>CAEMYA010000045.1:3352910-3366814 GCA_903131615.1 Diplodus sargus | reverse complement strand
ACAGGGAAAAATCGAGTAAGGACAAAGTGATATGTAAAATATGTATGACCAAACTCACATACCACGCGACTTGAGAGCCCACCTGTAAACACTACATCCCGGCATGCTGGAAGAGGAGGAATTGTGATTGATAAACTGCCCTCTGGTGGACAGAACATGTACAACTTAAGTTTGATACGAATATAGGTCTTACTGAATGCATTTAATGGTCAAAATATTATTAATAAATATTCGAATATATTCGAATATTAATATTAATAAACAAACGAACTTCGAATATGATTTTTGGCCAAAAGTCAAAGCCCTACTGGACAACCGTCTCGACATCTCAACAGCTGCTTGTCCAATCAACTTCACACTTTACAGGTTTGTCGCTGAGGGCCCAAGAAGAGCAATTTGCACAAGCAGAAGTTTCTGTCTTCAGTAGTATGCTAGCTTACGTAAGCCTCAGGGCTAGAATGTTTACCCTTGCTTGGCACCACCATTGGTTATTGTGGTCCGACTTTTTAACTGCCTGTGCAATCAACCCAGATTTTAAATTGTAAATATTAAACATCTTTGATACTATCAGGGTGGCCCCGGTGAGTCTGTGAGTAGTTCAGGAAGCAGCATCAAGAAGGCAGGGTCAGTTGTTGGCTCCAAGCTTGTCACCCCGGAGGAGGTGGCGGAGGACAGGATGCTGGCAAAACAGCTGGCAATCATGGACAGTGCCGCTCACCCCCTCCACAAAACTCCGGACAAGCTAAAGAGCAACTTCAGCAACAGACTCATTCTTCATAATAATAATAATAATAATAATAATAATAATAATAATAATAATAATAATATATTCATGTATAATATCTATCTATCGATCTATCGATCTATCTATCTATCTATCCATCTCAAAGGTCCCATATTATACTGTTTTTCATCAATTTCACACAGCTGTCAGAGGTCCAACAACTCTGTATTCGCTATGCATTGCCCCAAACCCATCCGTGGTCCTGAATTTCAGTTATCTAAAAGTCGCTCTACTGAGAGCAGGCTGTTTCTGTGCCTGCACCTTTAAATGCTAATGGGCTCCATCTGTCAACGCCAACTTGGAGAGCCTTGCCTGCTACATCAATCTCAGGAAGAGGATGCTGCTTGCACTCACACTAGCATGCGCTAATGTTTTACGGTGGATGTAACGCTATGGAGCAGAGATTTTTTCGCTCAACCATACCAGTTTGACCCAGAATCGGACCCAGAAGGAGAGGCTCCTGAAGAAGTACAGACTCTGTGACTGCAGCAGGACGTTTCAGAATGGCTAGTGTGTCTGAATAATGTCAGTTTGTTCCATGTGTTGTTACAGTTACTACCATGTAGCTAATGGCGAACAGCTAGCGAAAGCTGTGTTTGTCTCCAACACAGCCTCCAAACTCTTGGACACTGTACGCATCGTCTCTGTCTCCAGTCTGCACATGTTTCCAGACTTTTTACTGTGACAACCAAGCTCCATTATAATATTATTAACATCAAACTCGCTTCAAACGCCATTGCATAGTGGACCGAAGCAGAGCTAACTGGTTAGCCAATTTCCAGCTGACTTCACCATACTCGTAGACAACTGTAAATACTATCAAAAAGCAGCGACACTTACCTGTGGCTCGGGTGCAGTTGCTGGGTCCGGTATGGGTGGGACTGATCCTTTTACGAGGGTCAGTGTTGAGGCAAAGCCAGCCAAGCTAGCACGAACCGCAGCCAACACATTGCTGTTAGAAATGAAACGCAACCACTGTCTCTTCTGTTGCTCTGGAAGTGGGACAGAATATAGGCACTTATGTTGATTCTTAAAACCAACAACAGAGGAATTTTGCATGTCTAGCTCTGAGTGACGACATTACAAAACACTGCTATCTTACCGCTGGACACACCAAACTTCACCTCGGGGATGAACGCCCCCCTCTCAGATATCTCCTATCACCACGGGGAGGAGGCCGGCATACGAAAATGACTTATTTCGTTACGTAACGAAAGGAGCTGAATCTGAACAGCCTGTTGGGGCGCCGTTTTACCAGTGGGTGGGCTGCAGAGACCATGCAGCAATCGCTTGTTTTCCTCGTTCTGGGAGTTGGCAGGCTCAGGGAGGACCAGCTTATATATGTAGAGACCAGAGAAAACGTGATTTTCATAATATGGGACCTTCTGGATCTGTAAACCTGTCCACCAGCGATAAATACTAAAGGAATGAAAAAGAAAAAAACAGTGTGTGAGGTATAGCCAACATCGAATGTAAGTCTTTGCACATTGGTGCAGATCTAACTGGTCCCGTGCCTCCCACTGAGGCACCAGCTGTGCAGACTCTGTATATTCAACCACCTCTCACCCGCTGCTAAACCTTTGCCACGTGACCTGGCCTGAAAACCAGCAGACCATTTACAGGTCATGCTGCACTCGATTCGTTACGCTGATTTCATGTCTCAGTGCCAGCTGACATCTTGATTGTTAGCTGAAAAGTGAGGGTTCTGTATTTTCACGTAATAGTAGTACTCATGTCACACATTTCGCTTCTCCACTTTCTCTAAGATGTGACAAAAATTAGGAAGCTGTGCACACATATTTAGGGACGCACAATGAAAACTGTTCCTGCAGACAGGCGAAAACTAAAATTTATCTCCAGTGCTTATTGCTTTCCTTCAGCTGACTTTTTAGATTTTAGCTTCACAATACACTTGAAGCTGTACTTCAGATGGTGACAGAAGAGCTGATGCAGGGGTTGTGCACTACAGCACGAGGGAGAGGGTGTGTGTGTGTGTGTGTGTGTGTGTGTGTGTGTGTGTGTGGTGGGGGGGAGGTTCTGACAAACCCGGTCAGTTCATGCAAACATTGCACATGTGCTTCATTCCTTAGAGAGATGAGACAGAAAGGCTGACTCCCTTGCTCCCCTGACCGGTTTTAACCCTCGGGCCAAAGTGTGACACTGACAGTCTCAGATGGGAGTGCATGTCAAGTGTGCAACGGAATACCCCAGGTGCCAACAAGGATGTAAGTGCCCTCAAGCATAACTAGTAAGTCTGCGAGCTGCATGTTAGGAAGCCTGCTCTACTGATAAAGCAACATGGACCGTGTTGTTATTTAAAGGGATATTCCGGTGTAAATTTAATCCATAGTCTAACACACCGTGACACCGAGTAAGACCCCCCCCCCATCCTGAGATCAAGATTGCAGACCGCTAGCTTACGTAGTTTTAGCAACCTCAGAAATGACTGCACGATAACAACACATTGCAGTATATGCCTCCACCAACAAACCGCCATCAAAAAGCCACAAATAATGCTCAGAACAGCAGCAAACTTCAGCAACAGTACAAATAGGGTCGCAGCACATAGTTCGAGGCATCATACGTCAGCTAGCTTAGCCGGATTGCTATTGTAAAGTGAACACAACTCACCACTCTCCTGCCGCAGCTTCCTGTTGTGGGGAAGTCCCTGTGAGTCGATTACCGAGTGTGGTTAGAAATGCTCAGTTGCATACCTTTTCCCTGTCCGCTCTGGATAATAACTGTTATAAGCTGGTAGGCAAGACACATATGAACTTTGATTGCATTTCCATGGAGTAATAATCATACATTTTCATCCTTGAGCTGCGGAACTCTACTGCACTCGGTAATCGACTCGCAGGGCTTCCCCACAACAGGAAGCTGTTGCAGTAGAGTGGTGAGTTGTGTTCACTTCACAATAGCAATGCAGCTAAGCCAGAGGAGGTTTGATGCCTCGAACTATGTGCTGCGACCCTATTTGTACTGTTGCTGAAGTTTGGTGCTGTTCTGAGCATTATTTGTGGCTTTTTGATGGTGGTTTGTTGGTGGAGGCATACACTGCAATGTATTGTTATGTGCGGTCATTTCTGAGGTTTCTAAAACTACGTAAGCTAGCGGTCAGCAAACTTGATTTCTCAAGGGGGGGTCTTGCTCGGTGTCACGGTGTGTTAGACTATGGATTAAACTTACACCGGAATATGGCTTTAAGGCAACGTCCTCAATAAAACCTTAACCATTCAGGCACACAATCATATATTATTAGAAACCTTACCTAAAATGTTGATTCTATGTGACGTGATCTCCACATAACTGGGAGCAGAAGTCTGTGAATATCCTTCAGGAGTACTGGCAACTGTGTTTGGCACCAAAAACATATTTACGAATAAATAAAATATGTCTTAACGACTGGAGTCAAACCCCTGAATACATTGTGCATTCAGGCCTACACTAAATTAGTCTGCTCCCCAGTGACCTATGAAAATGTGTATTTGAAAATAGTAAAGGTAATAAAAACGTGTAATTATGTTAATCCACAGCAGCAGTTTAAGTATTTGCGCTAGGAGTTGCACATTTAAAGCCAATTTTGACTTCCCACATCCAAAGTGAATGAACGCAGCAATTATAATGTATTTTCTACAATTTTAAAAAAGCATGGCAAGGCTTCAAAGCCAGTAGTTTTTTAAAACAAATGCCTACTTTGTAAGCTGCTGGCTGCACTCAAAGAGATGTAGAGGGGCCAGTTTCTTTAACACACCGTCATCAGAAGCAAATTCAGAAACCTCAGTTTCTGTTACCCCAAAGACAATTATGCTTTGTGAGATCTGAGTGAGGGTGGTGTTAATGAGTGGTAATTAAGTGAACAATGAATTTATACACTGCTACCACTCGCTGGTTAAGGCGCATGCAAATTCTGGTTCTGACCGGCTTCAGAGAGACTGAAAAATCCAAGAACCGGGCTGCATAAACTCAAGTTGTGTTATGAGTGTTACCTTGCTCTCCCTAAGTTGAGACGTGTTGAATAAATTCAACAGACGTGCAATACATCAGCATGTTTACACTGTGCAGTTTACACTGTGCATCCGTGCACATTTTCCCTCCTTACAATGCAAGGTGTGATGAATGAGATTCTGCTCTCTGCAGAGGTCTTCCTTGCCAGGTGCATTTACAATGTCACATTCCACAACAGCTTTGCATGATAATAATAAGGATCACATATTCCCAGACTGGGAACTGAAGAGTGACAGACAGATTTATGTTATCGTTCAATCATGTGGATTGTTCTTTTCAAATGTCCTTAAAAGAAAGAAGGTTTTCTGTCATGCTCTTGTGTTGGAGGACTTTTTTTAAGCGTTAAATAAGTGTCTAGGACTATTTTTTACATCCAAGATTAATTATACATTGATTTATTAAGGGTTTTCTGTGCAGTCAAGCTTGTAGATTACACTGACTTGCTGTTGGAAAACCCCCCAAATTATTCAGAGACAAGTGGGAAAGATACTGCTTCAAACCATAAATAGTATTGTCATTTTTCTTCCTTACGAGACCAAGTTCATAGGCAGGAGAATTGTCAATTATTTCAACTGCAGAACTAATAGGATTAAGAAATAAACATTATTGTTATTTGTTTTAACAATATCATGTACTGCCATACAAATTCAAGATTTTATCTGTGTGTCTGTATTCATTTTGACAGAGCAAAGCTTTACGCTCTCAGACTTTATTTTCATGTGATCTCGTAGACAGTATGTACTCGTTGTTATTATTTTAATATTTGTTTTATTCACATCTTTTTCATTTCTGTCCATTTGTCTGTGACGAGACTTCACTGGCACAGTAAATCGCCATATGGAACATGCGGTCCATCCAGCATGTTCTGGGTCTACCGCAGGGTCCCCTCCCACTCATCAAGAAACACAGTTGGCATTCTTACAAGGGGCCTGACGCATAAAATTAAGTTCAGGTTCCTGACTTGCGCTTGCAAGTTTGTACAAAACAGCATATGTATGCCTACATAACATAGGAGAGGTCGCATCACAATCAATGCATTCACAAGAGGGATGTACTGTAATACCAGATAGCATCTATCTGTCTGCAGAGCATGTCGGGTTGACAGTAGGCACGAGGAGAAGTGCGCGGGCAGTTTGTCCACCGGTAATTTAATCGCGGATGGCCTTGTTCTCTCAGAAAGAGAGTATGAAAATACTCAAGTATGAAAATATAGAATGCGTGGGTCTGCAAATATAGTAAGTATATGTGTGGGAAACACTAATACATTCAGTAGTCTAGGTTCAAGGTTCCCTGCAGGTGACTTTGTTGGTCACTGTGTTGGTGACCCTCACTTTAGCGTTAACTTAGCATTAACAATGAGCTATACTGCAGTCAGCCACAAGGGCTCTAAACAAGATGTTTTAGCTTTGCTTTTGGGAGGGTCTTATGTTGTTCATTTTTATAATACAATCCATGATCAAGACACATTTACGTACAGAAATAATCCAGTTTGCTGTTGTATCTCTGCCATTTGCGGCATGTCCTCTGGCATGATCAGAAGGTGAACCCCAATGTGCACCGGAATAGATAAAAAGTGTGATTCTTCTGGGACGAGGATTAGCACCTCCCTCCGAGGCCATGCTTGTCTAATGGAGAAAGTTGGCTGGTCCCATGCTGCTGCTTTGTGAGTCAATGAGTTTGAATTTCATTTCCCGAGATGTCATAAGGGGGCACTGAATCTGTGAGTGTGTTGATTAAAACCCAATTTAAATCGACAAAAAAACTGGGCCAGAGCCTCGGTGAGTGACTCTGATGGAAAAATACATTATTCAAGTCAAGGTGATGTTATTTTCTATTTGGTATCAAGATAAGGGCTGTTTGTATTCAAGGAACAGTCAAACATTTTGAGAAATGCGCCTGTTGGCCGTCAAACCTCTTGTCAGGTTTGAAGATTGACATGCAATTTTATGTGGGTGTGTGTTGTACAGACATTTCAATATCCAGTATAGAGGTCCAGTTAACACCAAAGTAAAATATATTAGTTTTCAAAAAAGCCTCATTCAAACCTTGAACCCAAATAAATGAGTCTAAAAGTTTGATTCTGATTAGGGGTAATAATTTTACAGACATATTTTATGTTTTCCATCACAGAAATTCTTTGCTTGTTAAGTCATTTTCTCTAACCCTTTCTGAGAAACATCACCACATACACTGCTGTTGGCTGTGACATAAAAAAACAAAAAAATAAGACGTCTCCTTTCAGAAGATGGTACACTGACACATTTATTGTTGAAGTTAAACTTTATCTTGGTTAAGATTTTTTTGTAAAACAGAATTAACCTCATATTCAGGAATTGGACTGCTCTGAACCACAGCAGGATGATTAATAGTCCATTCAGGCACTTTCTAATGCATGCCCACGACACTCATCACAGGGAAATGGCTTGTGTCCCATCAGACACTGGAAGGCTGTGTTCTGACAGCAGGCAAATCTAATTTGACCTCAAATCTAATCTTTGAGGCTGGCCATCCACATTATAATTTACAGGGAACAAAATTAGTTTTGTGTATTCAAAAAATGTACTATGATAATTTGCTGATGTGATAATAGTGACTATAAGGACAACAGAGCAGGCACGCAGACCACAAAGGGCACTCTATTGGTATAGAAAACAGTGAACATTGAACCTATTCACCCTTTACAATATCTATTTTATCACTGAAAACTAAAAATGTTTTTATAATTTTGATTTACTATATAATAAATACTGTATATGTGATATTATATTCAATATATTAATTCATCTCATTGAGACGAGTTTTATATTTGGACATTTCAAAATGTTTTACTCTATAATGACAGATTTTTTTCAAAATGCCCAATGGTTGTATTGTTACAACACAGGACAGCATCTTTTGTATTTTTTTTTATTTTGGAAACATTCTATTGTATGCTGTATGTGGACTTCTTGAATGTGGTGATATACAACTACTGTATGCTGCTATGTTCATCAGGTCAGGTTGCATGTCATGATAAAATATAAATCATGAAATGGGTTTTTAAAATTGACCATATTTTATTTCCTTTGTTCCAACAAGACTGAACAATAGTTTCTTTCTGTGAAGCACAGTGTTTATACAGTACACTTTCTAAGGTAGCTCTCATGCTGATTATAAACAAGTAAAATGTCTTCACCTCTTCTTAGTGTATACAGTACTGGCTTTACAACAACAAGGATTTCGGGTCCTTCCTACAACAAATTGTTTTCAAATTGCTTTTTTCCGTTCTAGCAGTATCTTGACCTGCTTGCACCTTTTTAGGGGAAAGAGGAGTGTGAAAATGGTTTCATAGATATAGCAAGCTCAAAAAGCCAGAGGGACTTTTCTGTCATGTCGTGACCAGCAAATGCTTTGGCCAAAGGATCCAGTTGATTATCCATGAAGGAAAACCCTGCAGTCTTTCAGGAATGGTCAAGTCAGTAAATCTGCAGTATATGGACATATTTGTAATTAATGCATTGAGGCAACTGATGTAATCATCACATCACTTTCACCAAGATTATTGAACAAACGACCTAATGCTGTTACTGCCATGTATGAAAAGGGCTCAGGGCCAGTCAGCAGCCCCCTACACAGCTGACAATCTCCAGTGAGACTGCTTGTTTCATTTAGCAGCCTTTGGCTACTATTGCTTTGTACCTTTCTCTTTGACAACTAAATTGTTGAATGTAGACTGGCAAGCCCCCCTCAGTTATCATTTTACAATGTCACTATTAATAAAGTTTGTTTACTAAACTGAGGTTAGGATGGAACAGTGACTAATTTTGAGCAAGGAATATAAAGCCTCAGTAATGATTAGAGGCGAAACTGAAGCTATCAGGTTATTAGTTGTTATTAAGCTGATTGAAGCCCAAGTTTTCAAATTAAGCCACTTTGAAACTTTAAAAAGAAATGTCACATATAGTCGGAGTCAAACTTAGGGAGTAATCCAGTTCGAGCACAGTTACTTGGACTGGGTTGTTTTGGAAGCAGATGTATTCAATCTTTCAACAGATTTTTGAGCTATGCTCCAAATCCAGTTAGAATGTCCGAATTGCATTTTCAGTTGTGGAGGTTGAATAATATTTCGTAATAAAACATGTCCAGTTGTATTATATTACTTTTCAGACTTCAGAAAAAAATAATTAGCTGGAATTGGATGTGCTTGAAAGAGGAAGTAAAATCTGATGACTCTATATCTGAGCATTGCATAAGACGGTCCTGATCATTTTTCATCTATTGCAAGAGATTGAATCAGTGCACATCTGCGCCAGTGTGATTGGCAGCGTCCTGAGTGTCTGCTCAACTATGTGTGAGCAGCAGAAACACGGGCAGATGGGAGCCTCCTCAGTATTGTTCAGAAAATGTGACCAGGTCCTGGTTTAATCAGTTGTAGTGTAATCCAGGGCTGTGTTAGCAAACTGAAATTCAGCTTCTTGTACTCAATATAATCTAAAAAAAAAAAGGTTCAGTTTGAGCTGGGGTCATTCAAAATTCTCCACTTTTCATTTGTAATTTCCTTTCACTGTTGTTTGCTGACTTCAAATATGCACATGTCCCAGGGGCTTATCATTGTTGGATTTCCAGCCTGACTTTTATGAATGGTGCAGGCATTTAAATGTGCCCTCAGCCTCTTCCCTTGAGGATCAGCGGCGCGGGTCACTTTGATCTCTCAGCTACTGTCTTTTAAGTTTCCTACCTTGTGTAAAATATGCCTTATCAGAGAGAGTGAGGGCATTGGGGGGCGAGGGGAAGAAAAGCATGCGCATTACTGCTTGGACAGCAAAATTCTAGCTAATCCCCTGAACCCCGGCGATTGCAAGGCTAGCGGTGCATCATTACTCTTTCATGTGCCGGGCAAGCGGCTGGGTTGTCATCACTGGCAGAGAAAGTGTCAAAGTGGATGTTTACATCAATAATTAAAACTGAGGGCTCAAAGAGTCATCAGAGCAGAGGTTTGGGTTGGCATTAACACTTTAATATTTCCTACGGTACAACCCTCAGCCATGCATTACTGACACAATTTCCCAAAGTGCTGGATTGTTGATGTGCTGCGGCCTGTGATGCAAATCTGAGTGAACAGATATTCTATCTGCTTTTTTCTAGATTTGTTTTTTCGGCCTAAAAAAAAGTTAATGGAGCAAGTGTTTGAGGTGTTGTGGTGTGCTAGATATGTTCACTGGCGTGTTAAGCTCACACCAAGGGGGAAAGGTTTGACTGCAGTTTCCATTTTAAATGTATGTTTAGACTAACCACACTGTTTTAAAGGTGGCTTGAATAGATAAAAAGTCAGTGCACTGACACAAATTGATACAAGTAGATTGAAGTGGATGCAGATGGTTGAAAACTTGTCCTGAACAGTACAATGTTATGTAAAATGCTACTGTTAGAAGGGAAAAGTTTACATTTAGGCGAAAAATTTAGGCTTTTTTGCTCCAATTTATGAACTTAAGATAAGAAGACTATCATAGGGTTCTGACGGAAAACCAAAAATTGAACTATACAGTTAGTAACCTACCCAGAGAGGATTTTACTTTTTCATGAGTACAGATATTGACACACTTTACTTGGATGACACTCATTCCTCTCAAAAGTACATTCTGGATACCCTTTTCAGTCGAGTACTCGCTAAAACCTGCTGTGTGAGCCATTAAATAGAAGCTTAAATGCACCATAGAGAACACAAAAACAAACAGCACCATATTGTTTCATTGCACCACATGTGCTCATCCCACAAGGATATTAATAGTGTTCAAACCTGTTTGTGACTAGAGCAACACTAGTATGCATCATCAGACCAGATGGCGCCAGGTTGATGTGTAAAGTGAATGTTTTTCCCTCAACGGTCGCAGCCATGTGGTTGAAGAATCCACTTCAACCTTAAGCGACCTTTAAGAGAAAACTGTGGTTATACCGGGTAGCACCCAGCTGCGAATGTGTTTAACTCTTTAAATATTAAGCATGGAATAAGTGCGAACAGAAAGTAAGATCAGGCTACTTTGCTTGGAAGAGAGAAAGGTGCAGTAATGGGCCCATCAGGACATAAAGGTCTTCGTTTGACTCCACAGTGCCAGCTGTCGTCAGACATCCTCAAGAAACCTCACAAGTGTGAGGGTGTTGAAATTGAAAGTCTACTTAAAAATAAACCTCCAGTGATCATGGTAAATGTGTCAACAAATGTATTACATAGACTTACATCAGGTGATTGGTTCTTATGAGTCCTTTGCTATTTCTTCTGTTGTATGTGCTAGAGAGAAATATGCTATATTTACTAAAGACCACAGGACAGGCATATGCTGAGTGCGGCAGGGATTGGCTTTAGCCTGATGGTTAATCAAAAGAAACTGATTATTAAAGAGAATGCTGTATCAGGTAAACAGCAATGAGAACCCAAGCCCGACATAGACGATGGCTAATAAAAAACAGCCATAAGAAAATTGCTTTTCTTCAGTCGAATTTTTCATTTGAAATCAATCAATAGAAACAGTGGTCCATACTAGTTTAATTAATTAGTTGTAAAGGCTAGATACTTTTACTGATTTCAAAGCATTTGTTCAAACATGTTGAAATATTTTCAGCTTGCATTGAATTAATTTCAGGGTTATCAGATGTTGTGTACCTTTCTCAACCACTCCATTTCTTTGTAAGTGCTTCAAGTTACTAAATTAGAAAAACTAATTACTTTCATATTAAAGAACACAAAGAAGGACACTAGTTTGAATTAAAAGTGAGGAGATAAAATTGATAATCATAACCTCTGGTTTAGTTAAAACTGGGGGTGCCCAAACAGGGAGGTTAACATGTGTTTATATAAGAGATGACAATGCACTGTGAAATAGATTGAATGAAACAAAAATGTGACATCTTCATTTTAAAAAAAGAAAGATAAAATAATCCTCACCCAGAAGTCCTTCTAGTTGTAATTGAAGCGAGACAATCCACTAAATGTGTTAGGTGAATTCTGGTGAGGATGTTTACTTAGGCTGGTGGTCAGTCGCCAATCTAAAAGTCATTGTTGGGTCTCAGTGTTACAGTCATTAAAACAGATGCATTCTAGGACTTCCAAAATATTTTCAACCCAAATACAGCCAGAAACCAATGTAAAAACACAAATTTGACAATACACAACCAACCTCTGCCGCTGCCGAGTACGTAGGGTCATTGAGGAGCTGCTTTCCTCACTGCTGGCAGTGGAGGAGAAAAGGAGAAAATAGTGTAGTGTGATTTATGATGTTAATCATTAGCAGGAGAGGAGAGGAAGCATAGGGGGGAGAGGAGAGAAGCTGCAGTGCCTGATGGAGTGTGTCCCCTCTGCGTTGAGCCAAGCCTAAGAACGTCCACCAATGTCTGATGGAGCGAGATGGACAGCCACCAGCGAGATGCAGGCGTTCATCGCAGTACTGCAGTGAAGACGACCATCGCAGCTCAGAGCAAATGAGTGAATGCAAAAACACAACATGCTACTCCACATTTCTTTGCCAAGGGTTTCAAACTTGTGACACTTCTTCAGTTGTTTTTCAACTTGACAGCGGAAAGAAAATATACACTTTGACCCTACTGATTGGAACTTGGCCCGAAACCCAATCAGAATATAGGGTATAGAGATAAGAGCAGCTGTGTAGTTCACAGTCAATTTAATTATTACCAGCAACAAATTACAACAGAAGAGTGTAGTATAAGGAATAAGGTTGGTGAGGAATTCTGAAAAAAAAAATATTTTGCCAAATAATAAAACCTTCTGACTTGGAAGACTGAAGTTGTCAGCCTGTACTTTACTTTACCAGACACTCAATAATCAAGCGGTCTTTAAAGCTGCAGTATTTGCTGTTGTATTTGCTTGTTTCGGCCCCTGAAGGGGAATGGAACAAATTGAAAACACAACACTGACATATTATCACCTATTAACTTGTAATGGCAAACATATTAATATATTTATACTGTAATATTAGTAAGAGTTTCGATACACCTTCAGTAGAACAACATCATTATTTTGAAGTTGTCTCCTTGAGCTTGATTGATTTAGGTCCAATATTCATAGCCCAGTCACAGAATAAAATGTTGGCAAGTTTACTTTACATGTCCATACCTGACTATAGTATTGAGAGGCAGAGGGGGTGGAGTTAAGCGAGCGTTAGAGGCCGAGTTCAAAATTTGGAAGAGTGAAATCACCAGATATCACAGAAGGGACCACGGCAGTTCAACAGTTGACAACCACTGGAAACATGACAACCACTGGATATTTGTTTGAGACCAAAAGCGATTTCCAGCTGTGTTTGTTGTGATAAAAACTGGATATTTTGCAAGGAATTTAAGACACCTTCAGTCTTTGTGGCAACAGAAGCACATTTTTTTGCCAAAACATTATAATTTCTTGACCCTAACCATGTGGTTTCTCTGCCTAAACCTAACTAGTCTGTAAGCACAGTGTTATCAGACCATGAAACTGAAAAACTGAAGCTAAAAACACGTGGAGTTGCAATATACAGGAAGGTAAACTTTGAACGCAAAAGTATTTTTGCAGAGACATACATTGCCAATATTTATTCTACCAATTAAGGTTGATGTTAACCATGTTATTTAGCTCTGTGGTGTCTGTCTATGGTTTGGTGCTCAGCAGAATACCTATAGTGAATATATCAGAGCTTTGCTAAATTATTTTTTTATTTATTGATTTTCTGTACAGAAAACACTGATGAGAGCAGCAAGAAAACACACTGAGCTTAAAGAAACTAAAACCAGGGACTTCAAAGTTTTCTGTTGGTTTGCCTCAGCTAGTGACCCCTTTAAGATTACACGGAGCAATTTAATCTATTGTTAATTTAAAAAAAATAAAAAAAAATGGATTACTGCAGCTTTTAAATTAGTTACACAGAATATCGGGGCTTTTGTTTATATTTAAACCAAAAGCAATTATAGCACTGGAAACATTCCTGGCCATTATTCATGGTTATTACTGGACGATCACACCTCTGTCAATGGCAGTAACCACATCAGTGCTCAGTTTGATTCCTAGCTGCGTCAACCTAAACTGGCACACTCAAAAGGGGAAAGCCATCCACACCTGAGGCATCTAACCATCAGACACCCCCCCCCC
>CAEMYA010000045.1:3327265-3347064 GCA_903131615.1 Diplodus sargus | reverse complement strand
TCAATTTATTTTTATTGACTTCACTTACTAGTGGAGTCATTTATCAAGATGACTATTAAAATGGTGCAAGTTTCATGTGAGTTATGTGCTTTCAGGGGGAGTGTTTTTATTGTCCTTGTCCCTTTTTGTCTGTTTTTAGAGGGAGGACCCTGATGAAACCCAGACAGATTTGGATCAGACGGTCATCGGCATCTATGTGATTAAACATCCAGGTGCAGATGTTGATCAGCTTCCAGAAGATGTTGGCATCATAGCTGAAGGTGGGGAGGTGCTTCATGGACTCAGAGATGTTGCCACTGCTTGTGCCTTACTGTTTGGGATCATCTACGACCTGAACATGAGCTATCCAACTGACCTCAGGTACACTTTTGAATTCATTCAAAAGATCCTGATGGAACTAGATACATGCAGGCTTTCAACCAAAATCCAGGTACTCAAAAACAAACTGCTGGAATGAATGCATGAAGCCGTTACAGTGGAGCTCAGAGCTCAAAAAATGTTTTTTGAAAATAAGAAATGTCTTGTGGCACTTTACTTAACTATAATGTTATGTTAAAATGTACTTAAGGGTTTTTTTCATGAATGACAATACATAATCTAATTGATAATTAAGCATGTAATGTTCATACATGTCAAGCATTTTTATGCTTTCAAGTGTTTTTGTATAACAGGCTGCTGTTTTGAGAAAAGTTGTGATTTTTCCCCGTCTGTTTACAGCTTTTTTCTATTTTTAATATCATTTTAATTGGACAGACTAAACTCAATTAAGACTAACTTAACCACATCAAGTTACTCTTACTCAATAACCATGTATTGCTTTAATGTATATCCAGTTCATTCGCTGAACGTAACCATATCACATTAGTTTAACGTAGGCTTTACACATAAAAAGAAAGTAACCAAATTAGGTTTAAGTCACTGTTGTACAATATACTTAAATCTATTGGGTAAATTGTATGAAAACTGGTTCATTAACATCTACTTAAAAAAGTTATGTGGAACCACTTGACTTAACATTTTAAGTAATCCAACATTTCTTTTTTTTTGAGTGTATTGTAAAACATCAACACAAGAAAAAAACCCAAAAGAAAAAGCACTTTTTTTTTTCTTTTTTTTTTTAAAGTGGTTTGGTTTTCCAGCAACTGTCCAATCCATTATTTGCCATCTTGTGCGAGCTGGAAGTGAAGACCAGCATGTTGCCTGTCCCCAGAGTCATATCCTGATCACGTTGCCTTCCCAGTGAGATAAGAGAACAAACACTGTCAAGCAGCTCATCTGCAAGTCGAGTGTCAGTCAGGCTTCCTGCGTTGCGCGGCAGCTGTTAATCATCGCGAATGAGAACACAGGCCACCAGGTGTGAGACATCTAATCTATCACTTCAGCCTCCTTTACAGAATGAATATGGAGATTCACATTTAATTATTATACATTGTGCTGTAACATAATAATCCCCGGGAAAACAGGTCTATTGAATTTTGACAAAAACAGCTGTATTGTGCCTGCGACAAATACCAATTATGTGTCAAACAAGTGACACGGCAAGTCCCTGATTTTGTTAATAAGTTGCATAGTTTAAGGCAAACGTCAAAGTCAACCGACTGCACTCCACCAGCTCAATGACTCAGTTACTCAGTGCATCATCTTAGGGCTAAGAGATAATGGATATCCTAAACAGTCATGACAGCATCCCTCCATTCTTTGTCATGCTGTGAGTAATGTGCCAGTGTTTGGTCCATCAGCTGTGGAGGAGCTAAATGGTGCTGCAAGCTTCGGTTTGATAATGAATACTGACTGTCAGACGTGTCTTAGAAACTTTGCTGACTGCTCATTACTTTAATCCCAATTAAGAGGGAGAGCTGCGGTCGTTGATAGTCGAAAACAATGTGACAGACATGGTACATGCCTGTTGAAGTAGGCAACTATCAGGCCATTGTTATCACCACAATGCACATGTGTGGACATTGGCAGACCTGCAAATATTCACTGCAGATTGCTGTTGGCTGGAATAAAAGAAAAAGAAAATAAATGTTCCCCATTTACACTTTGCAAGCCTAATGATATCATATATTTTGGCGCATTCAAACATGAATACTGTGAAAAAGCAGAAGCTTGGCTAATGGTCCATTAACATACAGAATGCAGATTAGAATAACCCAATGAATCTAGGTAGAAAAAAATCACATTGTAATCTCGGTGGTAACTATAATCAGCATTTTAAATAGATGAGGGGAAAAGCTAAATTACAATCACTAAAATATGATTGGAATCTGCGTAGAAATGTTTATGTTACATTTCTGTTTTTGCTAACAATTTGGTGGAAGTAACATTTTACTTTTCTTTTTAGCATGATAGTTGACAATCCTTAATATTTCAGACCTGAATTCTGATGCATGTTGAGAAATTTCCTTTACAACCCCGTCATCTTTTTAACTACAGCTGACCCCAACGTTCTCAGTAAACCGTAATAAGGTCTGTAAATCCCTTTAATTCATGTATATACTGTACATCTTTAAAGGACACATAATGCTTATTTTCTGATTCAAAATTTTTAAAACTTTACTTCTGCCCTGAATATAGGCATAGATAATGCAAATGTGTGACATGATAAGGTAGTGTGGGAGCCAAGAACCTATGAAACACACTAAAGGAAAGGAAAAAATGAAAAAGCACAATAGGTCTTTATTTGGAAACCAGCAGCCATATGTTGAAACATCTCTCAGAGCACCTTGGCTGCCCGTATGTACTCAAATTTTGACCGAGGAGATGGCAAGAGGCAAACTGTAAAGCTTTTGTGTGTGAATTGAAAATGTGTTTCAACAAAGTGGTCCAATTTTCAGTGACATGGCTTCTTCAATGAAAACAGTAGTCAGCTCGACGCTCACCTTCTGTGTCAAATGTTGAAAACTGAGATGAGTAGCAATTTATCAAAGAACACAAGCAGTGTTTGTGGCAGCTGTGCTTTTTCCATTAAACTAAGGACCTTAAACTGCAGGGAAACAATTTGAAGCAACACTAAGCAAACGCACTTGTTTAATTAAGCCACAGTTAACAATGGAGAAGTCACTGTATCAGGCACAGACTATTGTCAGGTGGTTACAATCAGTGAAATTAGTGAAACACAAATTAAAGCAGCTCTTAAACAGCAGAGAAAGTTTGACTTCATAACATTAGATATTTTCCCACACTTGTCCTCCTGATCACCTCTGATATAAAGCACCAGATATTAGGCAACTTGATAACTCTTGTTTTGGTAGGTTACATGGCTGTATTTGTGTGTCAGTTCATGTTAATGTTTTTTTACCATGCTAGTGGTGTGGCTTGGGGGAAGGCAATTGCTCCAGACTAAAATGTTTCCACAGTTTTGTACAGACAGTCTTGGCGATCCCTGGGTTTTTCCTCTGACGCCACCGTGAGGCTGATATTTATGATTTTCATGGGAATGCATCCGATTGTGATGAAGACCATTCTCTGATATTTATGATTTTCAGGGAATGGTTTCACAATTGGATGCATTCCCATGAAATCTGGTACATGAATCCATGTCCTCCTCAAGATTAACTGTTTGGTGTTTACCTGTTGCGTAGCCAGAAATATGAATTTAGGTGGGCCTGTTGGATATGATGTGTGCAAAAACTTATTATAATCTTTATGATATATACACATTATTTAGAGTGTTTGGAACACTTATACCTTACTTCCATAGAAGGACACTGATTTTGTTTGAAGAGTTTAAGGTATCATAGGCAATCTCAAACTTTTTTCTTCATTCAGTGCTGCAATAAGTTTCCCAATAACATTAGAGCACAACTGTCGCAGCAATATTAAACCTTGAGTTGTGACGACTGCAGTGGTCTACTTACTAAACATCTGCGGCTTGTCAGGTCTGGACTAGAAGGAGGACTCAGATGCAGAGTGGGAACTGTTAAACAGGCTCTGAACAAAAGAACAGGCTGTGAAAATGTACCTATCTAGAAACAAAGCAGGCTAATATAGAACAAAAAAACTCAACGCTCCGAAGGCGGAGGAAAAGAAACACAACTTCTAACAAAACCAAACCACTCCAAAGGAGGGAAACTCAAATGAGAGAAAGCGTAATAACAAAATTCACTCCACAGGAGACAAAACAAAAGACTATGACCTAAATTGCACTGCAAGACTGAGCTATGAAAATGTACAACAAAAAATCACTCCAACGGAGGAAAGCAAAAATGGTTATAAACCAAAACTACACTATCAGGCTGAGCTGTGAAAATTACCAAACAAAGGATCACCCAGCGGAGGAAAAAAAAGCTATAAACTTAAACTACGAGACAGAGCTGCGCTATAAAATTATCAAACAAAAAAATTACTTGTTAAGAGGCAAAAAGAATACAGAGTTACCGACAAGGAAAGCAAGGCTTGGACAAGACGAGGGCTGAGGCGAAAGGCTGGGGTGCACAGTAGAACAAGACACTCTAGCATAAGACAAAGGGAGACGCAGACTATAAGACACATGAGGCTAAAGAGGAACGGGTGGACACAATCAGGAATCAGGGGAGGCAATCAGATAGAAGACACATGAGGAAAGGCAAGTGACCTGAAATGAGAGGAGAGTTACTTTTCAAAATAAAACGGGAAGCCACGAAACAAAAACCCAGAACAGGACAACCCTCACCGCAGTGTGACACGGCTGGTCTGTAATGGTTACAGTGGCATTGTGTGCATATTAGAGCAGTGGTTCTCAATTATTTTTTGTCATGCCCCCCTAGAGGACAGGAATTTTTTCACGCCCCCCGAATTGAAACACTATTGAGAACTTGATGATATATATTTATTCATCTGTATACCACTGTATGAGTTGCAGCATTCTGCATACAATCACCTGAAGGTCTTTCCTCATTTCCAACCGTAAACCCAAGGGCTATGTAGGCATCATCATATTTCCTGCTCCATAGATCCAGACCAAAGGATAAGCAGAAGAGCTTATGTTTGTCTCTTTATTGAGATTTGTGTGCTGGTGTTTTATTTTGAATAGATCCGGATGTTATTTTGTTATTTCGGTGCTTTACTTCCTGTCTGCTCGGTACAAAATTCAGCTGAATTGCTGTGTCGTGCTCCGGCATCCGCCAGATATAGAAGTCCTGCGTATCTGTTCCGGAGGGCTCCGGACTGCCGTAGCTGGACAGAGCAGACACGCAGTGCAGCGGACCTGCTGGAAGTTAACACATAGACTAAAGTGAAAGTGAAACCTATCAGCTCCACTGGCGTGACGGAGACGTAATGCAGTGGACACGTATCCAGTCGAGATAGACCTTCGCGTCCCACCCTGCCTCTCACGCCCCCCTGACACCTCACCATTTGAAAACCACCAAGCCTGAAAGTTATCTGAAGTCTGTCTGTTAGTCTATTTTTTCCAATTAACTTCAATGTTGTAAGGAATAATGAAGATCCGTACGGTTTTCTTCTTTTTTTAAAAAAAAAATCTGGGCCCACCTGTGTCCAGCTGTTTATGACCAAATACCTGGAAAAAAACCAAACAACTGACATTCCTGTTAGACTGAGCTGTACTTTAAGTTCAGTGCTAATTAACAAATGTTTAACATTATACCTGAAAAATATTTGCAGTAGCTTTGGTTATTGGTTGAAGGTTTCCTTCTGCAATGCTATACTACAGCCTCAAAGATCTGCTAGCATACCTGTGGTAAATCTCAAGTCTCATATTAGATAATTCCTGGTGTGACACTTGAACACATTCTGGTCCTCCGTTCCAGACGGTCCCAAAGTTCTTATTTCAGCTCTGAGCAGCAAGGAGCCATGGATGTGGACACGCAAAAGCAGCCTTTCCGGAAGACTTCCAGCTGAATGCCATGACGTATAAATCATAAAGCATATAAAACCTGATGCCTTAGAGGAAAAGAAGACTCATTACTCTTGAAACTGTTTCCTCACCCTTCTCTTCCCATCCCATGACTTCCTTGCATCTTTCCATACATCCTTGGTGGGATGGAATAAGATGTATGTGAGGGAAACACAGATGCAATTTAAGAGACTTGGGATGTACCCTGTCTATAACTTGCACAAGTTATACTGTTGTTTAGTTAGTTGTAGTTTCAGCTGCCAAAATGCCTAATATGATAGGTATACATTTCAAAACATCATTTTGCACACTACAACATGTACTGTATACAACCTATTTTCTGGTATTGTTGCCGTACTAACATTTGAAAAGTTACAAGTGGTAATTGAAATAATAAAAGTCAATTAATTAAATGTATCCTTTAGCCAAAATTGTTATCCAAGAACCATGATGAGTGTGGTATTGGTAGATACCACTGTTGGATTCTCCCTCCTCTCCTCTTCAGCAGCCTTCTGCTCCTACTTGTACATAACAAGTGGCTAGTTGAAATATTGAATATCCAACCTAAGATGCAGCACAACACTGCATTGTTATTTATATCATCAATTTGAATTTCAAAGGAAGCTATACCCTCTTGTTAGACTGATGGTTCACTGACGGTATTTAAAGGCGGCCCAACTGCCTTCCAACAGGAGTGGACATGACAAATTGGAGGAAGTGACTTTGAATGACAAAGGGACAAATAGATTGGGGAACAACATATAAACATATGCTTTGGTCAGCACATCATGCTAAATCTGCTTCAGGTTGTTAAATGTCGACAATGTGAGACATGTGAGAACACTGATATATGAGATAAGAATCAGATTTCTTTGTTCATTGTCATGTTGTTACATCACACCAATGCCCTTAAGAAAAGTTGTATTCCACTATTCCTTTATTCAAGAATAAGATACTTTTTCCCAATGGAGATCACCTTGAGCGCAGTGATCAGTGAAGCGCTCAGTTTTTACAATTTATATCCATGCCAATAAATACTGACTTGCTTGTTGGTGCCAAAGCCTATAAAATCAAGGGCCTATTTAATCACAATCCTGCCATATTAGTCTTTTCCTAGCCTTAGCCCTGTCTCCGGTGAAGAATGGCCAGTCCTGCTTAGGGTCATCCTGCAAGGCCTCTCATAAATTCCACTAGCGTTACTTGTCTTCTGGCACTTGCTTGATAACACTCATTATTGCTCAATGACCTGGAGGTAAAGCTGCACTTTGGGCCCCATCACCTCCAGGCCGCAGCTGCGGAAGCTCTCCTCCTTTCAGCTCACCTCTGCTTTTAAAAGCCATAAACTCATGCCCGACAAGTTAGCCAGGAGACAAAAATCACAAGCAGTGATTATTTGATATTGTAAAGTGAATTATACCCTCCACCGTCCTCCGGAAGAGGGGAAGGTTTCCGTAAGACCAAGGGGATGTAGCCAAGATTTGTGCAGTTTATGAGGCTCCTCAATCACACGGAGGAAGGGTGTTTGAATCCCAGTTAAACCCGGGGCGACAATGAAAGTTTGAGGTCTCTGTCAGTGGTGAGATTAAATAGTAAAAGGAAAAGAGAAAAAAGCACGCTAACATCATCTGTGATGCAATCTTTCCACCTGGCAATGATCAGTCCAATCCAAAATGATGAATCGATAGACCATAGATATGACTGTATTCATGAAAAAAGGGATGAACTGGATACTGTAGACTTTAAATGATGCTCATGTGTGTAGTGCTGGCTGAAGCACCTTTCTTTAACGTAAACACTCCCCTTAAAAACACTCACACAGGAATATATAGATGCTCAACTGAGGAGGGAAGCCATTTCAACGGCCAAATAGAGCGAGAGGGCCCTAGGAGGCTATTCACACTAGTGCTGATAGTTGTTAAAACCCTGTGTGCTTCACTTCAAATGGGTTTAGAACAGCTTGCGGATGTGAACAGGGCAATGGAGCAACACCATAATACACTCTGGGATGTTCACCTCAGGCAAACACTCTGTGATGCTAAGCACCTCTCTCAAAGCTGCCAAAGAAAGTCCATTGATTTCTCTTTGTTTGTGGACCTGTTTCCATGGTGGGATTTGAGAGAGAAACAGAGCTACCAAACCACTCTCGCCATTGAGGCATCCCAACAGCCAATAGTTTAAAAAAAAACTTAAAAAAACAAACAATCAATTAACATGATTTTTTTTTTCCAACAACGAAAACATCTCAAGACAATTTTGAAAACTGGGTCAAACTAGGAAGTAACACCCAGGAAAGCAGCACTGACTAACATCTCTGACTTGTGACTGTTCTGACAACGTTTAAAACATCAACAGTACTAATAAAAAAAGACACTCTACCTGTGCAATAGTTTATTAAAAAAGGTTTAGGCTTCTGTCGCAAGGACATTTCACAAGAGAAGGTTCTTTGAAGATCCTTGTAAACGAAAAGAGAAACAAAACTGTGAAAGCAGTTAGTAAAACCCATATTGACGTTTCTTGTTAGGCAAATACCTCTAGTGGCCATAGTAATGATAACGCCAGTAAATTAGAAAGTCAGGCAAAGTGGTAAAGAGCTATAAAATCCACACAAGAGGTTGGCCACTCTTTATTCCTAGTGTGAAACAAAAGTAGCCATTTGGTTGTTTTAACCTTATGTAGTGTAGTTCTGTCACATACACAAGTTAACTACAGCTACAAGTAGATTTGTAACTACCGTAAAAAAGTAACAGAGTTATTAACCCAAACCACAATATTTGTGTCACCAAACAGTGTTCATACAATGAAGGTCTTGCTCACGTCTCAATGATACTCTGCAACGTTCACATTGTCTAGGGAATGGTGATATAACTTACTTTTGGTGTGAGGGGCATTAAAATCATACCAGTTATGAGGACAATGTTGTGATTCCCTTCATCACAACAGTGACAGTGCAAGTGTATACATACTTAAAGATTCCATGCAGAGACCTTTATTTTGACAATTTATTTTGATGACATCGGTTTGTTTTTGCTCATTCTTTTCGCTTCTCTTCTATGTTGTGTCTGCTGACATTGTCGGTGCAGATGTCACTGATGATGCAGATCCAAATATTACTGCTTGAAGGTTCATGTAGCACAATAACTTTGCATTTCTCTGTATTTCATGATGTTGAACTGTCTAGTTGATGTTCAATGTCCTTATTGTACTGCAATGGTACAATGAATACAAGATCTGTAACACTTGTTTCAGTAAGGAAACCAGTTGGAAATGAGCCTTGCTAGCTTGCCCTACATTAATGTAAAGATACACAGAGTGGAGCAAAGGAGAGACAGCTGAAGTGAAGATAGCGTTACTTAAGTTAATGACATGAAATGATCCTTCTAAAACCCAAGTTGGACAGATGTCAACCCAGACATAAAAAATGTAGGCCAAAATGTATGTTTTTCCCCGAGCAGTCAACCTCGGGGAAACACTGCCAAGACTGTTCCATCAGTGTGAACTATATTCAGTTTCTGCTTATTTAATGTTTTTTTTCCAAAGTGCATCTTCAAGCACTTTTGTGTCCGTGTTGTGACAAAGCTTTTAGTGCTCTGTAATCTCACTGTCACAGTTGGCACTTTAACAAATTGAGAACACTTTTCCGCAGTCGCACTGGTTCACGTCATCATAGACGTGACTTCAACAGAAACGAAAAAACATGTCTGCATGGCATTAATCACCGCCGTTTAGCTTGCTAAACACCATTAACTGCTGTGGATAGGTGCCTTTGATGGTTTATGTCCAGTGTCTCCAGAGAGTGTTGGAGGAGCAGTCTCAAAAGTGAGAGAATGGAAAAAGTCGAGATCAATTCACATTTGGGCTCTATCCTTCCCGTAGACAAGAACCATCGTGAAAACAGAAATCACATTTTGTCTGCTAGCATCTCCATTGTGAGAATCCCACGTGGAAAAGGATTGATTTGCTCAATCTACAAGTAAAATGAATGCATTGCATTAAAGGCAATTCACTTTTTATTGCTAGTTTAGCTGCAAATGCCAATAAATTTGAGCCGCTTATCTCACTTGCTTTCAAAGATAGCATGGCAGAGAGACTGTTTTTGTACAGACAAAACTAATGATTGTATAAGCTGCTTTCAAGCTATTTTTTAATGTCACATTAAACTTTTCTGCATTATCTTTCCACCAGGACTGAAAGCAAAAGAAACTCTTTATAGTGTACCCTGCACATTTTATCCTTTATATTCGCCAACAAACTGTTTGTGAGGACATTTTCCATCCAACCTTCCAACATTCCCAACAGGTTTCTGTCTATCATAGGGTTAATAAACAACCTGTCGGAGTTTGCTCTGGAAGGTGCTGCTTGAATTTTTCAGGTTAACGCAACCAAGGCTGAGATGATGGACGCTGGTAACTGAAAACTCAAATCTTAGCATAAAATTATCTCTCATGATTTCAAAGATGTTAAGTCCGTGTTTTTTCCAAAACTTGTGAAGGGGACTCAGACAAAGAATGCACACGGAAAGAACCAACACAAGGTTCTGAAGCTAGACCCTGTCACTCTGAAGGACATTTGACAATGGCTTCTAGGACCGGGCCACAAAGTTTTTGAAACCATTTTGCAGGGAATGAGTAGAATTGTCCTGCTTTTCTCGAGACCCTTTCAGGTCTGCTCCAGTGTCTTCTCCCAATTGGCTGTGCCTTGAATACCTCCAAACGGAGGCAGCCAGAGGGCAGCCATAGCAGATGCCCAGACCACCATAGCTGGCTCTTGTCAATACAAAGGAGCATTGGCTCAACACTGAATTACACAATGTGATATGTTGACATTACTCATTTATTCATTTAATATCTACTGCTTATATGATGTGAAAATCAGTCAGCTGTTCAAACTCCCATTGAAAGTCAACTGTTTTGACCTTGCTACCCACATAAACTCTGCTTCTGCCTAATATGCATATAATTTACAATTCAGTGCAAGGTGTTGACCAAGGTCACTTGAATACTTCATGTAAGGATCTGAAAGCTAAAGCTGAGATAAAACATCCTATTAAACTCAAATATTAAGGCAAAGCTTATGAGTCATTTTCTGTCTTTGAGACTTTTGTCCCGATCCAACTGATCTTTCAGCACTTCCCAAGCTATGATTGCACTGATTTATGGTGACCCCTGCATGAGGAATCAAGGATTCTGATAAGTAATAATCTTCTCTGGTGACACAGACGAAAGTAATGCATTAAAATTATTGTGCTGTTTTTGCTGGTTCTGCTTGGGATCTGTAGAAATTAAAATGCCATAACTGCTTACGCTGGAAAAAGCAGATTTTGGGTCTAAGCTTTGCAGTGGATTTGCTGTTCTTGAACTGACACTGAAAATTAGTTTTTGTGTATCAATTTCTCTGAAGATGAGACCGTTTTCGATTCACAGGGAGTCAGCATAAAGCAGTTGAGAGAAAGTGATTAAACTAAGACTCAATTTGAGGTTGCAAGACAACTGAAAACAACTTAAAAATCTTTTACACAGACAGACACATGATTTGGCCACTGATCCAACTGGTATGATGAGTGGATTCCATATTATAAATGACATGGGCAGGTTGGAGGTCAAATAAATCCACTTTAAAAGCACATACATTCACATGACTTCCAACAGAGGTCAGCCATATATCACACGCTCTCCATCACTGATGCGCATCCCAGTGTTTTTTTTAAGCACATCAGAACAGTTGTCCCTGAACACAAGTCAATCAAAGTCAAGCATTCATCTTATATTGTCCATATAGGGTCACGTGTGGCCATCATTCAGGGCAAGAACTCAAGCATGCATGAAGCTTTGAGGACATTATCTCCGCCGGTCATTGTTCCATATGCCTAACCCTGCTGGCATATACACACACGTGCAGCACAGCAGAGTCTATGCTTAGCCAGGCCCAGGGGAACAGTGCATACTGTACATGACCTGGGTAACCAGCCATATGTGACCCTGCTCATAATTCAGTCACAGGAGAGAAATACAGTGACCTGTCCGCAATCAGAGGCTTGCAAATCTGCAAGGCTGGCTCTATTTCATTTACGAGGAGCTGAGCGTGACAGCCAGGAGATATTGATGTGTGTGTTGGGGGTGTGTTTTGAGGCGTATGGTACAGGTGCTGCTCTGCTGTGTGTGTCTGACAGAAACATATATATATGTATGACAGAAACTATATATATATATATATATACTGTAAATGTTCCAAATTGTGGAAACCCAACGAGAATCAATGCTAAACAATAAAAAACATGCGATTGTTGTACATCTTTTAGTTAGTTTTCTGACCCTAGACCAGTGGTCCTCAAGTGGTTAGTAATACTGGTTTTAAAGGATAATTTCGGTCGATTTCAACATGCAGCTTTATTGCTCAAGCTACCCTTGACTTGCCAGTATCGAAGACGCAAAAATTTTTGGTCCAACCCTTACAGGGCTCCTTGAACGGAGAGTTAGCACTGACAGCTAACCCATGGGGGCAGAACTTTATACTGTGTTTTAAGTGTCTTAACATGCTCCAAATCTCACCCCAAAAGTTATGCAACATCAGCAGACACCTTACAACACAGCACTGTAGCGTGTGTGACTCAAAATGAATAAAAAAGTGGTTAAACAGTGTGTTTGTGAAAGCAGCCACATACCAGTTTGTTTACAGCCCTGTCTTCCGGTATTCGAGACGAAAACTTGAATTTTGCAGACATAAACCACATTCCAACATTTTCGCGTTTCTGCTCATACATTATTGACCATGTAAGAATATTGGGATGTTAGGTCATGAGCCTATTCGCTCTGCACTAATTCTCTGTTCAAGGAGCCCTGTAAGGGTTGGACCAAAAATGTTCGCGTCTTTGTTACTGGCAAGTCAAGGGTAGCTTGAGCAATAAGGCTCCATGTTGAAATTGACTGAAATTATCCTTTAAGGCAAGGCCAGGCAAGTTTATTTGTATAAAGCAAAAATCAGATACAAGGCAACTCATCACTCAAGTGCTTCACAGGACCATACAATTACATTAAAATACATTAAAAATTGCATTTAAAATTCATTAAAAACAAGTAGAAAGGCATCAAAATAGGAAAGTAAGTGGACAAGTGCTTTATAAACCAACCGCAACACCAACACTTTCATAATGTGGAGAGAATCTCTACCAAATGAACACTAGTGTGTCTGGGATATCCATCATGATGAACATCGCCGCCTTGACATCCATCCCCGTTTCACATTACACCAGACAGTCTAATATAGGACTCCTGTTTTAAAAGGTGGCTTCAAGAGGGATGTTAATGATGCATCCCACTTGAAGTTAGATGCAGAGGCTTTGGCACTCAGTGCTTCTGAGCACTCAGAGCTCTGTGTATCACGGCAAATAAAATGTAAAGAGCCATCCACCACAGCTGAAAGAGCTTTAAGATGGCCTGTGTTCAAGCAGGCAGAACGGTTTGAATTGGTTTTGTGCCAAGTTGATACACGTTGAAATCTGAGTAGCCTCTGTAAGGTTGTCTGAGGAAGGGTGAATGATGCCTGCGGACTTGAAATTCCTGTGAGCTGGGGTCAGATTTACACTTTAGAATAAGTATCACATTCATATAGTACACTATGCGTCTTTTTTGTCTGTATTAAACAACAGCAACCATATCTCAAATGATCAGCGAGGGGCTATTTTCTGTTGTAGACCACTGTTTATTACTATTATTTTGAGCTCCAGTCTTCTCCTTGTCACAAATGTGTTTTAATGGTGCAATGCAGGAATGTTTGTCTTGTTAACGCTCGCTAGCATTGGAGCGTTGGCAGGGGCTTGCTGTTTAGCATGCTGACTGAAGTAGATATCTCTGCATCACGAAACAAAGACGACTTTGACAAAACATTAAAACTGTCATTGTTATTGTGATATTCTGAATTCGATTTTTTTTTTCATGTTTTAAACTATTATTCTTACATATTGCACCTTTAAGTGTAATTGTGCACAAAGAAACAAATAAGTCCCGGCACCCTGAAAGAAAAATGGAGAGAGTGATGTTTTTTTCTTGCCACCCATTAATCGCGACAACACTCTTCTCTTCACTTCTCTCGGGGTGAATGCGTTTACATGGTTATTCTCCTCTAACGTGTGAACTTGGTTTCACCCTGAACATGTGACAAGGTGAGGATTAATCTTTAAATCAGCGTTTCAACCGAACTACTGCAGAAATGGGAAACACACATTATCACCCTTATCTGTAATCTAATGAGTCAAATAGAATTATGCTACACATTCACTCTACCAAAATGCATCGACAATGAACGCAGAGCCTGCTGCTTTATTGTCCCATTTCTGTGTTATTAAGCTACTCGCATGCCATCCAAGGCCATTCCTCGTGTCGGTGGCACTGTGAAGCAGAAAAGTGGGAAAGACGTATTGACTGCAAGAAAAAAAAGACTCTTGGCTCGGACAAAAATTGGAAGTAAGAGTGATGAAGTGACTTCAGAGCAAGAGGGAAGTCAGCAAAACCATAACCATGAGTGGGATATCTAAGTTTATTCAAGTTCGACAGCTCGCCTGTCACTCGGATTCTTTGTAAAAATACAAAGAATGCCAGCGCTGATACCATAGAAAACAACAGCGTAATGCATAATTCATCAAATAATTCAAATAATACTAATAATTCATCAAACGCTGCTGGTCCCTCTTTCACTCTTGCCAAATCTCTTTTAATATTCCTTTCTCTCTTGTTAGTTCAGTTATTTAACTTTCCCCTGCCTGTGCCTTGAGAAGCAGTCACAATCAAAAGCCACTTTGTTCATAATAAACAAGTGTGGAGGATTAAGTGCAGATGTCAACAAAGAGGCGCTTGTTGACTGGCACTGAATATGCACATCCAGCCAAGCCTGGCCAATTCACTGCCTGCACACTGATAGCAATGGATTGGTCAGAGGATTACAGACTGTGGGTGCCTGTTCCTCTCTGCCCAGCTGGCACGCACAGGCTACCACTGTGTTGTTTGGGCAAAAAATCCCACTTAAACTAGTTCAAGCTACCTTAATCTGGATCCAGTTGCCTATAGCTTGTGTTGCAGATAGTTTTTGTGTTTTGCAGTCTACAGAATCCTATACCTGAACTGAAAGATTACTAATTATAAAGGCATTTTTTTGGACCAGCCACAACACATAGGGATGTCATGAGCAACTCTGCAGTGACTCCTTATATGTTGCCTTTCAGGCGTGATTGACAGGTTCATTAATTGGTCCGCTTTAGAGAATGGCCACTTGCCAAGTGACCTAAGTGTTGAGCATGCAACGCGAGGACTATCTTGTTTTCGCTGGATGCCAGATGAGTGTGCTTGTATGCAGCTCTTGAGACTAATGACAAGGTCACAATAATGTCCGTTGCAAATAAAATCAAACTAATGTGTCTGTCAAGCATACAGATGCATACTCTGACTGCACTGCAAAATGCGCGCTTAATGCCATAAAGTTTGTTGCGGTGAATAGATTGGCTGGAATTATCGTAAAAAGGTTTTCAATTTCTAAAGTGGATCAGATTCCATTACTTTAAACGCATTCCTGGAAACAAACTTACCATTTGGGGACTTGTACTGAAAGGTTCAGGAAATTGCTGCCTGTCAATGAATGCCTTGTGTGTTTATTTTTGTGCAACGTGTCACTTCTGTTTTATTCCGAGAAAAGGTGCATCGCCCGAGTGCTTTGTGTTGAAAAGCTGCTAACTTTTCAGAAAGGTGCGCTGGTGATGTCACCATCTGTCTTTCTCTTTTTACATGGTTTGGCTGCACACACAATTGTCCATTTCCAAACCCTCAGTGACAAAATATCAGATGGCTCCCTGGCTAACGCTATGACACCTCACTAACATAATATTGCCATTCAGACTTCCTAACTTCCCGTTTGACAGAATATTGCGACATGTGTGTCAGCCTGTGATATGGCAAGGGGATATTATAAGTGTGCAAACGTCGGTGGCTCTCCTGTCATTCATAGATTGGAAGACAATAATAGACAGATGATGAATGATGAAGATGAATGGCATTCCATCCTGCCCAACGTCGCTCAGAACAAATGAATTCCAAGGGTGCTCCTCATCATCTCAATGAGTTTCCAGCCGCTATGTTTCAGCATAAATCATGTTAACCTTCTCATTTTCAAGTTCATTCATTCTTAAGGTGCTCTTCCTCCTTTCTTGCTGGCTATGGGCCTTGTGGAAGCATCAAAGGGATCTGATTGCTGATATTCCATTAAGTCTCAGACTGCAGAATACTGTGTCCCTTTTCCCAGGAATGCCAACTCTACTATCTGTCATAAGTCAAAGATGTCATCGCAGCACTCTGTGCAGCATGCAAATGATTGTGGCAGGTCCAAGGATATCTGTGGGAGAAGGGTGTGAAAAATCAGTGTTACAATGCCTCCATAAAACAGGAGATTGATCCTTACCATGACAGGAACACCCACATGTCGAAAATAAGCAAGTGGAGGGCAATGTGACAGTCAAAGAGAGCTCACAGTGCTCAGCTGGAAGGCAATCAGTGTCTGATTTGAACAGCCATACCCTTTCACACATTATTGTGCATTCTTAACAGCTTTGTAGATGTACCAGCTCCAATTTTAGGAACATTTCAAATTCTGGTGCACATTTCCCATTGCTATCATCAGGCAGAATGTTTATGTATTACTATATTCTGCACAGTCCACCATTGTAGTCATCAGCAATTTTTTACAGTATTTCTTCTTTCATTATATGTGCATGACAACCAGTGTGTGTGTTTTTAAAAATATTTTGGGGGGCTTTTGTGCCTATATGAGCTAGTTAAGCAATGACAGGAAAGGGGGGAGAGAGAGGTGGGACAGAAACAGTAAAGGGCAGTGGATTGGGATGGAACCCAGCTGCCGCTTGCCAAAGGACTCCTTTGCGCATGGGGCGCATGGTCCTCCAGGTTGAGGTTTAGGTAGGTTAGTGTTAAGGTTAGAAAAAGATGGTTGGATGGTAAACGATCAGATGCATGTATTTTAATGCCCTCCACATTTCATGAGTTTTGGACATGCAGAAAAGGATGAAGTCAGGTGTTTTCATCATGTGACCTTCATTGTGTTGTTGATTGAAATGTGGTTTATGTTACTGGTTGAAGTTTCGTCAGGTTTTGCTGGTTAAAACTTGGTAGGTTGAGGTTAGGTTAGGTTGGTTAGGTTGAGGAAAACATTGGCTGTGGTTAAAACTAATTTACTTACAGAACATATGTGACATAAGTAAGCTGATGGACATAAGTTAGAACAGGTCAATGTTGACTTTTGATTTAACACAGAAAAACATGCTAGATTGAGGTCACACTGAAGCCTGAAAATTTGGACTTGGAATTTTTAGACTTAAATTGTAAGCTGGACATTTGTTCATCAAATCCTATAATATGGATGCTATTCCTAGAGTTTAGAATGTTGTCTGAATCCATTTTCAAATGATCAGAAATGCAATTTTCTTTAATATAATCCAGTGATATAAAGTTTGATTGGGTTTTGATTAAAAAAATAATGTCATAACTGTCATTGAGATATCTCTGAACCACAGTTAACACAATGCATGTTTTTCTAATCTTTCACCAGTGAACCCTCAGCCTGCATTTTCAAGTGTTTTGCATGTTTGTTTTCTCCTTGGTCGCTCTCATTGTTAATGGCTATCTATTCGGAGAAGTAGGTCAAGGTTGAAGGAGAACCAAAACCAGATGACCTCTTGCTCTCCCAGTGGATTTCATTATCTTTTGTTGTTTGGTTCTCTATGATGTGTGGTTGAGGGATAAAAGAAGGGGATGAACTGCACTTATATTCTCTGAATGTTCTCGGGGGAACGTCACGGAGGCTCCTCGTGGGAATGTGTTATCTCTAAAACAACATAATTGCTTCATAGCCACCAATAAACCTCACTTGCATGGGATGCTTTTGTAGTATCATCATCATTATTATTAATAGTGTTAGTAGGGCCGGCTCTTGGCATAGGCCATGTAGGCGATTGCCGCTACATGCTGGAGGGGTACCGCTGATGCTCATCTCAGTTCAGAGAGATAGATAGAGACAGGTCTGACTGACAGCTGTCAATAGGCAGCTTATAGGCTATATCTTTGTTTTCATGACTATTTACATTGTAGATTCTCACTGAAGGCATCAAAACTATGAACGAACACATTTGGAATTATGTAGTAAACACAATAGTGTGAAATAACTCAAAACATTTTTTATATTTTAGATTCTTCAAAATAGCCACCCTTTGCTTTGATTACTGCTTTGCACACTCTTGGCATTCTCTCGATGAATTTCATGAGGTAATCACCTGAAATGGTTTTTCAACAGTCTTGAAGGGGTTCCCAGAGATGCTGAGCACTTGTTGGCCCTTTTGCCTTCACTCTGCGGTCCATCTCATCCCAAACCATCTGGATTGGTTTTAGGTCAGGTGACTGTGGAGGCCAGGTAATCTGGCGCAGCACTCCATCACTCTCCTTCTTGGTCAAATAGCCCTTACACAGCCTGGAGGTGTGTTTGGGGTCATTGTCCTGTTGAAAAATGTATGATGGTCCAACTAAACGCAAACCAGATGGGACGGCATGTCGCTGCAGGTTGCTGTGGTAGACATGCTGGTTCAGTGTGCCTTCAGTTTTGAATAAATACCCAACAGTGTCACCAGCAAAGCTGCCCCACACCATCACACCCCCTCCTCCATGCTTCACAGTGGGAACCATACATGTAGAGACCAAACTTTCGCCTTTTCTGCGTCGCACAAAGACACAGCGGGTGGAACTGAAGATTTCAAATTTGGACTCATCAGACCAAAGCACAGCTGCATGATGTTACACGTGAGTTGTCCTCATGCTGAAAACGTGACTTGTCGCAGACGTGACATCACTCCCCGAGACGCAAGAAAAAAAGCAAAAATATATTTTCTTTTACTAAGTAACATAACAAAAATAATAGTAACACACAGTGACTTGAATAAGAAACTTTAGTCTGATTACTGGTTTGGAAACATTAATCATTTCCTGCAGATAGTCTTTTTTAACAGGGGTCCGGGGGAAATTTTTAAAATTGGGCTGTTAAAGATGCAGTTTCAATGTAGTTTGAAAGGAAAGGAAGGCCAATCGTTGGGGTCCTCATCGTCATATTTTAATCACAAATAAAGCTAATTTTCCCTCACTATAGGCCTACTGAGTAATGTTTACGTTAAAGATAGTATAGCCTGTAATAAGACCTGTGCTGTGTGCATAGGGTATTAGAGCAGGTAGAGCATTCCCTAATATAATTTCTTCGCTTCATTGTCTATCTGCATTATGCCTGCAGTAGGCTTTGTAGGGTATTAAGAGAAAAACATTGTCATTTAACAGAGACTACATACCCAGACTAAACCCATGACTAAAGTGCAATTTTTCACGAACCTGAGCTGATCGAAGTATTATCAGAGGTTGGTGGAGATGATGTCTCACTCTTCACGTAGACGGGCTCTGGTAATAAAGTGACGCATGGAGGGAAAAAAATAACACTGATGTTGAATTTTCCACAAAGTATTCTGACTCTGCCTATGTATGGGCACATGTCATAAGGAAAGTCAGGTGAGCTTCTGCAATTTGCGGTGGTGACAATGCTGCATTTGTGGCTGCTGGCCGTTGGATATGCAACCACATAAAAACCTCTGGGGCTATTTTTGATCATTAGGCAATTTTTATTTTTTTATAAGTCACAGAGATTCGGGTCTATTCCCAAAACATCCGGGGCAATAGCTCCAAATGCCCAGGTCTAACTACATGCAGCAGCAGCACCAAACATCCAGCATGCCACCTACCTCCAGCGAAATGCAGCCTGAGGCAGGTGAGTTCTATAAGTACAAAGTCCATCACTGACCATAGCACTTTTTCAACAGATATTGTTGAAGCAAAAAAAAAAAAAAATTGCTGTCACTCGAACTGACTCTGTAAGTAATTGAGTG
>CAEMYA010000045.1:3300154-3324301 GCA_903131615.1 Diplodus sargus | reverse complement strand
CAGCTGAAAAGTCTCCTTCGCATCACAGACACTCTGTGTAAAACACACAGAGTACAATTAATCATTGTCGGCTGTATCAATTATGATACAGCTGACAGCTGATGATTTTTCAATTTGCTTGTGCTGTAATTTTCCACCAATCAATCTCAATCAACCTTATGAAACTATGCCTATTGGTTCTTCTGTGAGTTTAAAGTTAATGTTTATTGCTATTGACTCGATCATTTGGAACGTCTATTTTCAATATTATGATGTCTGTTGGCATATAGAGTTACTGCTGTGAGAAGTAGGACATTTACAATCAAACATATTGAAAGTTAAATCACCGTAACTGTGGAAGACCAGTACTTGGGGATGGGCAAATTGCATTAAAAAGCAATATTGTGTAACTTTTCTACCTTAAAATAGCAGCCTCAAATCATGTTGACAGTACAGTGTCTTGTAACAGGGTGAATAGTGTCTATTCTAGTGAAGCATCCTCATTAAACAAGCCCAGTAATTTAATCCAGGAGACTGCTGTGCGTGTCCAATGTGAAACCACAAGTAGACAGTGAGTTCTTTGAATTTACCAGAGTTATTAAGTAATGTCATGCGTTTAACGTCATGCAAGGTACTTATGTAGGTGAGCTTGTTAAGTGAAGATGTAATATAGTTAATTCAACTGAAACCATGATGTTTTCCTAAACCTAACCAATTAGTTTTAGTGCCTAAACCTAGTCAAACTGCAATTGTACAACGGAGGTCTGAAATGCCTTTACGATGCACCAGTCAAATTGTTATGGAAACAATGATATATGTTGTTTTGGGAATTGCTGGAAATTGACCTTTAGTAATTTTGGTAAGAAGATGTGTTGGATTTAATGGTAGCAGATCTTGATGATGAAAACTGAATGTGAAAACTCCATACGACTGACACGTCCTGTCTACTATTAAAAACAGGTCCAAGTAGGTATTGATCATTTCACTTGCAGGGCTGCTTATTTAAGCACCCAATGGCAGCTTACATGAACAAATCAAAGTCTTATTATGTTCAGAATCACTCATGACGAGTCCAGTCTTGTTATAAGTCATTCTTCAGCAAATGGTGTTACCAATACTCCATCCAACCATTTTCTCATGTGCATATCTCCCCCATGTCAGAGTGGCTGACTGAAAGTTTATTGAACAAAACTACTGATAAGAAAATGTCCCCTGATATTTCCATGTATGCTGTGAAATATGGTTGGTATGTGCCTGTGTAATGATTTTATACTTCTGAGAATCGTTAGATTTAATCTTGAAATGATTTTTTTTCATACTCATATCTGGCATCAGTCTCTGCCTAATCCTTATTTAGCAGGCTTTTATTTGAAATGAAAACAATAGCTCGCCACTAAATGCATGGTTAAAGAACAGCACCATCTTTAATATCTTAGTAGGGTTGGATAGATAGAGGGTATTAACATCTTTTATACAGCTGTACCTTTATTTAGTTACACATGCCAGTATTTTAAAATGGGGGCATGTCTATATATCACCTTTGTTGGCCAACTCAATGCTGATGTGACAGACTGGTGATCTGTGACGGGCGTCCTGCACCCCTCACCCCTGTGAATAGGATAGGCTCCAGCTCTCCACGACCCCGTAGAGGACAAGTCGTTTAGGGGACAGATAAATGGATATGGACACACCTCGTGATAAATGGTAAACTGAGTAATCAAGCTGAATCTTTTTTTTTATAAAAACTAAAACAAAAAAACACTGTTATGTATGTTTGTTTGAAACCCAAGCTGCCTTTCTGTTATTCAATGGCTACACAGTGACAATAAGCATTGACCTTGAATGCAGTGAGAGCTCAAAGAGATTGAGATTAATGTGATCTTTAATATGGTATCTGTGAACTTTGTCTATTTAAGTTCCTATTTATGCCTCTTTGTTTTATAAGCGGACTCCGAGCCCTGCAGTTCAGTAACGCCTCACCCCTCTGTATCTCTGTGAAAAGAAAAGTCTGCTGCATCAAGACATTTACATTAACATTATCTGCTTTCGTTTGATGACATTCATCCTTTAGATTTTTTTAGCCAGTTTACAAAATGTTACATCACTGTGGAGCATGTTCTGATGGCGAGACCCGCAAGCCTTGACAGTGTCTACAGGTCCTCCTGTAATGATTTTAATCAGGAGCTCATTATGTCTCGCACACAGAGGCCACTCAATCACATCAATTGATTAATTAAGTACCAAGGGCGATTGGGGATCAGGGTGACAATATGATCCCTGGGGACCCGCTCAAGGTCCAAAAGCAATACTCGTTAAATAAATGGTCCTGTTAGGTCAGCATAACTGTTGCATGTAACCGCTTCTATATCTAATTAAAAAGCAAATTGTATTCTCAATAAAATCTGATAACTTACTGCAAGGACAGATGCTGTTTCTGGCCTTTTGGTGTTGGTTTATGGTACACACTCAGTGTTAAGTCAGCAGGAGAAGAGGAAGGAGAGGATTTGTGCAAGCCAGCATCATAGTAAAGCATGTAATACAAGCTAATCCTCCTCCACTCACGCTGCTGTGAGGCCGGCAATAGTGAGGGTGCGTCAGCTTGATTTGACTCAACCTACAGTAACAGCTGGGTAAATAAGGACCACCCCTGTGTTGGCCTTCTCGCTAACACTCATTGAAAAGCATTAACATAGGTTGGAGTGCTTCCACCTGCTTTGTCTTGCAAATTATGCGCTGGAGTCATGGCTTTCAAGCTGCTAGCATAATAGGAGAAATCACACTTTAGACATGTTTGTTTATAAATACACAGGGGTTGTGTAATTGCAGGGGATTCAGTTTGTCCGCTGGGAGAAGATGTTCGACTCGAATCAAAATGAAAAACTAGTCAATGGTGATCAAACATGAATCAAGATTCTGTTCCTAAGGCCATGTCCACATGTTCCAAAACAGTCTTTTTTCGCCAGTCTTCCTTGGCATCGTTTCAAGAATACTTGCATCCAAATGGATCCATTGTAAATGACTCAACACGCTTTAGTTCATATTCCAGGCCTATAGGTGGCGCTTGAAATTCACAAAAGCGGAGAAGAAGAGACGAGCATGCGCATAAAACTTGCGCACTGTATACAAACAGACAGTAGAAGGAGAAAGCCCTTTGCGGTGGATCTGAATTGATGTGGCGTATGCGATTGTCCAGTCCTTTTTTTGCTCAGCGTAGTGGCAGAGGAGCAAAATATTTTGCCCTAGTAAACCTAATAAGCTCAATATCTTCTGCAGCACGAACATAAGCATGTAGTCTGCCATTGTTGTTGTTGTTGTTATGAGACGTTGCAGGGTTAACAGGTCGAAGGCTATAGGTCGAGGGGTGGGGCAATGGTGTAATCAATACGCAAAATATGGGGATTCACTGTCCAAATGAGAACGCAAGGGCAGCATTTTCAAATGTTTTTACCCTTAGACCAGGTTTTAAAAAAGTGTATTTACAGGTACTGCATTTACAGGACCCATTTGGACGATCAGCCAAAACGATGCAAAACATATGCGTTTACACAAAAAAGCATTTCCATATGGATGGCCCCTATTTCTTGCCTAAAATACTTTGACAAACATTTTTTCCTTGCACTGTTTAGCTACAATATGAGTTTCTTAACCAGGCAGCCATGTTGAGTAAGGACATGAGGAAGACAGAGAAAAACTTTTGTGCTCTGTCATCCATGCTTGGCCTTCCGAGCTACAAATATAATATATTATAGATTATTTTCCACCATAGAGTAATCTGCCAATTAATTGTAAGATTAATCAATTAATTTAGCCTTTATATGTATTAAAAAGTGAAAAATGCTTATCACAATTTCTCAGTGTCCAAAGGGACATCTTCAAATTGCTTCTTTTGTGCTAATCAAAGGTCCAAAAGAATCTAAGAAGCTGGAATGAGAAAATGCTTGACAATTTTGCTTGAAAAATGACTTTGAAATGACAATTATCTCATTAGTTGGCGTGTAATTTTCTTTCAATCGACTTATTGACTCATTTTTTTCAGCTCTAATTACAAAACACACAGGGGGGATTTTGATTTCATTCTCTTTTGAGGATGTGGTTACTTAACTATATCTTTACCAGTGTTGGAAGTAACTAATTACATCGACTCGTTTTACCAGATTTGTTTTTTGTATGGGTACTTGCACTTTTATGTGTATTTTTCAAGTCTGTAATTTTACTCATATTTACTTGATTATTTTTAAAATCATAATTAATTTCTCAGTACTTAAATCTGAATAAATATCTAAACTTTTCATCTGCATTTCTGTCCGATATCTGATCACACACAGGCCAATGAATACCCTGATATACAGAGAAAAAAAAACAACAACTCTACGGCTGGCTCAGGTTAGGAGAGCAGACTGTGACTACTGAGCAGAACAGAGCAGGAATTAGGAGTAATTTACACTGAAAATTTGGAGAAACAGAAACCCCGTTGATCGAATGCTTTTTATTGATAATGCATTAAAAATCAATGGTTAAAATGAACTCATAGTAGTGTTTGAAAAGAATACCTTAAGTATTATTTGAATACCAGTAGTAGTAGTTCTATTTGTATGAGGAATATTTATTTATTTATTTATATTGGCCCATGTACAACATTATTTTATCATTTATTTTGACAGTCAATAGGAATTAATAATTTCCTAAAAACGTACTCATGGAACTGGTTTACTTGCAGCATCGCACTTTGAAGGGCAAATGTTGATGGCGATACTTTGTCCACCCAGTTTGCAGATTTAGCAAATACCTTTGTCCGTGGCTCAAATGTCAGTAGTAAGGCTGATTAGCTGCACGTCTTTCAGCCAACGTGATATGCGTTCCCACACCGTCTCATAAAGTTGCAGGAGGGCATTCTTTTGGTGCTCTTTCACTGGGAAGTAGCAGGGTCCCGTTTTTAAATTACATGGTATAGGATCAATGCATACGTACTCGCTGATACCCATAGCGATACCTGCATTTTTTCGGCAGTATAAGTGGCGTTTCCTCTACTGGTCCTGTAGTTGGAACAACTCTAATGTTCAAACTCATATTGAACCTTTAAATGCAGAGAGCCAGCATGCTGTTTTAAGGAGCTCAAAGAGATGAAAAACCAAGCTCTGCTTGCTCTGATATTTTTGATTGGTGCAAGAAAGTTGTACAAGAAAGTTGTTTTTTGTACACTTGCTGGAATACTCAGTGTACCAGTACATAATGTTAATTTAGTAAAAGCAAAACATTTTATCAGTCTTGATGAAATTATTTTTCAAAGAGACAGACCAGGCCATCTTGTTGAAAAACTCTAAAAGGCAGTACTTTAAGTGTCTTAATGTTTTAGTGTTCCCATCATTCAGCAGCAGTGGCATGCCAGAGGTAGCACCCTTTTGCAGCTGAATGCGACCCTTTTGATTCCAGCATTAAAGTTAAAAGAATGAAAGTGAGCATGAGCACTGGGAATAGAGATCTTTGTGCATAGGCGTGTGTAGCTCTGCAACACACATAGACACACAAACGTGTGTATGTGTGCCCAGCTGTTTGCATCCTCCCCAAGGGGTTCAGTTGTGCCAAATCAGGAACATGGTCACCATGAAAGGGAACCTCACAGCATGTGCTCTCCTCCAAATCTAAACGAATCCGTCCTTGCAGGCTGTGGCCAATTATTGCTGCATTCGACTCTGTTGGGCAGACTGTAGCGCTGACTGAAACGGGGGGGTCCACAGGTCCAAATCCCACTTTACAACGAGTCTCTCTCTGTTAAACGCTGTTGTCAAAGTGCCCTTGAGGAGCCAGGAGTCTTGGCTGTAAAGTCGATCAGAGGTCAAGAGTTCAGGATTACGATTCGGCTTATTTTATTATACAGTATGGGGAAGAGTGTATCTATCCATCTATCTATTCTGCACTGCTTATCTGGGGCCAAACCCTTGGGCTCCCAAGCCAGATGAAATGTGCAATCTCTGACGTGGCCAGAAAACCTACATGGGAAGTGTCCTGAGCAGGTTTGGACACCTGATCAGGACACACTGTAAAGGGCTCTACCTTTAGCCCCCCTTCAGACATCTGAGCTTCTTACTCTATTGCGAAGTGTGGCTGGATCGGCCTTGGCAGCCTTACGGGCTTGTAGTAACACCACCTTGATCCCCTTCATCTCCAGATTTGACAGGTGGCTAATTAACCAAGAATGTTAATGTGAAATGCCACATTTGCGACAAATGTCAATGTTTTGGATACATCTGTCAATGTTTAAAGCTGCCTTCATCAAGTTTATTTTATATTAACAATGTTCAAAATGAATGTGTAATGTGGAGGGGGTTGCTCGTGGTGGGGAAAATGATCACCCGCCCTTGTAGCTCAACAAAGCATTTTAACCACACACTCTTGAGTGCCAAGCTTGTTAATAAAAACAGTTTGTCCAAATCATCTCATTGACCCTTTTGAAAGAGCCTTAAAATAATAAGTGTACTTTTTCACCCCTCTCTGGTCAATTAGCTAAAATTCTTCCTGTGTTTATGTTCCCATTATTGGAAACTGCTACAATTACAAGCCATTTACTCGCCATCATAACTTCCTTGCATGTCTGACGACAAATATATTATACACAGTCCACTGATGGCCTCTGAACATTTCTTGCAGGAAAACTCCTGAAAGACTTTTCAGATGTTTTGACACTTACCTCGGTCCATAGGGGTTGAGCTCAGTGAGTTTCAGCATGAGCAGGTTCCATTTAAGAAGATTGCCGTGCCTTTTCCTACCACAGAAGGGCTGTGTGCCCACTCAGAGCCTATCCTCAACTGACAGGTCAAATGCATCTCCATTCCCTGTTGTGACAACCTTGGTGTGACCTTCTCCATCCAACTGGGCTTTTAAGAGAACATTTAATCAATAACTCCATCGTGTACAGTTTGGTTTCGACACAAGGCAGAGATGTGCCCGGCTCTGACTCGCCTGTCCTGCTCTAAACTTGAAGCTCCCAGTGGTCCCTTCCTAACTCAACTTCTTATCACTTTATATGGTCCCGATTGACACCCATTGATTAATGCTGTCTCTCAAACTTACATAGTGGAGATAAAATTCCAACTTTTGCAGAATTTGCTCTAAAGATAGCTTTGCAGGATAATTCCTGTTCTCATGCAGCCATGAATGAAGAGACAACTGGATAGTGAAGACATTTGTAAGGCAAGGTCGTGGCCATTTATCCCTGTTGTAAAACTTCCGTTCTGTCCTGAGTTATTATACTGAAAAGGTAGGTTGTAATGCTCAAGCTTCATTGTTTGTATAATATGAGTTACTCTGTGGAGTTTTGGATCATTGTTGGCCTGATTGAGCAGTGTTTTACTTGTGAACCCCTGTGTTGTTTGGTGTCGTTATCGCGCAAAACTAGGAACAGAATGGGTTTTTTTTTGGAAAGAAAACTCTGATCCCTAAACAGCAAGACAATTCTATATAGGCACCAAAGACTAATAGAGATAACCCAAAGAAAAGGCAGCATGCCAGCCTAGTAGTTTCAGCATGGTTCTTTTGCAGGGAAATGTAATTTATGTAACACAGTATGTTTATTTTGTTTTAATACTACGTTGTACCAATTACACAAAATCTGAATACTGTACACTTCCATGCACAGAGTGCCGTTGATACCTGATACATATTTTGAACATCCTTTCTACACAGTGAACATCGATCGTATACAATCGATAAATGAAACTAGGAAACCGTTGCCATTTCTACGTCAATGTTTACTGAGACATGGGACCACTTAAACTGTGAATCAATGTGATCATTGAAAGGGAACATGTCATTGTGACCTCCAAGCAGTCACACACGCGCAGGACCTTTTTATCCAAACTGTTAAGTTAACGATTTGCACTTTAGCTCTGTTTACCTAGTGTCCATTTACTCCTCAATGCAAAGGCTACAGGTTGGAGGAATAGATTAATATGCTGGGCCACGTGCATCCTTTGTGGTTTTACTAAGTTTTACCCTGTGACTGATTGACCGACCTCCATCTAAAGTTTGATTTGGGAATGTAATCACCTCAAACGACTTAAAATTTCAAGTCGATCTTGATGAAGGTGATACCTCTCACTTCCGCTGCACCACCTCTTTTCTATACTGATACTGAGTATCACTCAACCTCAACACACCATGTACACCATGACTTATACTGTTAAGTATGTATATGTAGGGCTGTAATCTCCTAGTCGACTGGTCGACTTATTGGATACGTTCTGGCTCGACAAAAATTCTGATTCAATTTTTGCCATGTTAATTACATGCTGCTATGGCAGTGCGTAAACACGCAGCAGGTCCTCTCCATCCCAATGCTGTGTGTCCTGCATATGGCATATTTGACTTCATCAGGAGGAAAGTACCAAGTGCTAATGAGGGTGTTTTCAGAGCACCCCTGTTTCACATGTAACAGTGTGTCTTCAGAACACCCCCCTTGTTTTTACTATTTTGGATTAGCCCAACCCACTACAGACAAACAGATTGAAGAACGTACTAGAAGACCTAGGTCTGGTGGTTTGTTAAATATCTATTTATTTTCAAGCGTTTCATTTACAGTCATTCCTATTTTACTATGTCAAAGACATCAGCAGTGTGGCAGAATTTTATAAGAATGGAAAAAAGTCAAATGCAAAGTTTGCAAGCAACAGTTTATATATCACAGCTCGACTACAAACATGGCATATCACCTAAAAATGGTAAGCTGACTTGTCTGCGTTAGGTGGTTCTGTCCGTTTTAAGTGTATGAATTATTATTTTTTCTTAAAGTGGACTTGCCTTTTGTGTTTAAGAGTAAACATTTTAGGTTAATAGTTCATTCAGTCTCAGTCTCGCTCTGTGCGAGGACACGCACAGGGCGAAATGATAGTGTCTGTCAATTATTATAACATGACAAAACCCATTGTCTAAATATTCCTCAACAGTTCTTGTGCTGATATCACTAGTCGACATAGTATATTTTCGGAAATCATGGGCTATGATATTGTGCAGATGCATGTGATGCAAAATGCTGTCAGAGCCAGACTCGAGAGTGTTTATTAATTAATTAATTTTAATTAACTAATTTCAGTGCAAAATAATAGGGTCAAAAGTGATTTAATCTAAAGCAAATAGCCCATTTTTTATTAATTACNCCCCCCCCCCCCCCCCCCCCCCGATTTTAGTCAAAATTTCACGGCTTAGGTTGACCAAGGATTTCTTTGTTTGATTACAGCCCTAGTATACTGTAGCAATAGCATTACAAGGATACATATCAGCTGTACTTATTTGGCATTAACATGGCGATGAAATACTGTCACGAATAAAAGTTCCAATAAAACCTGAATCTGGCAGCTCTGAATAATGTTTTATTTGATATTGGATTAGGCTTGACTGAAATAAAGGGGACTGTTAGGCCTTGGTGATAGTATGTGCTCAACTGAGTGCAACTCCAGTTGGATTTCTGACGCATTCATGTGTTCATCATTTCAACTTTGAAGCTATTAAGGTGGTTACTACATTGAATAGCTGTGTTGATAATATTTTTCATTATTAAAGCAACATTATGTAGAAATTGAAATTTTGTGTGATTTGGTGGAGGGGCAGAGTGGCTGAGACAGGGACACTTTGTCAGGCACTAAAGTTACATCATGTTACTTTAAACTAAATCTGCAGAGTACTTAGTGCTAAAGTTGTCAAATAAATGCAGTGGAGTAGAAAGTATTGAAATTATACATTGTTTGCCTCTGAATTGAAGTAAAGAAGAAATACAAAGTTGCAGGAAATGGAATTACTCATGTACAGATACATCACAATTGTCCTGACATAAATGTACTTTTCATCACTTTCTCAGAAGAACCAAAGCAGAAACCTTTTTCTTTTCTTTTTTAAGAGGTATACTGAGTCTCTTTTACAAGGGAAAGCTTGAGTGAAATACATCAAAACTGCGATACAAATCCACCCAGCTGAGATGACACTCTGCCTGAGGTTAGACACTGTGCACCTTCCTCTCTTTCCTCCTTCCTCTGACATGAACAGGCTCCGCTCTCACTGCACAGCCAGATGTATTGTCTCCGGGTGCATTTGATCATATCTCTTGCCACTGTAAATCGCTCTACGCCTCCACCCCCAGAAATCAGTTGACACATCAAAGCCCCAGAGGGAGGCTTAATATTGGAGTGCACCACCAAAATGTGGGATCTACACGCACACACACACACACACACACACACACACACACACACACACACACACACACACACACACACACACACACACATGCACACTCACTCGGAAGGGGTGTGTGTGTGTGTCAGAGTGCACTCAAATATTTGACAAATAAGTGTTTGTTTATTTTGACATAAAAACTGGGTTATGACGGATATTGTCAAGGTTCAGTCCCTGTGACAAAAGGTGCACAGGTGTACCCATTTTTATCATTGTGAGTGTGGGAGTTGATACAGAGGGAATGCTGTCCTTTAGAACAAGTTACACTACTACAGTAAATACTGTCCACACACTACCAAGCACAACAGAGCTGCATTAACTGACACTTGACACTTGATTTTTTTTATGACATCAAGCTAGCAATGATTCCTCCAAGTAATGCTTGACACAGCAGTTGTAAGGAGAAAAATAAATACTGAGTTTGAAAACAACTGTGGACGGAGCTTTCAAAATCCACCTTGAGGTCAAACCCCCTGGTGTACTGTCACTAACCTAAGTAATCCATGCCAGATTCACACCTCGGGTGTCAGACGAGCCCATTCAGAAAGATCATTTAGCTTAAACCCAGATTTGCGTGACCCAGCAACCTGCTTAGGTAAAGATTTATGCATAGGCTTAATCTGTTTAAGATGTGTGTGCACGCATCTTGAAATGTAGCCTCACTCTGTGTGTAAGCCAGCTAGGCAGCCTGTAAACATGTTGGACTTGTCTACAGAGACTGCGGACAGGCATGTTCAGTGAACACGTCAATTTTGTTTAAAAATAGCAACCTAAGGACCACGATAAAAGTCTTTAATTGTTTGTTTTTTTCTCTCCTGTTACGACGCTGTGCTTATACTCTGCTTAGGTTTAGGCACAAAAAACATTTGGTTTTGCCTGGAATACCTATTTTAGTCCCCGCAATCAAAGATTGAGATCGTGGGACTTCCCATGAAAAATAGGAAGCCCAAAGTTTTAGGCGCCACAAAAAATAATGGAAATATCTGTGGTTCTCCTTGAAAAACATATGCTCTTCACTCAACAAAAATGGATAGTAACATACCACGGTGTCCTTAAAAATATCAAATGATGTGACTTGAACTGCGTCAGCTATTTGGCAGACTTGTTAGCTGTAACGCTGGCACCACAATCCCCTTCACCGTCTTAAGTAAAGGTCAACTAATAAGCATAAGGATAGATAGATAGATAGATAGATAGATAGATAGATAGATAGATATGCCATGTTTGCTACAGATGTCCACCTTGTATCTTTGAAGAAAACGTTATATGCTGACATTATATCCTGGTGACTGGGATGGAAATAGATGATTGGAACATAGAAAAATGTAAACTGTATTTTTTAAGTAAGAGGACTTTCATTCTGAGGAGCTTTGTTACAATAAGAAACTCATGTTAGTTTGAATGCCAACAAGCAGCTTTTTAAAAAAGATTTTTTTGCCATCATCACTGTGATGTTGTCAACGAACCTGTGATGACAAACCAAACTCCAACAAGGCCAAATCATCTTCGCTCACTTTGGGGGAAAAAAAGGTTATACATTTTGTTTGCATTTTACCTCAAACGCTGACAAACTGCAGCGACAAAAGGTAACAGAGATCACAAGATGATCTAACCAGCAGGGACATTACTGACATGCACAGAATACAAGCCGAGTGATGAAATACTGCTACCTGGCGCGCAGCCTAAAATGAAGCGGCATTGTGGCAGTGCTTTCAGTGATGATTTAGTCATTTTAAAGTTGAAGTGTTTACATTATTATTCTCCTTGCTCTGTGCAAAGTAAAATGTATCTTTAAATCAATAGGAAGTAATAACACTCCTCTGAGCTTGACAGTCGTGCAAAGTCTTCTTTAATAGCTTATGTGTCATATATAATATGGATTTAAAGTACGAGCTTCATTACTGCAGAACATAGCGCAGTAAATTCCAATGCATCCGTAGGCCTGGATTAATTTACGCACTCATTCACTCCAGGATGCATCTTTGAATAGCGTTGACCTGCAGGGCCCGTGGCCATCTGTGGCCCTTCTCCACCCCCTTTGCAGAGTGAGAAAAACCCCAGCTGCTCTCTTGGCTGCAGCAGAACTCACCAGGAGGAGTATTTAAAAATCCCTAATCTATCACTCTGCCCAGCCAGCCCTGTCTCCGCTGGCTGGCTTAGAACCTACAACGATTTGCACTGTCCATTCCACAAGAGAGACATCGTTACTGCTTAGTTAATCTATCACACAGGGAGGTAGGGATACGGGGAGAGAGAGAGAGAGAGAGAGAGAGAGAGAGAGAGAGAGAGAGAGAGAGAGAGAGTCATCGGGATCATCCATAATGATTTGGAGATTTACCGGGATCATATGTAAACGACCCCTACAGTATCAAATGCCAAAGTAAGATTTCGCCTCCCGGCTTGCCTCCGTCTTTTTTATCATTTTTATTATTATATCACTACATCAGATTACCCCTGTGTCATTGGATCCCTTGCATCCTGTGCTGTAAACTGTATAAACGCCTGACATGGCACAACAGGCCTGGGAGGTAATCGGACATCCCACAGTGATAATAGAATTAGTAATAACTATTAAAAATGTCCACGGTGGATGTGGCATTACCACACACAGGCTGTGTGTCAGAGCAGCTTATACAAAAAAGGGGTTATTTTAATCGGCCTATTGAGATGAATCAGTGAATATGTGTTTACGTGGCAGGGATATTATAGAAATGAAAAGCATCTATTTTCATTAACTTACGCAGCCAGTGATGTTTGACAATATTGTCCATACGAAAATGAATCATAGGTTCATCACTGCAGTATTCACAACGGTGCTGTTAAGCACTGTGCTACTGACCTGAGGGCAATTTCGTTATCAACCCTTAGCAGCAAACCATTGGTTGTCCAAGGTAAAGCAGCATTTTCATGTCTGTGTGCAGAGACACTCTACATTTTCCTCCTTGGGTTTGATTTTAATAGAAGCGGCCTTTGGCGTGCTGGTTTAGGTTCCCTCGTGAGCTAAGCTCAGCAGTGGCAGGCGGACTTTGTTTCACCCATCTGACATGTTCTGGGCTATTTCTTTCTCAAGAATGATTGTGATTCCCAACCACATTTCAGAAAAAATCAATGAGATCTGCTTGGGGGAGAGAAAGGGTAAAAGAAAAGGGTCTGAACACATCAATCATCCTCCTTCAACCATTTTGACGCAACACAACACGCTAGAAAACATGGAGCGTCAAGAGCATATGAATGGATCGACAAGCTCTAGCTTTGTAAAAGCCGCTTTTTTTTTCATGGAGACATCATTAAGGACTTTTAAGCATATTGCTAATGCCAAGTTTAAAGAAAGACGATGAGTGATCTTTGCAGGCTTAGGAAAATGCATGGTTCCTTTAAAGAAATAGATCAAACCTTTCAAAATAGGTTTCAGTCCAAACAATAATAATAACCAAGATGAACTATTATCCTCTTTCAGTTACATTATGTTTCATTCAAACATTGCCTCACTCTTTGATGAGCCTTTTCATCTCTCAAACAAACAGCTTTGATTCAGTTTCTTGGACATTGTGGCGAAAAAACACTGATGTAGATTTAGAAGCACGCCTGCTTGGATGCGTCTCCTGAAATTACATTCAAAAATAAATGTGCAAATAATTCAAAACAAACATTCTGCGTCAGTCTCGCGTCTCTTTTGGTTTTATATTCCTGGCGGGAAAAAGATCACACCTTCACTGTTTCTCTGCCCCGCTTTGTCTTTCGTACCACATCGTCCGCGGTCAAAACGCAAAGTCCGGTTAATCGGTGGTCACGCAAGTATCCATCTCTGCCAGGTAGACCTGCAAAGCATTTAGCTGAAAGAAAATTGAACGTATTTGAGGTTTTGAGCCCTGTGTTCTCTACAAAACATGGGAAAAATGTCCATTAATCCCATCAGTCTCTGGGAGTTGGGACTTCTCATTAAACACCTGTTTGAACAATATTAGGCGGATTCAGTATCAGGCTGGCAGTAGCTCTTCCACCGCACAATGAATCACCCATCATGAATGCATTATGAAGACGAAGAGGGCTCTGCTGGGGTTTTAGAGCCGGTGTCTTTGTAATTAGGCCAACTGCAGGCTTAGTCGGTGTACTCAATAGGGCATATTTATCTTCATAATCCTCTCCTTTCAATATAAAATAAGTTTGATAATACTGCCACAACTTTGATAATAATGGCATAGAAATAATGTAATAATGTCTGGTATAGCAATGTTTTTTGGTTTTTTTTGGTTTTGAGATAAAAAATAAAACGTGGTTGAGAGATTAATTCAGTGGGGTGAAGAGGGGTTGATTATGACAGGGATAGCAAGCCCATGTTAATGAGCTTTGAGTGAACCAAAAAAAATGTGTGTACACACAGCAGAGTGCTGTAGTGTCTAAGAATAGATACTACACATCTATCAGTAGATTTTGAAGAGGTAATACAGTGAGTGTAGTAAAGTGTGAAATAACTGTGCAGTTGCACTCTGCACAATCTTTTTCCCCGTCAGCTGACAAAAGATTTGGCTGGACTTGAAGGGCATTTTTGTCATGCGATCCTGCACATCCAGCTTTCAAATTACATAAACAGAGCATGCATGAATTAAAAGAGAAGCGTTGCTGCTGATCCGTATGCAGAGTTGGCAAGTATATTTAAGTCGAACAAGAATCTGAATGGGTATATCGCTGTAATATCTGCATGCAACATGGTAGCTGTAGTGGTAGTTTCACAATAATGGCTCTAAAATTGTGAGATATTTACATTTTATTCAGCCTGTTCTCTTCTGTTATCCTACATCACTGTCGCACAACTGGCACGTTTCGGTCTGTAAAACAAGAAGACATGGCAGACATTTCTTTTATTACCAGTGGAAAATGCAATATTTTAAGATTTCTGCATTAAAATACATTTTGTCACATATGTAGAGAGAAATATATGTTTTGTTTTCATATTTTCACTGCGGTTCTTGCCAAAACTGGTTTGCGGTAGAGTATCATTGCAAAAGAAATGAATGTGTCGTGTAAACAGGCGGGATCTGGTAATTGCCAGCAATTCCCAAAAGTTCCTGTGTGCTTTATTTTCAGCATCAGTGCATTATTTCCTAATTATCTTGCTGTGCACTTAGTGTAGTATTTGGACAGGCATTTGTCTCCAGGCAGCAGCATTACAGCCAGTGTTTTCTCTTTGTGTGTGTACCTGCAGGCGAGGCCTCACTGGAGATCTGGCAGTGAGCGAGTGCATATGTGGTGAGTCATCCTCACACTGTGGCTCTGATGCGACGTCGCCGCACGTGCTTGAGCATATGGTGGGTTACACTTGACTACAGGGAATGAGTGGGACTCTGATCTTTAATCACGTAGTCAGTGTTGTGACCTCCCATGTACGCATGCCTCACTTGTTCAAAGTTCAGAACCTACAGTTTAAAGTAGTAAGTGTGTACGGTACTGCTGTTCCAGCAATGACATTTTCATTTACGGAGATTTCAGAGGAAAATATGCTTTTTGTGCTCTGCTAAATTCTTTTTCAGACCTTGCGTGATTCTTTGCAGCATAAGGTTTTAAGGTAGCGCAGTGGCTCAGTGGTTAGTTCTGTCACTTCACATTAAGAAAGACCTGGAGCCTTTCTCTGTGGAGTATATATGTTCTCCTCGTGTCTGTGTCTCCTCCGGGTGCTATAGTTTCCTCAAACAGCCCAAAGAAATGCAGGTTAGGTGTCCTGGAAACTCTAAACAGCCTGTAGGCGTGAATATGAATGTGTCTTTCTATATGTGTTAGCCCTGTGACAGACCGGCACCTTGTCCAGGCTGTATACCTTGCCTCTCGCCCACCTCATGCTGGGACAGGCTCCAGGCCCCTGCAGCTGTGAACATGATAAGTAGTCATAGAGAATGAATGGATCCGTGGATGGTTACAAAAACTTAGCTGATTGGCTTGTATAACATGATGCATTGTTAAACTAGCCACCGAACGTATGGGGTTGCTAAAGCAGCCGCAATATGAAAATAGCTGCGATAGGTTAAAGCTGTGATTGTAGACAGGATGTGATTATCTCCCGCTCATGCCGAGTGCAGATGTTTATCCAAGAGGTGACTAAAAGGGTGCTAAGACTGTTAAATGTCACTATAGGGAAAATTATTTACAACTTGTCACAATATTTCTGCTGATACGGTTTAAATTAAGGCTATGGAGGCTTTTTTTTACCTTAATAGTGAAGAAACACAATTGACTACTGTGAAAAGTATTTGTGAATCTTCTACATTGTAACTCATTGATTTATAGGACCTCTGAAATATGACAGATTTAAATGCATACTGCCACTTTGAAAGTATTTGTGCTGACACTGCGAATGCCACCTTATTTTGTCGCTGATTTCGATTCAAAGAGACAGAGCCTCCCGGCCAGCCCAAAGCAAGCTTTGAGCAGAAGAGAAAAAGAAAAAGGTTGAGTAGAAATTGCTCTTAAAACAGTTCTGTTTTTTTGCTTTCCTCAGAGTTAGACGGCTATAATCAATAGGCCACCACAGTTGATGTCTAGGTCTTTGGCAGGCACTGCTGTACAGTTGACATGGATGAAAATATTTCAAAAATAGCTCTGTCAGAATATTCTGCACTTGAAAAAGCAAGCAAAGTCCTAGTTTAACACACTGAATTGTGTTGTTCTATGAACACGTGGCTGGTCTCATGTTAGCATGTGCAGTGTTTCTACAGCCTGTTGCAGCTGCAGAAAAAGATGAGTCATAACAGGGAGCAAGACATGAATTTTACACACAGGCTGCTTGGTGTATGACAGCAGGGCACCGTGATCTATTATAAGACAGCAACACTAAGAAAAGATATTATTTCAAAGTGCTATTGTGGTACTACAGTGGTATTCTTAGGGAATATTGAGCTGAGGGCACCTCAGCGGAACTGACCCGAGCCTACGAGTTTCAGGAAGATATTCATTACATGTTAAAAATAACAGAGCACACATATAACGCTGTGAGTAGGCTTGGAAGCTTTTTGTTCTTTAACTTTATCGACTGTTTCCTTGAGAGCAGAAGGCGTAGGATTTGTCGGTTGTGGTTTGTAAACACAACAGTCAAAGATGCCCCCTCAATGACACCAGGGCCAAATCTATAGATATAATTTAGACTTGAACATGGTACGCTTTGGTTAAGCAAGTTCTAAGAAACCCATCTATACATATCAAATCAACTTTGGGTTGGTATTCGCCCTGAAATTCTAACCCAATATGTCAATATTTGATGACCTGGGATTGAGACTCGGCAATCACTATCCTTCTCCAGAGTCCCCTTTCCCTACCTTTAAATTGATGGCACCTGCCTTGCCATTTCCCCTTACACAATGGCATCAAAATTGAGGGTTTGGTCAGGAAAAGCCATAGACCAAAACACAAAAACAGTTTGGAAGATGGGACATATAAAGCAAGGCAGTTCTTGCATTGTTGCTACACATTGTTCATAAAGCTCATGCGAATAAGACATAAATGTGACCCTGACACATTCACATTGTGGATTAGACCTATGTCTTTTTAACAGTGTTGTGTCATGTGTTCTACGTCTATTTAACAGTGTTGTATCATGTGTTTTATGTTTATGTAACAGTGTCGTATCGTATCTCATTCCATTATTAGCCGTGGTTAGAAGACCTTTTTATAAAGCATCAGTTGCATTTTAATTAGATGATGAAACAATGCCTACATGTATCGTACATGTCAAATAAACTGATAAATAAACAAACATTTATTCTGACAATGGGACGCAAATGCATCCCAAACTGCAATATCTGCAATAATAACTGCAATATCCCTATCAAAAACACTTGTGTTGAAGTGTAGACTTTGCTTTGAAATAAGAGCATATCCACATAAGAATAGGGTTTTGAAAATGAATATTTACACATGGTCCTCATGTGATAGTAAAATCAATCCCATGACCGCTTATGCTCTCACGTCCTCAAATGCAATGTTATTGGCTGGGGACAACAAACCCGCTGCCTACCGGATCACAGCAAATTCAGGAAATGCAGGCAGGTTGAGAAAGGTTACTTTTTTATGAGTCTATACATTGTTTCTTTGGAAAACCCTGCTCATTCTGCCTTTAAATGCTCGTTTATATACACGAGGTCTACAGAACATGGACAACCAAACTAATTAGATATTTAGTTAGGTGATTAATTATTCTAATTGGTAATTAGATGAAACACATGGCCTGTGCATCAGTGGCTTATACTAAAGAATGTGCTGTTGAGATGCAATGCAATTTAAACAAAACAAAAAAAACAACTAAATTCCCTCAATATCAGTTGGCACATTCATACTTTGTTTTTTTTTCCTGCATGCGTCATGCTGTATGCACCCATATCACTCTTCTCATGTCAGGTTACGCAAAGCCACAGCTGTAGCCTGCGTCAGTACAAACGTGGCTTTCTCACACATACAAGTGATCACAAGACATACGTATGGGATAGACAGACAGGGAGTGAGGTTACGGGTGAGGAGATACCACGGCACATCTCATTATCTTTCTACATCTCATTATCTTTTCTAAATTCATTGCATTAGCATTTCATTAGTGTTAAAGCCCTGCTGGCAGTGTTGGCTGCGATCAGGAGAAAGCGTTTGCTTGCCAGAGTCTGGAAACGGTACGGTGTTATGTTGGTCTGCATATTTACTGGCAGTGCAAGCCAGGGTGAGATGTTCTAGATTCAAGCACAAGCAGGCATAATTAAGCTGCTATGTCTTGGGTTCACATGTTGAGAGCATTTTTTCATTGCATATGTGGATTTTCTAATCAGGAATTGCACTGAAGTGTAAGCCATACAAATCATCACAGAAGTCCAATAAAATCTATATTCTATGTTTGCTATGTGTAGACCTTGATCTGTTTTATTAATCCATACTCAAGCTTTAAAACAAAGTTACATTTTTGGAAGTTCAATTCTGGTAGAGTAAATCAAACAGGCCTGCAACTTCTCTTGTTGCCTTATAACTTATGTATGTTCTTATATTATACTTATATGATCATGTATTACTGAAAAACTAATGTTTTTGTATTTTAAAGCTTTTAAACATGTTAAAAAAAACAGTGAAGCAATTGTGTTTGTTTAAAGGACATCAGTCATCCATCTTGGAAGCCTAAAAATACTTGTAATAATTGGTCTGTGAGGTGATGGTAAATGGGTGTGTGGCAACGTGTTGTATTTGTGCAGACATAAAGAGTAATATAACAAAAGTCTTAAATGGCCTTTACCCGTATTACAAGTTTTCTAGATGTCTTATCAAAACGTTGTCTTGATGTTGATTTATCAGTCCACTGGAACAAGTATCCGGTTCAGATTATGTACTTTTTACGAGCACGAGTCATACGGGTCAAATGTGTCAATATCCATACTCACAATGAAGGAAAATAAGCTGTGTCTACATCATTCTCAGCTCTGCTGCACCTCTCTCTCCCTCTCTCTCTCTCTCTCTCTCTCTCTCTCTCACACACACACGCAGAGTCTCACCATTGTCACACACAGCTTTGTCCAGTGTCCACAGGGATTAACACAAGATGGAGACTCGTCTCTTCCATCCCATCCCACAATGTTTGTTCTTTCAAGTTTTTAAGCTTAAGTCTGACTTTGTTCGGTAAAAATATTCTCTAAACTTATAACCCACCCATTTCAGTCACTTTCGGGTCAAGCAGTTTCTTTAGTTGTTGTTGCTGGAACTATCTTTGAAAAAAAGTGTCAACCTAGAACAGATGGATTAAAGTGTGTATACAATTTTGATTTCTCAAAGACCTCCTTAAGGGAAAACTTTACATTCATCTCACTGAGGAAACTTACCAGTTCTTTTTTTTTATTTTAGCCAATGTTTACATTATGTAATCTAAACAAAATTACTAGGAGTTTTCACGTAGGGTTAGGGTTAGCCTTTTGTGAAAAATCAACACAAAGAGGAGGTGGCCTACACCATTACTTATCACCCAGCTATAATGCAGTACTGAGTTCCCTCCCCAGACAGCTTAACAATGATTGCCACCTGGGCTCACCTAGCCCTAGCAACCCACATGAAGACCATTTTGGTCAACGACCCACAAGCGGCCCTAACGACTCTGTAAGGACACTCCCATACAGAGTTCAAAAGCCTGCAACTCCCCTCCAGCTAGTTAAAACTGAAGAAGCCTCTTGGATGAGAGGTGAAAGGTCTTCAAGGAACTGAAACACAGATGCCTACAATACAGCACTAAAAATTATCCTGGCTGGATGATTGAGAACCTTCGTCAACATCAACAAATCTATTAATCTTATATAATTCATGTTTGAGACTAAGACTTTATTTTTTCTTTTACAGAAAAGGTCCCTGAACACTTGCTGGAAATTCCCTAAGGATTACGTCAGCCCTGGTGCTCTTCTAAATCCTGGCAGAGCTAGGATTGCGTCCCTACTGTAGTGTCAGTATAATTACTTTAACTGTTTCTAAAAGTCGACAAGTGTGTGTGTGTCTGAGCAGGAGAGAGAGAGAGAGAGAGAGAGAGAGAGAGAGAGAGAGAGAGAGAGAGAGAGAGAGACTCTTGGGCTCGTCAGGGCTGACTTGATTAACATGTAGGGGCCTCTATCCCAGACGTCTTATCACACTCCCCTTTCAGGGCAATCACTCAGAATGTCCAACTTTTCACCATCTCTTGAAGGCAACATAATCCCATCCTGCCTCTCTGCCCCTGTTGCTTTTTGACCTGTTCACTGCCAGGACACCAGGGATACCGGGATTCTCTGGATTAAAAAACACAGCGGGTGGGTGAGCTGCTCTGCAATGAACAGTCTGCCTTTTCACGTCAAAGAAGCTGAATCAGTTTCCTCTTTGAAGATGCAGCTTAAGATTTTTTTTCTTTTCCTCTTCTGCGCTCCATTCGTTCTGTAAACCTTTATTTAACCAGGGAAAGTCAGCGAAGGTGGCACTCTCCAACATCAGCCCCCTTCATATTCATGCAGCTCATCATTGCAGAGGCTAGAGTGCAAACGTCTTAACTACTAGGAGTTAAGTAAGTTGCTCAAGGGCATCTAGAGAGTGGTATTTAAGGTAAGGAAGACTTATTCACCTTAAATATTTTCTATTAACCATGTTTGTGTGCAATAAACTCTAAACCTCCCAGTCAGATGCTTACTTTGTACTGTATAAAGACCTACAGCAAAATCTGAAAAGAAAAATAGCACTGTTATCATAATTCCCAATTTCCATTTATGAGCACAGCACCTACAATTAGTTAATGACCCGTTTCCCCTTATATACGGTTTCCAATTTCAAAACGATTGACGGGATACGAATCCTTTTCCATGTTTTGTTTCTGAAGTGAAATATGAGAAACAAGTCTTTTCCGTTTTTCCACTTCAAAACGGAAGTCAAATAGCTGCACATCCGTGCATCATCTGATCATTCAATTTTCCTTTTAATGTGGTTAACGAAAAACAAAAAAATTAGTCAATATTTTGTTTTTCTGCTTTTCAGTATGCATAAAACAGCGAGAACTGGTGTTGTTTTCCTATTTTCAGCTCAAAACGGAAACTATAATAAACAAGGAAATCAAAACGAAATAATACATCTAATTTACGTTTTCCCGTTATTGTTGGCTTTGCACATGCGCAATGCATAGTCGCTTGGTATCCATGGTGAGCAACAAAACACCGGTCTGATAGCCAAAAGTCCCATGCTCCGGTCCATTGACTGTGTACAGTCTAAAAAAAAATAAAAAGTCATGTATAATTTCCTAATGATGAAAACAGAATTAGGTTTTATATGGTTGCATATCGAATGGCCAGCAGTCATAAATGCAACATTGTCACCAGCGCCATTATGGCATATGCCCATATATGGGCAGAGGTTCGTTGTACACCCTGTGCTGGCTGGTTCGTTGTACACTCTGTGCTGGCTGTACTTTTTTAAAGAGTAATCAGTAATCAGATTATTTTTTCAAGGTAACTGAGGCAATGCTGCCTGTGGGGCTAAAGCCCCGGACGTTTTGCACTCCTAGCGATGCCCCTGTACCAGACTATACATTGCACACGCGCAAAGCGTGGCCACACAGCAGAAATGCACAGTGGGAAATGGTATAACAATAACGGAAAATGTAAATTAGATTTATTATTTTGTTTTGGTTTCCTTGTTTATTATATTTTCCTTTTTGGGCTGAACATTGGAAAACAAACACCAGTTTTCAATGTCTGGTGCATACAGAAAAACTAAATATTGACTAATTCTTTCGTTTTTTGTTTGCCAGATTAAATGGAATAATTGAATGATCAGATGATACACGGACCAGTACATGACCTAAAACAACACAAAACCAAACAAAAAATAGTTCACCAAACTGAACCCACTAGATTTTATGTCAAGACATATCATAATCATTTAATAACTGAAGGGTCTTAAAGCACATTTGTTTAAAAAAAAAGTGGTGATATTTTGTTTATGTTCATGAGATGGAATTTCCCCAAAGTAATAGTTGTATGCTATACAGCACGCTATATCTTATCTTGACTCACAATACATCAAACATTTATTTCACCATCCACCTTAAGCTTTCGTTGATAATTGACACTTTTCACAGCAGAAATTAGCTCACCTAAGTGGAATGTTGGCATCACTAAATGCCAACTGTGCTTTTCTCTGCTTATTCGTTGATGTCTGCCATGAAAATGTCTATATACCCTATTGGAGATTTTAGGAGAGAGAAGCACACTGAGAAGCAATCTTTAAAAGTCTTAACTTTTACAGCAAGTACATTCGTGTTTTAGGATCATATTTTCTGCAAAACATTGAAGTTTAGAAAGCCCTTCTGATAATGTCCTGATTCTTTCATTTTTTTTACAAGCGCGACAGTCAGTTGGATATTGAAACATCATGTGTGGACTGATCCATGATGTTTTCCCCTCATCAAGGACCTGTGAGATAAAGGTGTGAGGAAGCCAGTCAAAATGTTTCCTGGTCATTTCAAGCTGAGCACATTAGACCTAGCTTGTTGCTATGACTACAGCCAGGATGAATTCCTGTCGTGAATCAGAGCTCGGTGGGCTCATCTACAGACAGAGAGACAGGCAGGTTGAACTCTAATTTCCCCTAGCATGTTCGACAGGACTGGATGCAAAAATAACACAGACCCTAGTGGTCCATATGGCTGATTATGGGAGGACCAGCTGCTCGGGGCTTTCAAGGCCATAATCTTTATTTCACACTCTCGCTGCGCCATTTTAATTTCTGATGAGGGACCGCTGGTCTGGAGGCAAAAGAACACAATGGGCGGTAACACGGAACCACCTGTTTGCATTGGTACTTTGTATTCTTGCAATCAAAATGTCTAAAATGGTGTATTATTCAAAAATCAAATCAAACGAAACACGACTCTGAATATATTTCTTATAGTTTACTTCCCTGTTCTGTTTCAGATATTAATACACATCTGATACCAGTGAACACCTTTTAAACCCACAGCAACAAAACCTTTCACCTCTGATGTTATCCAATGCCTCCAGCGAATAGGAAACACATTTATTTCTTATTAAAGCCCTCTCTTGGCTGCATTAGTATTACTTGGGGAGGCTGGTAATTTGATTTTGCCTATGCAAATTGGAAACTTCAGTCAGTTATCCAGGCAGTAAAACAATTTAAAAGGAACCTTGGCATTCAGAAACAGGGCCATGTGTTGTTTATCACACAGCACAGCATCCATAGTAGAGCAAAACAAGTAAAAACGTTCTTTAATTGGCTCCGTGTAAGAATGATGTTAGTGTAACCCATCACTGGCAAAACTGCCCTTGCTATTCCCACACTATAACAGGGTACAAGTCAGAAAATGTGTGAAAAACTTTAGTTCTTCCAAAATGTGATTAAAATGGCCCCAGATGGTCGAAAGTAACTCCAGCTCTCCAGCTGAGTCTGTTATTTTAGTTGAAAGTTTGCCTGGGT
>CAEMYA010000045.1:3266283-3298681 GCA_903131615.1 Diplodus sargus | reverse complement strand
GACTCACACAGCCGCCACTATCTTTTTTTTGAACAGTAAAATCTCTCATCCGATTATTCTACCAATTTCAAGTTAGTTATGACACTAATTACTTAGTGTGGCAAGGAGGAGGTGAAAAGAAAAGAAAACTAATAACTGATAATACTAAGAGCTCAACAACCCCACCCTGGGAGTTTCACCCAGAGAATTATTTTCAGACACATGGCACACAGGTTCGTAGTTACTTAGAGGGCAAGAGACGTGGTTCAAAATATGAAAGATACTTTATTTTCATATGTTTAAAAATCACTAATAAAATTCATTCACACAAAAAGTAGGGCAAACCCAATCAGAGCTGAGGCCGAAGTGGATGGACGAAGTCTAGTGCAGGGGGGGGATCCACCAAAATAAAGAAACAAACTTAAGTCACCGGGCACACGTGGCAGACACACTCTCAGTGAAGAAAAACCCACTCCCAGGGACACAGCAAGACGAGACAGGAGGATATGCCACCACCAGGTCACCAGCACCGCCACCACCGGCCTACAGCAACTGAAAAGGGAGGAAACAATTAGTGGGGTTGCACACACAAAAAGAAAGAAAACCTAACAAAACCATAAGTAATGGACAGATCACAGACTTAAACAATGTGTCAAATAACTGCCCAGTGTAACCAAAGAAAGAAATAAAGAAAACAAAACCCAATTACCTAAGTTACAAAATAACTCAATTAACGAGATGCACAAAATAGAATTACATAAACAATATCCAGAATGAACTCAAACACACACTCAAAAATAATGGAACAGGATCCACACATTCATACACTCATTCGTTCAACATAAGGGGCACCAGTACCCGGTAAAAAGATAATCGTGCCCGGCTGCGGCGTGCGGCCGACCAATGGTCCTGTACAAGCCAACGTGGCGGCAAAACCTCAGATGGCCGTAGGACAATGCTGTAACGGCATGCAGCAGCAGCAAATATGAATGATATGCACGTAGTTAACACAACGCACAAAGCAGCAGCGGCCCAAGGAGGTGGCTACAGTGACACCTTTTTAGTAGCACAGACACTCACACACTCAAGAGAGGAGGGGGGGAGAAAGGACTCCATGCAGCCACCAGCATGTACCACCGCCAAACAATCACAGCGGCGCACACAGGGACAGGGAGCACAGAGCAGCACACAATCGCCCTGTCGGGCACACAAACTCCGACCTGGAAATGACGCAGGTGACAATGAGAGCGCAGAGGACGAACCGGCGGGTGGACTACAGCTTTTGTACAGGCCCACCCCAATGCTTAGCGGAAATGAGTAACGGAAACCATAGCAACCAAATGTAAACAAAAAGGGCAAGGGGGGAAACAAGACAAAACGCTTATCCTGCTACATTAGAAATAACAATAAATAAATAAAAACAACAATCAGTCCTACTTTTCCCCCCAGCTCGATGCCCCTGCAGAGGTTCATGGAGTCTGAATGGTATATCTGGAAAGGTTCAGTGATCCCAGACCTTTCCTCTTGCTCCACCAGCAGGTCAAATATTCTAACATTTTAATTTGTTAAACATCTACTAGATCAGGAGAGCCGAAACTTGGAGGAGTAGAACCAGAGGGCCAAGGGCTATTATATTGTTTTGTTAAATAATGGTAGCAAGTTTCCTGACTTGACTGACTGACTGTGCTTTGGCCCATGGATCTCACTTAGGGCAGGTATATGATCATATACCTGCAAACCTAATCATGTTCCCAGCAGCATTACTGCTAATTAGCAAATGCAAGCATGATAACATGCTAAAATAAAATGGTCAATTAAACTCAAAGCACAGCTGCATGTACAACCTCACAGACTCAGCAGTGTAGACTCTTGGATGCTTTTGCAAATTCTTGACAAATGACTTGAAATATGCATTCATTAACTGTCTGATTGAGAAGAAATCATCAATCAATCAATATTTAGTGAAGTCTCACTGAGCCACTGGCATGACTGTAGACTCGGTCTAGTTTTAATTAGCTCTGAAGCTGAGACAACTTCATTGCAGCTTTCCATCTCCAATGGTTACTAAAAATATCAAATAAAACTTCTCAGTTCACTCAGATTAACTGGGAATTCACATGATTCTCTGATGGTTCTAAGTAATTAACATGTGTAAGAACTAAAAAAATGTTGATTAACATGTTCATTCAAGTTCCACAAGGGGAAATGATAATTACGATTTACTGTATGATGGATTTCAGAAAAAAATGACAAATGAGATGGAATTATTAGTCATTGATTTGTGGAATTACAGTAAACTAATTGCCAGCCATTATCAGAATTGATTTAATGTTTGAATATCACTGTGAATTAGATAATTAACATAACTTTTTTAGACTCAAGATGAAATGATTAATTTAAAGAACAAACCACAGATTTATCACCAACTAATGATCAAAATATATATCTATAGATATACATTTTCCCAATGAAATGCACCTCTAAAATGTTATTGTAGCACCTTTAGTCCTGAATTTTAGGCTAAGGAGACATCACATCGCTCTAGGCCCGATAGGAGTTGCACCAGGAAGTTACTCACAAAAAGGAGTGGGTGTTGGTTTAATTTGGACAGGTGACACTTTAATATCACTGTACAACAAATAATAACATTAACAGCTTAGCTGTGCTTTTCTTTACCAAAATAAGGCGCCACTAAATAAAATAAAAATTAAACAAAATAAAAGTCTATTCGAGTCGAGTCTTTAGCTATTGTAACTCTTTAACATCAAATGAATTACAATTTTTATACACAATAGTGCACTTTCTCAATCAAACATGAAATATACCACACCTTAATGGCACTGTTACCCATTGAAGTGGCTAATACACAAAATGAGTAACTCAAATGGCATAATCGCGATTAGCGTTAGCTTAAATGCTAGCGATCTTTTCTCAAGCAATAAACTACAATATAAAGTGCACGTAAGTCGTGGAAAACATTGGAAAACATCTTATGACATCTATTAAGTAACATAGACCAACTTAAGCCAAGTTAATAGCACAATATGCATTTTTTCCTTCAGAGCAGCTAGGGGGTTGTCCTCCTCGGCTCACAGCTTATCGGAACGAAACCGGGATCTGTCTGTGACTACCGGGTCTGCCTGTGGACATCTGTGTCCATTTATGCGGCGGTTTGCTTCGTGTTTCAGAGGAAATTGCATTGCACACAGGTGCAGATTTCTTCATGGGATGCCTGACTTAGGCTTACAGGAAACACACTGCCCCCTTCAGTGCAGAAGGTGCACTGAGAGTATCTAAATGACATAACCAGGGTTAGTGACCTGATTTTTTTACGCAGTTACATTATGAAAATCAGAAGATCATAAAGGTTGGTAGCAGAAATCAGCAATCCTAATTGGGTTCAATGTGGTTATTCTCAAGCAGATCTCATTTAAAATGCTGATGTCTTAATCAAACTGGGAGACATTATTAAAATGTCAACCTGATAGATTGAAGTGCTCTAAGATCAAGGATTTCTGTAATATTATTAAGAAACAAAAGACACAAGATGTACACGCATTTAGCGGTATCAAAGGGCAGTGTGTATTGTGGTTATCTGTGACACCATCATTTGAACTGCAGAATCTGTGAAAGGCAAATTATGTTAACGGTGAATTCAAGTTTCTTAAAAGAAGAAAATCGTGCTGAAGGTCTCCGGGGACATTTCTAATGCACGGTGGGAGGCATCTATAGGACACTGCACTGTGGATTAAATTGGTCGTGTATTCATCACCACGACCTTCATGTCCATTTTGATTTATAAGCCTTTGATTTGAAACATGAATGACCCTGTAGAGCTGTGAAAGGTGCTTCTCAGCCCACAGATGTAACATGCATGTTTGAATACATGCATGATTATTTTGAGTATTGGATTGAAAGTATCTTTTCTTTTAGTCAGTGTCGACTTGGTTATACTCGCTGGAAAATAAACACACACACTTGCATCTTGTTTGAGTCCATGCAGTGGATTCTAATAACACCATTACTGAGTATATAGATCCGCCTATCCATCCTGAACCCATATTCCCTTCCTACTAATGGACTGTCATGGTAAAACACACAAAGAGCCGATCACATCTTTTATTAGTGGCAGTTTTTTGCTCTCCGGTGGGAAATGTTGTTTAGCTGTCAACCCATCGCTCTTTCCCGGGCTTATATTTGTGGAGACATCTCCCAATTAAACACAGCAGCCAATGACACATATCAAAATAATGCATGCCAAGAACTGGCTGAAACTGAGGAAGTTGCAGCTTTAGCTTTCATTTGTGCTTGTGCTGTGGACAGAATGAGGCAAAGGTAGCTCAGCAACCCAGAAAAGACAAAGATGTATGTTCAAAGGCATGGATGAACTACTCCAACATATGAACACCTTATTCTATAGATATATAGCAGGGATTTAATCTAAGACAAAACAGCATGTGGATGCATTGATTAACCACACAACGGCCTGTAATAAAAATTGAATTTGTTCATGCTGGGTTTTCCAGGGATACCTCACTAGGGGCAGGTCAATGAAGCTTAAACACGTTTTCATATTTCCTTTTTCATCAACATCAAAACACAAAACCCTCTAGCACCTCTACTTGAGGAGTAAATAAATCTAAATGTATAAATCAGAGCACCACAGTGGAGCTTTGCAAAAGCACTTAACTCGGTTAGAACAATTTGTACCCAAGGGTATGAAAAAACTGAAGAAATGAACTATAAGAGAATAGGCGAGGGGAAAAATATTGGAAAACTTCCTAATATGATATTTAATCAATTTTGCCTAATCAAGAGCTAATTCTTAATTCAGGAGGTCTAATTGGAACAGAGACTGCACACTATGGTAGCTGAGGCAGAAAAAAAAATTATTATGTGGGGCAAACTTTCAGGCCCAGGGCCATATCCAAATACCAAAGTGAAATATCACATTAGTTGTTTTGCAAAACAAGCGGAAAATTCATGAAGACACACAGCATAGGCTGATGATAACGATAGTGAACTTTTTAACTGTAGTAATTGTGATAAAAAAAATGTTTTAATGAAAAACATATTCCCCCACTCGCTTCTGCATGTGTGTTCTTCCTCCCTCATCCAAGCTCAGGTCCTCTACAAGAGGCCTGGGAGTTTGGGGGCTCCGCACAGTATCTAAGCTGTTCCTTGGTCTGCACTCTTCTGGACAGAGATCTCAGATGTTGTTTTGTGGTCACAGTCCCAAGTGCTCCTTTTACCACGGGGACCGCTGTTGCCTTCACTCTCCACATCTTCTCCAGCTCTTCTTTCAGCCCTTGGTATATCTCAAGCTTCTCGTGTTTCTTTTTCCGGATGTCGCTGTCACTTGGGATTGCTACATCTATCACAACTGCCTTCTTCTGATGTTTGTCCACCACACCTATGTCTAGTTGGTTAACCATCACCAGTTTGTCGGTCTGTATCTGGAAGTCCAACAGGATCTTGGTTTTGTCATTCTCCACCTTCTTCTGAGGTGTCTCCCAGTTTGACCTACGGGGGTTTGAACCGTCATGAACTCAATGGGACTGTGGAAGACAAATCTAGAGGCTGACTCAAAGCCAATTGTGCAAGTCACCATCAAGTGCGGGATATACACAGAAGATGCTCTGTCCCCATTACAGTTCTGCATTGGCCTGAACCCCCTCAGCCAGATCATCGCAAAGAGTGCCTATGGATACTGGTTTCAGAGGGGAGCAATCATGAACCACCTCCTCTACATGGATGACATCAAGCTGTATCCCAGAAGTGAGCGAGACATTAAGTCGATGATCAACAGGATCTACAGCAATTGCATCAGACTGTCATTGAGACTAGATAGGTGTGATTGGACGGGAAGATGATCCAAACTGAAGGGGCTGAACTGCCAGAAGGCAACATAGCAGTTGTATACAGTTACAAGTACCTTGGTGCCCCGTAATCAAATGGAAACCACAAGGAGGTCGCTATAGGAAAGCAGCCACAGTCAAATGCTTACATAGAAAAAGGCAGGTCCTGAAAAGTTAGCAAAATGGTAAGAACAAGTTCCAAACAATCAACACTGATGCCCTGCCAGTCATCGGATACCCCGCTAGCATAATGAGCTGGCCAAAGGAGGAGATAGAGGCCACTGATATCAAGACAAAGAAGCTTCTCACAAAGCGGGTTGCATGTGTATATTCAATTATATAATGGTCTTACATGGTCAGTGTTCACCATTGTTCTCTAAATTTGCTTGTAGCACAAAATTAATCATGAAACAGCATCTCACTATGAAGAATATTATGCCCAAAGCTTCGCCAACCACCCAGCACTGCGCCTCCAATTCAAAGAAGATATTCAAAATTTTGTTCACACTGCACCTCAGATGCACTGCACACCCCTGCATCTAACAGCATTATTCAAGGTTTATGCAAACTCATAATGCTGTTAAATTGCCTGAGCAAAGTTAAGGTGCTTAAGTGTAGGTCCAATAATCTGCCAGTCAGGAAAAACATGACAACACATAGCCCCACAAAAAAAAAAGAAAATCAGAATTAATCCTAATTTAACTTTGTGCTTTGCTGGCCTGATTGCAAGCAAAAGTATCCTCACAGGAGAGAGACAGAATAAAACACATTACTTGGAGAGAACAGTGGGTGGCTATGCAAATAATTCAGCTGATATTTGAGTTTGAATAATGCATTTCATAATCAGAAGTGGAACATGAACACTGCTGGGACATAGTGTGTACTGAAATATTATTATGACTGATGGAATTCGCCAGCAGCAGTCCCAAAGTTCATCAACTATGGTGCAGTCGCTAGCGCGATGACCTGCAGTGCTGCAGAGCTGCCATGCTCCTCCAGTGTTTACGCTGTGATTTATGCTGTTTTGTGTTGCCACATTAATGTCAGATGCACTGTAAAGGTTTCATTTTGATTACGGAAAATGTTGACACATATGCATTTACCTCACAGCTACGCAAATGATGAATTCATGCTTATGAAGGTGGCTTGCCTATTTCAAAGTAGTTTTAATCTAGCCTCAAAACATACATTATATATGCAGCAGAATTACACAGACAGATGATTAAATTATTAAAGGGATCCTAAAGCTTCTGTTTGTGTCAGTGGGGGACACATCTGAAATTGTTGAGCTTCTGACAGCCCGTTCAAAGGGTCGATGCAGTTTGTCTCCTGAGGCATTTTTGTATCACACACTTTGACAGTGTGGGAATCAACATGTGGAACTTTTAATCTACAGTCCACTTAAGGAGTGATTCAATCTAAAACAGTTTAATTTGTAAAATGGGTTTTATTGCACTGTTGTGCTGATGTGTTTGAGTTATTTTCCAGCTAATTAGATACATTTATTTTGCATTAATTGGGAAGATTATTATTTCTCTGAAATGCATTCGATATTTTTGTTCCTTATTTATTATGTTGCATTGTTGTGTTCTATATGCAGATTAGATTAACTGTGCAATTACACAACATTTGGCTGAGTTAATCATTCCATGTGACTAAAGGCATGAGGAAGAGGCAAGAAAGTCGACAGGAATTCTTAAATAGAAACCTCAGTTGTTTGTAGTTCTGTTGGATTTAGGAAGTAAGCAACTGTTACTGTGGTCCTTTGTGTGTTTTCATTCATGTTGATTGTTAAAGTAATCTACCTGTATTCAGCTGCTGCAGAGTCATCCATCACACATTATATAAAAAAACAAACAATCTGGTAATATTGGATTTCAATGCGCATGTTTACGATTCAGTAACTTGTACTCAGTGGGTGGGTCAAAAATAATAGATGAAGGCAAGGAGGCCTACCCACACTGGCCTCGTTCAATCATCTGCCATGAGTGATATTGAAAAGGTATAAATCATAAAATTATAGGATTTATACATTTAATTATACACCATAAAGGGCTCTACACAAGGCCAACTACGGATGATGAAAAATCGTGATGAAAAGGACTGGGCTTGCAGGAACAATTGAATTGCATTTTGCCCATGTGAATATTCAACACTTTTCAGCTAACCACTGGCACTTAGAGAAGAAAATTGTCATTAGTGTTTTCAGATTTTTCATTTCCATTTTGGGCATTTAACTGAGGCACTGAGAACCCAAAGAAATACAAAGACAGAACTCAGTAGGACAGATAGTACTGGGTAATAAGTCCAAAGCAGGGTCGGATCATTCAGCAAATACTAAAGAAACACTATTTTTTTTTTAATTATTTGTGAAAAAACAAATCTGGATATCTAGCCCCAGTTTGTGCCCCTCACATTTTGCCTTAATTCTGAGATAAGCATCTAATGAATAGCAAACACATGATGGAAAATAAACCCATACAGTAATTAAACAGCATATACCACTGTTTCTATTTCCAGGATCATAAAAAACCATCTCATCACCATCTGGATGAAATATATTTATATAGACGGGCACTGGTAATGACATTTTGCGCAATGACAATCAAAACACGTATTACCCTCGGTCATGTTTTCAAATATCTTCTATTTCCAAACAAAGTAACACAATAATATTTTGCTCTTTTGTCAATCAATATTAGTCTATGTTTTCTTTCTGACAGAGTTCTTATAGATTTGAAATACCTTGAGAACATGGAAGAGTGAGAGTTTTTTTTAAAGTTCATCAGGTATTTGTCTCCATAAAGTCAAAGGCAGAGCTGTGTGACTTCAAAGATTATATATGTGAAGTTCAAACTGAGACTTTGTAAAATCAAACCCTGCTGGTGTCGGTAAAGTGACCGAACGAGTGATTTGATGAAAAACTATGGTTCTTCAGTCCTTGTCTGTCTGCCTCCTTTCATCCTAACTGCTCCACTGTTTATTCCAAACAAACCACTCTTGCCAGGTGGAATTGTTATTGCATTGTGTCAATCTATATTAAAGTCACACAAAGCATTTACTTGAAAATGTTACACATCATTACTTTAAGTGTGTCGACAACCACTTGTAGGGAGGCTCCATTTGTCGCTGTCTGTCAAGCTGACAGTGGTTGGTCGAGTTTTTTGTGGAGAAGTAAAAGATGTTCATCCGACAGAAAGCTATTGTCCTTCCCGGCATGAATGGCAGCACCAACATCGGTGTCTATTAACCTGAATCTCATGATGATGAGTGCAGTGTTCGTTTATCCATGTGATACAAGGAATTCGCTTACGGGTAAAGGGATCATTTAGCATTAGAGTAATAGATATGACTATGACCCAAAGTCTAGACAGCATCACAATCAGACTCACTTTAAAAGCAGAGTACAGTAACAGTCAGAAGTCTATTCTGGTGACATTTCAACACTGATTTACTATATGAACTATTTACAACATTGGAAAAGTATGCACTATCAGGCAGAATAGAGACAAATATTCCGCCAAAATGCTTTGGACACGACACATGTCCCTCATATACCTTTGATAACCACATCCTGATTGTCTGGATGTACAGCAACCTTTTTTTCTCGCATTGGATCAATAATTTCAATCTTTCTTCAAAATTCTTTAAGATATAATATGTATAATTTCTCAAAATGACTCGACTTTTTAAATATATGTTGTTGTGTTGTTCACTTGCATTTTTCAAAATGTTCACACTTCACATGTTTTCTCACGGTAGCGAACCTAAATCCACTATCTGGTCAATATGGTTAAAAAGTCAACCCTGAGCTCACCTCCCATTGGCTCTGGAATCGAAGCAGAATCTGATGAGATGGCAGGTGTTTATTCCTCCAGAAAGTCTGGCTCTGCACCTGCCTGTCCCCTCCAGAACAAGCCGGTATCGAGCAGCTGAGAAGTGGATATGGGTAATTATTCTAGATGATATATCGACAACCAAAATATTTTCATGACCTTGGAACAGAGTTGAGGAAACAGAGTCATCTAAAAACTAAGTTGTATTCAGTGGCTCTGGAGTATAGTTAATGACATTTGCTCGGTTGTCACAGATGATAAGCCTTATAAGTGCTCAGACAAAATTATTAATTAGTGAGTTAATTTCAGAATGTGCCATTTCATTACAACTGGGCAAACACCATCTGCAGATATTATACAAAGCTCGGGAAAAGCTACTTGATGAATGGGAAGAAGTTGTCTCAATTAAAGATGCACGTCTCTAAAAAGTAACTAAATACTGGTTAAAGTTAACTCCATGATCTAACAATCATCAATTCATGATATCAATACATTATTTTTAAATTGTGTCTGTTGAGATTTCTCTTGTTGTGTACAAATCCTGTGCAAAACTAATAATGCTAACAAAAGCGAATCGTGTAGTTACAGCCTGATACACAAACGCGCTTTCATCTGTGTGTCAAACGGCAAATACACGTACATACAAACATAGCTGCTGTAATTACACCAAAATGTTATGAATCCATTGCTGAAAGTAGCGACTATGAAAAGTTTTGTTTTGAGCTTGAGTCTGTTTGAGCTATGTTTGCTAAAAACAACGCAAATGTAATCTTTAAGATGCATTAGTTATTATGCTTTGATGGTATTTTAAAAGGCTTGTGATCTGACCTGTTTTCAATATTTGAATGAAATGGCAAAGTTAAAGACATCGCTGTGAAGTCAAAACATGCAACAAAACATTAAAGATTCAAACGGCACTTCAAAGGGCAGAATAAGTATTTCAGCTCTCCTCTTAAGTCAGTCAGGATACTTATGACCTTCAGGTTCTGAAGCCCTTTAGTCATCCGTTCCTTTTGACATCTGTTTAGAAAAAATAAACGGTGTATGTGTGATGTCAAATCTTTTTCTCCAAGTTTTGAAACGTGCTCCCGGGACACTTTTAATCACATAAATATCCAAGCTTTTCTGGATTTGGCAAATGTCAATCTCCGCTGTCGTGACGCACACCTCAACGCATCAAGAAGGATGTATCAACAATACATCTGACTAACACACGGTAGGTGTCAGTCACTCTTCGGCTGCAGTGCAGCCGTTTCAAGTCTCTACTTTTCAGAACTGCCAGGTTGAATGAACAGTAAACATAATACATATCCATCAAGATGACAGGCCTCCCTCTTTTTTTGGGCCTGCCTCATTAAGACCTCAGCCTCCCCGGTTCGTTCGTGTGTCCAATGTGATGTAGCTAATCTGTTCGTTACACTCTCTGACAGTAGAGACACATCCAAAGCAATCTAATGTAGGTCAATGCAGCGGAGAGAGACCACAGGGGACAGACAAAACCTCATTCTGGTTCACTATTTAGTTTAACAGAACAAAAACTTCTTGGAACAAAGCTATTGCTTGAACAGGCTGACTTATGCGCACACTATTTGAAGGTAAGGTGCGTCTTGAGCCTCAGCTCTTCAGATCAGCGGAGAATATGTGAATAGATGGATAGCTTTAAAATATGAAGGATGCAACAGTGGACTGGAGAGGAGATACTGAGAAAGCAAAGCACTTGCCACCACTTTGAGCATCAATAACAAAATGCATACCTCCCAGCTGGGATAAACCTTTTTTGTACAGTAAAGGCCCTAAAACAAGAGAAACAAAAGTATGTTTCTTCCTGTTCATAATCCATAACTGTTTCATTAGTTTGATGGATCTTAGTCATAGTGAAAAGATGTGTCCAACGGTGTGTTTGCAATCAGACACAAACACTTTGGTACCCTACCTTACATCTCATTGTTGTTGAAACTAGTAAATGCTCAGTTTACGGATTTCACTTTTTACTTCACCGTTAGACACACAAAGATCCTGAGCAAAAGATTCTACAGAGAGACACAGTCACCATTAACCTGTGGTGTTTTTAAAATGTTACACAGTGCGCACCAATGATTATTTGGCAGCAAATCATTGGCTGCTGTGAGTGTGGGATCAATAAACGTGTCTTTGGTGAGGTTTTTTATTTGATTAAAAGAAAAAAAGTTAAGAAAATGCAAAGCCCATTAGTGCACTATGTAGTTTTGGGGGGAAGAAATTGTAAGAGAAGGGAAAGAGAGAAAAGGGGAGAAAAGGAAAACATCGGTCATGATTGATTTTCATAACTGAATGAGTGGAATAAACAAACTGTCCTCAAAGGGCAACACAATTTAATTCTGTTCCACTTTGTTTGCATTTGCTGGATCCTTCTAAATAGCCATCTCCCGAGCTTGAAACAAACCTGATTCCCCTCTGAGGATGGTGTGTTTATAATGGAAACACTGAATACATATGTATCTATTAGTTTGTATTACTATCTTATTTATATTGAGAATATAGACTTTCTAAATTAGAATTTCTTTTCAAGAACTGAGTGACAGTACATAACATTTTTTGACCAGAGGGCATCGAATTCGACTCCAAAGACAAGATGCAGAAACTCCTAACTCAACTTTATTGAACTGACATTGACATTGCTATTACCTCTTGACCATATTCAGAAGCCAACAGCATATAGGTAATGCACTAGACCATTCTAATGTGCAACTAAGCTATTATTTAGCACAGTTAGCTGTGCAACTCTGCCTGGACTGGTGTGGGAGTCAGGAGCTCTGGGGGGATTGTTGGTTTTTTACACAGCGAGGACAGTAACTTTGGACTGCCTGGAAGAGGAGGCTTTCAGGCCCACCGAGGAATGCTGGCGGGGAATGTTCGACAGTATTGGCACCAGAGGCTCATTATCCTCTATAGAGATCACGACAGAGGCGAAGGGACCCAAAAGGATGTTGTGGAGAAAGCTAAGAAAAAGAGTGACCGGGGAAAATGGGCAGGCAAGAGTAAATCTCAGACTGGATTTTAGTGCTTGGCAGTAGCTTACTGAATATAAAAAGGCTTGCAAGACAGGCGCCAAGCTGGTATTTTTTTGGTGTTGGAACAGTAAAAAAAAACAAAAAACTGTTGGCTTGCATTGTCTTTTTTTTGTTGTTGCACTTGCTTGGTGTCTGACTATGTAAGCAAAGCTGCTAACTTGCTGGGTTTTGATCAGAAGTAGTGTAATCATCACAACTGCACCTGCACAACTGTCCAAATGTGACATGGCGGTGCACTTGGTAACTGTGGTGGTGCCAGATCACACCAGAAAACAAAGACAGAAAAAAAAACCTTGCACAATGTTGCTTTTATATTGGCACATTCATCGTGTCTCGCTGTGAGGCTGCACACTTCAACATCCAATAAAGGGCTGAACGAAAGCATCATTCTTTTTTTTTTTTAAAGTCTCTGCTCATATTATTCATGTTCATCTTTATTTTTATCTTGAGAGTAACAACATAATGAACGCTCTTCGAGGAGCGCCTATAAAAGCCATCAAATGAACATTTAAATATTATTGTAACAGAACTCATAATGTTAAGACCTACCTAATAGTCCTACGTAGGGCTTTTAACACTCAAATTAGTACCGCATCTTATTAAGTTTTCTTTGTTATCATTGCGGCACGGGCATTTCACTGATGCACATCTACAGACCCACTCGCTGCACAGATGTAAACGCAGAATAAGCCTCAGCTCCCAGATCTCCCGGCGTTATAAGCAGGCAGCATTAAGCCGTATGAGATTTAGAGTCATGGAGACCTGACAGTGTTGCTGTGAGCCTAAAACTATCATGTAAGAGAGAGCAAAGGGAATGAAAGGAAAAGGAGCAGTTAGAAGTAAGACAAAGAATAAAACCACAAGAAGATTATTTGAGCAAACTAGGTGACATTATTTTAATAAATTCTCACAGGCATTTGCTGAAATCTGCCTTGCTGCTGTGGCAGGACGATAACTTTTTTTTAAACAATGAAAATGTTACTTATCAATGTGTGTGTGAGTTTTTCTTTTTTTTTTTTTTTCCTCCTGGGGCACAACTGTGCCCAAGAGAGACATCCTGCTGTTGAGAGATAACTTCTTTTCACATTAGAAAAACCTATTATTAAAAGGCATGCACCAAACATAAAAGCAAGGACAATAGCCCACCGTCGCACTCCCGAGATAGAAGAGCAAAGCTGCTCCTCTCATTGTGGAGATTTTCAATATTTGGTGAAAGGCTCTTTCATTAAAGGTGCATCTTGATAAACCACAGACATTCCCAGAGACGCAAAAACTTTTTAATTTTTGAATATGGTTAACTCTTTTGTTGCCCTGTTTTAAGTCTGAAAACAGTGGGGATTATCACCCTTTTTGGCTCAGAGCGAGCAAAAAGTACAGCTGTCAGCACAGTAGTCATTCTACCTTTGGGCTGGCAGAAAGTTACAATAAAAACTTTTTATATAGCAACAGCTCCCAAAACATTTACCAACTAAGTTATAGAAAGTGTGTTTTATTTTTGGTCTTTTTGGATCCATGAATTTGATTTTAAACAAACTACAAGGACAGGATGGCATTACATTCTCCCCGCTGACTACAATACTGCTGCAGCTAGTGTGCCTGACATGTAATGGATTATGATAAATACAAGGCTGGATATAATCCTCGCCCACTCACCAGCGGCGTGTGTGATTTTTCTAAACCTCAGGAAAGTCAAATATTAAGATTGCTATTCCAGCGGCTGAGTGAGAGCAGGTTTTTTGCTGAATGCAATCCAAGCAAATGAAGCCACTGTAAAGTGGAAGTTAAAGCAGGAAGCCCACCTCGGTTTAGCACTCATAATTAAGGTTTAACATTTCCCTTAAGCACTTTACTACATTGGTTTATTCCCCTTCTTCCTGTGTTTGTTCCTACAGCAATCAGCAAATTTCCTTTTTTCGTTTCTGGATATTCCCAAATCATTTATCCCTCCGTCTTTAGGTACCTGCAAACCTTTTAACCAATCTGCTGATTTTCCTTTGTATTCTCGTAATGAACTGCTGCCATGTCACTTTGAAGATGACAGGAATGTCACATGAAAAGATAAAAGCCAATGCACATTCTCATTCTCCCCTCTTCCATGGCTGTGCACAGAAACCAGTTACTTGTCGCTGCCTGAGCCTGTTTGAGTTTAGCACTGTAAGGCCACCTCACTAGACGTGTAGCTCACTAAAACAAGCATACTGCAGCAGCAACAGCAGCAGCTGAAAGGAAGGTGGTATAACACATATTTATGTCACTAAAGATACATGAGATGGACAGATATAATATTTAGTTAATGTTTAGTTAACGTTTAAGGCTACTTACATGTTACATGTAATACACATTACATGTTTATTTTACTGTTACATCAGGAGGCGGAGGCAGGAAGGGGTGGTGGTGTGTTTTCAGACGACAGAGGTTTGACTCTGCGCTGTGGCATTCAAACAGTAAGTGTGAAACCAATGGATGACTTTAAGGAGATCTGGGGATATTTCCAGCTATGTTTGAAGCCACCAAAACTGGATATTTTTGATAGTAAGTCTGGCCATCTCCAACTGTGTTTGTGGTGACCAAAGCAGGATATATTTTTTTAAGAACATCAGAAAAGTTTTACAGCCGTGTTGGTGGACCTAAAGAGGTATTTTAAGCAATATCATGAGGTTTTCATACCCGTAACCAAGTGTGTCAAGCATAATCACAACATTGTGACGAGTGAGAAAAAAAATAAATAAATAAACATAAATAAATGTGAAGTTGCAACATTAAGATACAGTGAGCTTGTCTGAGTTTTTTCAGAAACATTGTTAATTAACATTTATTCTGGCAAGTGGGTTGAAAGTTACCATTGAGCTTGATCAAACCTCTGAACAAAGTAAAAAAAGAACTTTCTTAGCTTTAAAATGTTTTGGATTTGGGGGATTTTGTCCACCCCTAAAGCTGAGCTAGCTCTGCAAATGGAATATTATTACAGACTGTAATCAGCTATACTTTCGACAGAGCCTTTACCTTTGCTACTGTCGATCTTGTCATTATTGATGTAAAACTACTAATTCGGAACCCTCCTTCCCATCTTATATTACACACAATACACAGGAATAGTTTCTCTCAACAGGGTTTTAAATCTGTTACTCATGTGTGCGAGCAAGTGGCACACTGAGCGATCATGCTCCCTCCCTGTCCCTCCTCCTGCAGCACAAAGTGCAGTCCCACCATGTGCTTGGTGTTCAGCCACAGGCTATTCAGCTGTTGGCCTCTTTTTTTTTTTTTAAATGGCCTACTTTCCAATGAGGATGGCGGCCTTTGGAACCTGAGGATAAATGCTCCTACATCTGTGTGCAGTATTCTTGCTCAGTGCCTTACGACTGATGTCTTTCTCTGTGGAGCTGCGGCCGTACGTTAGGTTGTGCTTTTATGAACGTATCTCACTTGTGATGAAGGTACAGACACAGCTGGAAAGGAGCCAGGTATTTTTAACCCTGCGCCAGTGACAGCTGCACCACTGATGTCATGGTTATGTGAGAGTCCCATTTTGGCATCGACGTATTGAAAATGCCATTTTTATTGTACATTGCTCCATTTGATTTAAATTCCATGCTTTTTGTCTGAATGCTTGAATAATTCTAGGGCCCGTCTTGGAGGCATTGTGTACATCATCTCTTTAATTCTGCCCATTGTCAAACGCTACTTACTGTTATTATTCTTATTTTTAAATGCATAGATTTATGGCTACACCAAACAACAAATGTATTTGGCAGTCATAATGATAATCTCATGAGAATCCATTAATCTTTGACATGTCTGATATATGTGCTTTATCCCATGAATTCTCATGCTCGCTGCTTAAACAACCAGAATAAGGCAAAACCTCTGTTAGCATGTCAGAGGATTAGCAGTAGAGGATAAAACTTTAACGAACAAGAGTCATGCAGCCCGGTGCCTTCCGTCCTTGAGCACCGAGAGATATAAAATGGACAGATAACCTAGAGCTTCTGGCACTGTTTCTGTCACCATATTGCAAAATGCAAAAAAAAATCACAATTCCTTTATAGCCTTGGATGAATATGTATTAGCCTGCATTTGCCTGGATTATATTGTTACTTGTATGCTTACAGGCAGAGAAGAAACAGTGCCCTGGTGTCCTAGTGGTGTGGACATGTACCATATAACTGGTATGTGTGATGTGGTGAAGGTCCTCTCTCTTTTGGTCCCAGTGTGGCCTGTCTGCAGGCTATCTGTCGTGTCAGGTGTCCAATAAAGGTGAAAATGCAAAAAAAGCAAAAAAAACCTGTACAATAGTATATATTAATATTTATAGAAACCAGGCACTGATATGGCTGTTAGATGGAGAACTTCCTTCCTATAGGGCTCCACACCACAGCTTTACATTTTTAGGAGTTTCCCAGCTAGCAATTTATTGTTTCCAAAAATGTTCTTCTTGTTTTCAGCGGGAAGTTTTCGTTAAGTTCCCAAAATGCTCGAGGATAATGTTCTCTAAAAACATTCTAAAAATGTTTTGTGATAACCTCCTTAAAATGTTCTGCAATCTGAAGCCTTTATAACATCCATAAAAGATTTTCTGAATGTTGCAGTGTGAATGTTATTCCTTTGTGAACATGTAATATTGTGGGAATTATTTATAAAACAAACATCCTCAGAATGTTGCAGTGAGAATGTTATTCCTTTGTGAACATGTCACAATACAGAAATATTTTATAAAAAAAGTTCTGTAATCTGATGCCTTAAAAACATCCCCAAAAAATCTCAAGAATGTCACACCTAAAACATCCTTCCTTCGTTAACAAATCACATTTCAGGAACATTTTAGGGTGTTCTTTTCTGTGATCTGAGGTATCAAAGCATTTTCCGCACGTTGCTTTGACAATGTTCTTCTGTTGATATTGTGTAACGTTGCTGGAATGTTTTATTAACAAACTTTCTGTAATTGGAGGCCTTAAAGACATGCCAAACTCTGAAAACAGAGTGTTGATTTGAGAATATTTTTTGTACTGAACATTGTGGGAATGTTTGAAAGAAGAACATTCTATAATCTGTTAACTGAACAACGTCACCAAAACATTCTCTGAATGTTGCAGACAAAATGTTCTACCTTTGTTAACATATCACATTACAGGAGAAAGTTTGATGAAAAAAAACATTAAACCTTTTAAAACCTTAAAAACATTCCAAAATTTTTTTCTAAATGTTGCCTTAAGAATGTTCTTCCTTTGCTATGTTGTAACATTATAATAAATAATAACATTACATCATAATGTTTTATAGAAGAAAATTCTATAATCTGTTACTTCAACAACATCACCAAAACATCTTCAGAATGTTGCACTAAAACATGCTTCCTTTCTTAACATTTAACATTATAGGAACATTATTTGAAAAGATAAACATCCTTAAAATGTTCTTTTAACATTAGATAAAAATGTTTTTCGTTTCGTTTCATTTCTTTTTCTTTTCCGCTTTTCCGTGAGGGTCGCAGGAATTGCCGCTTTTATCCCCATGAGGGGTTCCAGGTCTTACTGGGGCCAAATCCAGTTTACCCTGGCCTTCGCCAGGGTACACCCTGAATGAGTCGCTAGCTCATCTGTTAAGTAAAACGTTTTTTTAAAACATAATAAGAACTTGTAGCTGGGTTCCTATTCACGGTCATCAGATGCTGAAATGACAGTTTAGTAGTCGGCACTAATGCTAGCAACCATGGCTATCTAGCCTCCACTTTCCTACTATGTAACAAGCATAACTGCAACAGGGGTCCTGCTGAATGTTGACTGAAGATATCAACAGAAAGCTGGGTGTCCACCTCTCCTGTAAGGAATAAGGAGATGCACACTCCCTATTTAAAGCTATTCATAATGTCAGTTTACAATCAGCCAAATTATGAGCAGTTGCTAAATGGCCAAACCTGGCAGCTGTTTACTTAGCAGTTGAAAAGAAACATTGCAAGTTCAGCTAACGCTTCAATCTTTTGAGAGCAACAGCTGTCTCCAGCCGTGGAAAGCAACGGCAATGATAAGTCTTGTTTTCCTTCTACTTTCTGTTTTGCTGAATGAAGTTTTGCGACAGGATCGGGTGGTCAGACTTTGCCCTTGAGGCCAGGCTGTGGATGTGTTCAAGATAATCTGGATACTACATCAGAGGTGAGGCTCTGTTCATTCCCTTGGAAATTGCTCAGTGGTACAATTACTTAATTGGCTATTAAGTTACCAAGATCTCCTGCATAGCTTCTGTATTGTGGAGCCCAACAAGCACACCAGAGACTTCCTATGGTCAAGCAGCTAACTTCCAGTTTTTGCTCTCTGCTAACTTGAATGGGGATACAATGAGACTTCTAGACTTTCACATTTTTATTGGACTGAATGGTGTGATTCATTAAAAGTCATTTCATGGAGGTTGTGCTTACAAAATGTATCCAGTTTTATAACCACTTCTTCTGCAATGTAAGCCTATGGGGGGGAAAAAGTCAGTGTGCATCAGGTACTGTTGTAGTTAAATGATTTTGCCCACTACGCCAAATTGTCTTTCAAAACCCAAGTGGTGTGCCGAAGTTAGCTGGTTAGCATTTTAACATCAGTAAATGTCTCTGCCACAGTTTACACAGATGTTTTTGACATGATGTCAAAGCTGTGTTTCTTCACATTCTGCTGATCATTTCTGACCGCTTTAAACTAATATAATAATACACTAATATCTGTGAATATTTGAATAAAGAAACACAAAACTTGACAAGTATTGGCAAGCTAAGTGACATTTGGCAGCTAGCAGCGCACTGACGACAGCTCATCTCCTCACAACACCCACTCTCAGTTGTCACTCAACTGATGTCACAAAAATTGAGAATTTAAATTCCGGTCTCATAATATATATCATGGTCCTGTTCTTTTGCCCCTTTCCCCGTGTACTGTAAGTGTGTTTGTACCACTGCAAACCACCATGATGGAAAAACCAGACAACACACATAGTGAACAACTTATGAAAAATTAATTTGCAGATCTAAAAATAGCGAGGAGTTCCTGTAAAATTGCCAGCTTATGAGCTGATGTGCATCGTCCACAGTGGAATCTCATCAAACAGAATATATATTCCTGCCTGAAATGATTACAAATACCCATGCAATATTTTAATGGAAGTGAGTGTGAGCTTTGTGTGAAATGACATATCGTGAATAGTCCGGGTGGCCTTACATAACTGTTTGCTTGTGGCCGTTAACACATGAAATTCCTATTAATACATAATGTAAAAAAAAACACAAAGGGTCATATGAGGGACTTAGGGCGTCAACATGACCTCGAGAGAATCACTAATGAAACTGAGGCCACAATATGTGGCTCATCTGTGAGCTGCGGAGGATGATTGCTTGTGAATTCTGCTTGAGAAGTTTTAAATTTCTTCATTTCCCCAGACTCACTAGTGGGGAAAATACACATTTAGAAACATTCAACACAAAGGAAGGCAATTAGGCCAAGTTTAATGAATGCCACAAGTTTGTCTCAAGGCTATAATGTGGCAGGATGATGAATACATACGTACATTAAGTACAAGTTTATGTGCATTACAAAAGCACACTATTACATTTTTTTTTGGAGTCACACTTTAGTGAAAAGTGCTCATTATGCAGGGAAATCCGGGATGCAGAAAATGTGATGCACAAAGTGTGAATTATTTTTGAGGTGCAACCGAATCCGACAGTCTGAGTGCTAAGTATTCAGTAAAGGTCAAGTGAATGATTCCCCTGTCGGTGGCACGACCAGCTCAGCTAACATTTCGACACATTCTCTTGAATTGTTCATCACAGCTGGAAAAATCACAGACTTGTATGTTCCGTCTTTCCGTGTTTTTTCTATTTTTTTATTCACATGGTAGTTTCACTCGACTGCTCAGTATATATGACTTCCGTTAATGGATTGTTTTGTCCCGGCATCAAATCAATCCCCTATTCACACTGACACACAACATTTGTTTTGTGCTTGAGGTGTTTGAAAAGAAACAAATGGGAAATTGGCCATCACCTTGGTGTGAAGTCTTCAGGAATCCGCTTGCTCTCAGTCACTAGCATCCACTATAGTTGATATCCCTGCTCCTAATACAGCTGTATCAAATGAAGCAGTGCAGTTTTATAGTGCTGAGTTGGAAGGCTGCCATCACATAAGCAGTGAAATGAATATATTCCTCGCACTTTTAGAGGGACGGAAATTTAATCAATTGAAAACAGGTCGGGGGTATATTATTCAATGCTTGCCAGTGCGGCCCCCATTAATAAAAACCTTATTCAAAATTCAGAGCTTGCAAAAATGTGTAGACACAAACTTAACACAATGGACGCATAGTTATTTAAACAGCAGCACTGCTCTTCGCTGAAGGAAAGTTGTGTGGTCCTTGGCTGATGGATGGTCTGTTTCATCCAAATCACCACAATCTGAGGAGCAAGATCGCTGCTGCATCCCTGTGTGTGTAATAGTGACGCACAAATGGGTGTTCTGATTATAACAGGTGCTTGACTTTATTGATCATTTAAATCTCATGACATGACGACAGATTGCAGTTGTCCTCCTGGTAAATTCTGAATTCCATCGGTACCATCTGAAAATATCAGTTTCAGAAGCTAAGTTTAATGTTTCCTCTGGAGAGTTTCCTCTTTCCTGGCAGGTTTATAGCTACAGTTATTGAGTTTTGCTGCTAAAATGTGCCCTGAGATTTGCTGCGGTGGCATGACTACGCACATGGAAACGTTTAAAATGAATAAAAAGCAGCCTTTCTAATAATTAAAGCAGTTGTGAACCCGCCAGCAGCATGTTGGCGCTTATTACAATCTGAATAATGTGCCCTCTATGGGGCAGGCAAAATATTGTGCCATTGGATAGAAAAAAGCTCAGGTAATTTAACACACTGATCCTTAGTCCCAGGGTATTATACACTAATACAAATGCAATTATTAATTATCCATTTCATTCCCACCCATAGATCCCCCTAAACCCCCCTTGATTCTACATACTGGACCTTTGATGCACTGACAGATGCTATGGTCAAAACGTTAATCCCTTTGGTGGTTATATGTCCACATTGCATCAATATCACCGCATGGACACTAAAGCTGGCCTGTAAAATTGATACTCTTAATTCCTTAGTCAGGAACACAATGGCCACATGTAATGTTCCTGCGCTCCATCTCATCCACAATTTGTGCGCATCTGTGTGTGTGCATGAGAGAGAAAGAGGGGGAGTGGTAATGTATAAATCTGTAATATGTTTGGGACAACAAAGTGTGTGAGAGTGAAGTGTAAACCTCATGTTGGAATATCTGCCAGATGATATAAATACATTTCATTAATTTATTCTTGTTCGCCTGCTCCTGATCTATCAAGGTGGGATGGAGGCATTCAGCAGCAGATGTTCTTCATTATGCTGTTGTTTATACAGCGCATCTAGCTTAAGGCTGCGGCACATCGAGCAAAGGGCTGATTCCACTTATTGGATACACAAGTACAACAAACCTATTAAAAATGGTGGTATGAACAACAGTATTACAAGCCCAGAGGTGACAATTTCATTAATATTATTATACATTTGGAAAAACAACCATTTAAACAGCAAAAAACGTCCCCCATTTGTTTCGTTCGAGGGGCTGATCATTACTCAGTTTGGTTAGTATACTGAACTTGGAAGTGCACACCGCAGGCAATATCTTGTGTTCTCACGGAGCGTTGTGATCTCCTCACAGGGGAGGAGAGAGGCTATAAAATGCAACAGCCTGCAGCCGAAGCTTTACAGGCTAGATAGATGAGTTTCAAACATTCAAAATAAATGGATTGTACTCTGACAAAATGAAAGAGAGCAGAAACTAAAACAAATGGTGATACTTTTTAAATGATACTGGGTGTTGATACGACACTGTCACGTTCCCTCATGAGGGACAGTACTTTCCCCAAACAGGATCTTTGTATTTTCACACAGGGTAATCACCAGCTGTGTACGAGCACATTCTGGTTTCCCCTTAATTATTTTTTTTCACATTTTGGTTCGATGTATTTTCGGTTTTAATCATTCAGGCTGGAACTGACCCCAAATGACAACGAGCTGCCTGAGGGTGGTGAAAGTTTATCCTGATCATGACTGATTGGATTATTGGTATAACTGAGTCAAGACTAACTGAGTTTCCATCATCCTTTGATCAGTCTTTCAATCAATCTCCTGCCGAGCTGAAACGGAATGATCAGGATGTCACTAATAGTTATTAGATAATGGTTTAAACAGTCGCCTCATTAAATGTGTGGCTGTGTGATTTAGCATCCCTGCTCATTTTCCCTGACACTAATTTTTTTTTAAAGCATGATAATTGTTTTGATGTTAACAGAGGAATAAAGCTACTCAGAAAAAAAAAAGTTTTTTATAGGAACATGTATAAATTATATTTACATAAACATTTTATATGATACATTTCTGATTTCCTGTCCTTTATCCTCTCAGCCAAGGAAAACTCAAAGTCTACTGAAGAAGATGTCTTAAAGGTCCGGTGTCTTGAGTGGCAAACCGCGACGAATGGGGCTTTTCCACTGGCACTTTAGTCTGTGCCAAGACAAACCGTGGCGGGCCGATTTGCATTTTCATCAGCAGTTTTGTTGCGGCGAGCTGAGCCGAGCCACGCCCACCCACTGGCGGTGCAATATGGCCAACTCTGTGCAAGAGGACATGCTCCCTCTATTGACATTAAAGGGCTGTCCAAAGCTAATGGAAACACAAAGATTCCGTGGTTTGACAGTGATCTTGGTGATTATACAATGAGGAATAAAAACGTTATAATAACAATTCAATTTCTGCCCCCAAGTCCCCCTAAATCCTACACACTGGACCTTTAATCTCAGACAGCATTAACACGAGATCCAGATGAGGACAAAATGATGAATTCTTAGCTTTACTCCATTTCTTTGAATCCGTCAAGAGGCTGCTGAATGTATATGTAAAAAAAAAAGTGCTTAATGGAATGTTTGCTTTTATTATTATGCTCGGGTCATGAGGTCAGATTAAGTTGGAAGTTTTCTGAATGGTTTTCCAGGACGCTCCCTCAACTTGAATTAGTGCTGTAACCATACAGATTGTGACATTCACTACACTGGAATGAGTATTAAAATTGAAAAAATGACTTCTTGACATGCGCAATTAAGGATACAAAAAACTGTATTACCTTCACCCTTACACTCTCTCTTACATTATGCATCAGAAATATGTTTACATGATATAAAGCAAAACAAAAATGACAGAAAGGCACAGATGCTTTCGAGCGGAGCAGTCATTTCTGGTAGGTAAACGTTGTATCTCTGTGTGTGAGTCAGGTAAACGCTTTGTTGTGTCCTTTGCCTCAAGCTGGCCACGTAAGATATGATTTTACATTTATTATAAACAAAAGCCTCGGAGATGCCAAGATAAATGTATTTAGTGTGTATTTCTCCCATTGTGTTGTCTTAATTTTGCATTGTTGTTTTATATGTTCAGTCTTCCCTCTTGAATTTCAGACAAACACAGTGTTGATTCTCTTCATGAATATCAAATGAGAATGAATATTAATCAATTCCCCCCGGCAATCCTCAACTGGAGTGAGAATAGAATCAAACTATGAGATGTCACAGTGAGGAGAAAGACTCTTGCTGCTCCTGCATCGAACATGGTTTCAACATATTAAAGGAAACAGCGTTATTGGGTCCATACAGCGCCCCTGACCGCCCTCTTGACAACGAAAAGATTTTATTAAATCCAACACCACTTCACAAGAAAGTCAGTTTGTGCAGGCCTTATTTCCCACATTCCCTGGTTTTGTTGAATATGCTGATGCAATCTTCTGCCTGGAATTTCAGATAACACCAGGGAGCCAACTGGCAGGGGAAAATCTATTCAAACTTTCATCCCACTGCAAACACAGAAAATGAAATCACAGAGCTTTAGAGAGGGGCTAGATTTCATTCATTACTGTTAGAACAGCACTAACATCTAATAACAAACGACCTTCTGTTAACGTACAGTTGATTTTGGTGCTAAAAACCTTAGTGGGAGAGCCATCGAGCCTCAGGTTTGTTTCCATAGGAGGCGATTTAATATGCTGGATTTAATACATGAGTTCTGCGGGGACTTGGCGTGGTGTGTGGAGAGGTGCTTACTGAGGGGTGGAGGATGTGGAGTTGTCTGGCTGCTTGGCAGACCATGCGTGCTGCTGCACCCAGTGGGAAGCTAATGACCGATGCACACCAGCTACGCAACGAGGAGCTCCGACACTGCTCTCCGGCGCTCTCTAGCAGAGGGGATTTTCTCCAGTAATTGAAGCTGAGAGTGGGTCCACATACTATTTTAGGGGGAAAATGGGAAGTGAGATGCTGGAGTTGATGCTGGAATAAATACATGTTCAGTGTACTAACAATTCTCTAGTTTATGTACAGGGGTGAGAATCATAGCCGATGTCGTGATTCGATTTGATTAAGACTAACCTCATATCATCATCAATTTTCTATATTACTGTGCACGGATACTTTTTCCTCATGTGATGCAAGCAGTAAGGTAAACCTAAATATCCTTTCAATTTAGCGAATCCTTTCGATAATCAGACTACAACAGTCAACGAGGTAAAAACTGCAACTTCTCATTAGGCTACTATCGATTGTGTCACCCACCTGAGTACATAAATATTACAAAAAAAAAACAATACACATATCCATCTGCAGTGCATCACACATGTGCTGTGAACTACTCCTGACAGATCTCTCAACAGGAAATAACGTTAGCCTGATGTCCACCCACAATTCGAAGCACGAAACTTACATCGCCATGTTATGTGGCAACTTAATTGTCCAGTCGATTCGGTCCTATGTGTTAGTTCAGTTGATTTCCTCTTCGATGTTGAATGTTTATCCTCATTTGTCGGCTTCCTGTCTTTGCATATTTAAGTCTGTTCTTCGTTCACTCCTTGTTGGTTCATCTGTTTTTATCTGCATTCCTGTGTCTGGTCCCTGGTCCCTGGTCCTCGAGTGTCATCCCCAAGCTTTAATGGTTTATCCTCCCTTTTTGTATTTCTGTTTAGTTTTGGGGATTCTCCTTGTTGCCTTATTGTTGCCTCGCCTTTTAATTACCTGCATTTTGGACTTTGGAATTCAGCTGTCATTATCAAAAGCTCACCCTTTTGTTGTTCAACCTACCTGCTTGTGTCGGCATTGGGACACAGGAAACACACAAGGACCAGGGAACAGACAAGGCAATGCAGGGTAACAAACACAGACGTATACAAAAACAAGAAGTAGACGCATGGGGATACACTTTCAACATAAAACAGGAAAACACTGAACCAAAAATCTAGGACCATGACAGATGAGGCAAGAAAATCAACAATCAACATAGTCTCTCTCTCTGGTGTTACATGAAAACAGAATTGAATCACCTTGGGGTCATGAATTAATGGACTGGTTTAATTCACTTTAGGCATAGTTGACTGCCCTATTGTTAGCTGTCCCAAGAGAGAGATTGCTCAGGTGTTATATGTGAGTGGAACCAGGCACAAAAATAAATCTGCTGCTAACAGTTGCGTGTTTTACCGCGTAGATAAGAGGAATGAACACATGCGCACACATGCATGACTGCCCAACATGCAGAGAATATGCTACAGAACAGAGCTTGATGTCGTGCACGCAGCCTTGAATCGCAAATAAAAGTATTCAATTGAGAAAAGATTGAAGGTGGTAGGAGGTTGATTGGAGGAAGGATGCATAGAAACCAACCCAAGCCTGTGATGGCATCCGTCAGTACATGAAAATGATGGTTTTTGCTGCATTTCGATTATGTGCGCTGCAAGGTACAGTAGTGTCGGCAAAAGATTCACATGTCCATATAACTGGACAACCCAGTGGCTGCTAGTGTCTTTATGCTGCTGCTACACTCATTATTGGAAATTTCAGCTGTCTTACATCACTACCGCCTTATTTTTGATGGTGGTTAGTGGTGTTGTTTTGCACTCGAAATTAGCACATTGGCATCAATGACAACAAAAAGACAAAGCAAAACAAACAGCTGCTATTCTTTAAAAGAGGTCATATGTATACGTAACAAATACTGTACAGTATTTGGGCAATGGCTACTAATAACAAGTGTGATTTCAACATGGTTCAAATCTTTACATGGGGATTATTTTAATGTTTCAATTCAATTAGCATTTTTCAAATGACCTTGGCTGATGTGAGATTAACATGTTTGGTTGCTTTTTCAGGCACTCCTATTACATTTGTTGAAAGACCTGCCCTACCCACCTGGGATTGGTTGGTTTAATGTATTTGGTCATGTTGTCTATGCTTGACTCAAACTGTTAACTCATAAAGTAGATCTGGTAATGTCTGTTTTTCATTTGGCTTTCACACAGCAGTATCTGAGCCGCAGCTTTGCGGGTAAACACATCGACCACTTCGGCCTCTCTCCCGCTCTTCTGTCATTCCTCTCGGGGTCATTCATCCTCCAGAGCTGATCTACACTGAAACAGAGCTGTCTCCATGGAAAACGACAACCTCTGCACTAGCAACCTATACACTGAAAATGGCAAGTTAGTCTAACTCCAATCTGGTTGCTATTGGTATGAAATAAATAAAGCTTGCAGCTGTGACTTTTGCTTTTGAGGATATCTAGGTATTTTAAAGCCACAGGCTGGCCTGCTGAGTTTAGTGCCCCCACAAAGATTATGATAGGTTTCAGAAAACCAAACAAGCCAGTTTTTTTTTTTTCCCCCATGCCAGAATGATAGTTGGTGCAGTCAGACCTTTCTCCACTGTAGAGAAAGACTTGTAATATACCTTTTCTTATGGTAGACATTTTGACTCATCACAGCAAGAAAAGCAGTAGTGTAACTAACATCATTAACATGGCTCTTTTTTGAAAATGTACTTATGCCAGAGAGCCATACGAGTGAGTCACGGTGCACAATACCGGAGCTCTGGCACTGGAACACCTAGATGGAAGGCAGCCATAATTAATGTAATTAGTTACACCAGTGTCTGACAAGTCAAAATGTCTCCTGCAAGATCATTTTAACTACCATCTTCTTTCCAAATCTGCAGCGAGCTGTTGACAGCTGATGAGTGATTAAACACAGGTGTTTTACCTCCAGGACTGCAAATGATTGTGCTGCTGTCAGCGGTACTGTCAGAGAGGCTTCACAAGTCATTGAGAAATTCACCATTAAATATTTCCAACTCCAAATTTAATCCTCCCCTTATCATACAGTGTAATCGTGAACTGTGCTCACAGTATTTATCAGTTCTCCAGAATCCGGCTGCCTCTCAGTGTGTTCAGATTATGCACATAATTCAGTGGTGGTCATAGATCTGTTAGTGCCCCGAGCAGAGTTTCAATGAATTGAATAATATGAACAAGAACCATGTAAATCACATACATGTAAGTGAATCACGTTGATGCATGTGAAATTGAGTTGAATTACAAGTGCAATTTAGAAGACAAACCAAATCAAAACACAGAAACGAACACATAACAATTATGTTAAGATGTCGACCCTGTCGTTATTCTATACCTAAAGATACATCTCTCTAGTCTGGTTTGTGCTCGCTTTACATGCAATGCTCAGAATTATTGTAATACATCAGCATGGCCTGTGGGACTACATCTTCACCTAAGGCAGGTAGTTAACCTACAGGAGCCCTGTGGACACAAAAACATTTTTATCTGCGTAAGAAGAAGAGAGTGGTGGGTGGTCGCAGTATGGTAGCAAGGCATGGACTGGAGATACAATGTTTTTGAGCAGCAGACCCCGCTGGCATGTTAAACAGATGTGTTGTATGGTGCGCTTTGAGCACTGAGAAAAGGTAACAGATGTAGAGCCTTTCATTCTGCAAAACACAATGCCTGCAGAATGAAACTCATTGTGTGATGTGTGCGTGTGTGTGTGTGTGTGTGAGGTGATGGTCACAGTGGATGGAGCTGCAATGATGATTAATTCAAGCTTCACACCTCTTCGAAGGTCTATATATGTGATATGATTGAAATATACACCTTTTCGCCACAGATTTTCAAGAAAAAAAAAATAAAAGAAAGAAAGATATAAATTGGTGTAACTAAGTTATCGAAAGTCTACCTGCACTCTTGACAGAGAGATATCAATATTCATTTCCATGTCTCCGCTTCTAGCTGCTGGCGGAGCCATGCTTAGAGCTCATTTGTGACTCTAAGGAGTAATGACACAGAAGTAGCAGTGATACTAAGAAAATGCCTGCTGGCCACACAAACACAAAAGAGTGATACAGCTTCCACTGTTGGACATGTGCTTTCACACATCTATTTGGACATTTGTCAACATTTTTTTGTTCACGTTATTCATTTGCAAATATTTTTTTGCGTGCTTATTTCTTTTCATCTGACATGTTCACTGGCCAGCTAGCAAAACATTTGCTCAGATGAAATATATAATCTGCAGGAGGGGAACAAAGAGAAAAAATGCTCAGCCGAGTACAAAGCACCTTCAGGATTTTTTTGATCCACTGCTTCAATCTAACAATAAAGAGATGGAATGGCTGTGATGATAATGCAGGGTTTATGATTACTGTGCAGGGTCAGGGTTAATAAGATGGTTAAATTTCTGGCTTTTAGAGGGTTGCTTTTGTTAAGAATGTCCAAAGAAGCAGGAAAAAAAGAGTCTGACTCCAGTTTGTTCAGAATGCAATAGACAGCGCCCTATTTCCGTTTGATTTAGTGTCTCTTCAGAGCCTGTTCATTATGGAATTCAATTTTCTGATTATTTTGAAGGCGTCACATGCCACCTTTTTTCTGAACTTTTCATTCCGGGCTTGAATGCAGTGAATATCCTAACTCTGGTCTTTTCCTGGAGTTTAGGTAGGTGATCAGGCTTTTGCCTACAGGGCACTGTTGCTATGGAAGTACTGCCTCTGATGTTCTTATTCTCTTTTATCTGTGTAGCTTTTGAACAGCTTTAGACCTAGCCATTCTTTTCTGTGTTTTGAGCACTGTGCGTGTGAACCATACTGCAGTTTTCAGACCGACACCTAAAAAGCTGATAACAATAATCTGAGGTGATGCTAACTCACGTTTTTTTCCCGTTTTTTTTAAAGATCCCCTATAAATGTCATAAGTTAAGAATTTGGACTTGGACACTGAAGTGTCTGTGCTCTGTGGTGACACACTCTAGTGTACTTTTGGCACTTTTGTACTGTACCCCCTGACAATCACACCTATACCCACATATCTGTAAGAAGCTAATATCCATCTTAATGTGTCAGTTGGTAGAAGCACTCATTGATTTGTTAGGTAAGTTAGGTAATCAGTCCATTGATTTTGAATACATTTTACCCAAAAGATTGCTCATCTTGGCCTTTAAGGTTCCACATATTTCCCTCATTCTGTTTTTTTATGAAACACAAACCTTTGTGGAAATCCTAATTCATATGTGAAAAATAAGCACATACAAACATAGTGAAAATATCTATAAATTGTGGTACTCACATGTGAAATTCTTAATAGCTCTCCATTCTTTTCCATACCTGGAAAAAGTCAGTCACATACAAATGCATGTAATTCACATGTAAATAGGTTCACATTGAGCAGAGCAGCCGAATAAAATATTTTGTATGAGTAACACCCCTTTTTTCCCCGATGAATACATTTGTGACTTTATTTTGATAAATCATTAGACTTTGAAATAACTTTTATCATAATAGCACTTCCATAATAAAATTCAAATTTTGAGGACTGTGAGAACAGACAGGCTGGAGATTGAAGAAAAGCAGGTGAAATACGATTTTCATTATTTTTGAATACAATTTCAGGATGATGTATCCCTGACTGAATTTGGGAAATTGGATTGGTGCGGGCAATCAGTGCATGAGCACATCCAAGTCATATCCTCTTCTCCCCTGACCTTGAAGAGGACATGTTAGGTGAGCTCTTGGAAATAGCTTTTGGAGGGTGACATTAAACTCACCTCCCTCGCCGCCCCTGAAGAGCGGTGGTCTGATCCCCTCTTGTTATCCAGCGGAAGGCAGATAGTGACTCCCTGACAACATTGGGACTCAATTGCCTGTGCTTATTATCCTTTGGCATAGAAACATCTCACGTCTTGCTTGCTGCACAGGCTGACCTCTATTCCATCACTTAACCGCTGATGATAAGAAGGGGGAGACTGGAGCTGACTTATTCATGTTGAACCAATCGAAGATGAATACACAGCATGTCAGAGTTGCCCGGGTCAATCATGTTGACACATGTCAGTTGTTCGATGAATCCAACGGTGATGGTTAGTTCTACGTGTTCAACTGGCAGCATAGCATCTTTCTTTGATTTTTGGTAGAACATTGTAGTTTGAAAGTAAAAGAGTTAAGTTTTGAGGGAGTTGTATTAAACATCTCGCATTGATGTGCAGTGCGACACTATATATACAGTACCTTTTGAATATTGACTACACGTACCATTAAACATTCAATATCACTTTCTACTGCAGTCGTAGTGTTCATTCTGGAGGAAAGGTCAATGGTGTAGTGTTTGGTGAGGCTATTGGATATCTGCAAGCTAAACCAATCAATGCTCAACCTTATGAGAGAGGCTTCTAGGAATGGAATTGTTGGACATGAAATGATGGTTGGCCATAACAGATTTCAAGCATTCGAGATCTATGAAATGAATCTCTCAAAACGGTGGCTAAAATATTACAGTCTTCTAATGCTGCACTTAACCTCCTTTTTTACAGTTATCATGATGTGCCAAGGCCCAAAAACATCTACGAAGGACTGTGGCATCAATTCAGCCTGTCATGTAACATGTTGTTCCGTGTTGTTTCTTTTTTGAACTGTTGTGTCTGTTTCATGGAAACAGGAGGACATGATAATCGAAGTGTTTTGATAAAAGAAACATTATTTTTCGGGGAGCTGTTTTCCCCATCATGCATTTAGCTGTTAATTCATTTTGAGAGTTAGTCACCTCCTCATTGGTAATTTATTCGGTTATCTTTGTAATTTACCATTTGGGGCATGAGAAATCAATTAAAACATAGTTTGGGCTTCATGTGCTGTCTGAAATATAAATGAAAACATTTCTATCTTTATTTAAATGAGAAGATGTGCTGCATCAGTCACATGTTGACATAATATAACTTATTACATAGACTTAAACACTAACGCAAAAAAGTGGTGAGTGAATAAATGCAAACTTTTCCAAGTAGCTCAATCTGCTTCTGCCATTTTAGTGCTCTATAGACAAAAACTTTGCACTACACGCACGTGAGCGCTTTGAAGCTGCAATCTGCAGGTGCATCAAAACACCCTCAAATGCAATTTGCCTTCACTTTCAAAGGTGCAAAAGAAGAGAGCCTGCCCTGTTTGTATCATACACAAACACGCACTCGCCCACTCCACCATCCTTTTAACAGGTTTCGAAGACAATTAACGCATGGCATGCACATTACTAAGACAGCACATGTGGTGTAAATTAATGCTGGGTGGTTCCCAAGTATAAGAAGTTTACATGTTTTAACTGCCTGGTTTGATGACATAGATATGAATGGATGCTTGTTCCTAACAAAAGTGGCTGCCGTGTAATTTAATGTTGCATGTGATGGTGGAGGTAAATGAAGTACTGCTATCCTAATTTACCATTGGCTTACTGTTAAAACTGAGCGTGCATATAGCAGGCA
>CAEMYA010000045.1:3231816-3266231 GCA_903131615.1 Diplodus sargus | reverse complement strand
TATAGCCATGTTTTGGTTGGTTGGTTTGTCAGCAGGATTGTGCAAAAACTACCTGACAGACTTCCACATTTGTATGAGTTACTTCAATTCCATGCAGATCAAAATATAATTCCAGATTTATTGGAGTTAAATCTGTTTTATATGACATTTGATTAGACTTGATGGGGACTATTTGCTCTACCAAGTGCTGTTCTAGTTTCTTTACTGTATCATCTGGATCTTTTGGCTATCATTCTCAATGATAAATATATATAGTCCATATTTGTAAACTTTTCTGTTCAAGAAATGAAGCACAAAAGACTTTTTTCAAGCAACTTCTGGGATAAGCCACATCCAATGCACTTATTACCGTGCTTTGAATATACTTGTGACATAAACCGATGCAGGCAGATGCTTTGCACTACAACCCAACTCCTCATTTTGTCTATGTTGAAACTGGGAGGAAATCTGCTCCAGTTTGCTACAACAAAAGTGGTGAATTCTGCTTGAGGTTGCACAGGTAATGGGTATGAATGGTCAGAAAAATCAATAAAAAGATGCAGGTGAAAACGAACTCTGATTCACTATTGGCAGGAGAAATATGTGTCTGTTCAGATGTTGTTACTTGGGGAAACAGCTCCAGAGTTTTGCAGAGTTCTATGACCCCACTTCCTTAATGCAAAAACAGAGAGAGTGAAACAGAGACGGCCTACAGTGGAGAAAATAACAACTTGAGTTTGAAATCTGTCTGTCTGACCTGTCACATCCGTACATAGACAAACACCACTCACAGAGTGAATGTGTGTTATAACATCAGACGTCAGTGCTGTCAGGGAACTAGGCTATTGGCTATTTGCGGCCAAAAGATGGACTGCAAAAACAGCCCAGCTGTCAAATATGTCCAAATAAAACCAGACAAGTTGCATCTGAACACAGCTTGTTTGTGGGATGCAGCAGTCTCTTTGAGTGAGAGGGAACACTCTTAGTTTTAAAACAACTGCTCTGGTCAAAATAACGCCCCTCCACTCCCACTCTGCACTGCTGCTGCTTGGAAACAAAGGCAGCCCTGTTCCCTTTTTTAAAGTGAGATGCGTGGAAACCCATCTAACCAGTGGCTGTAAGTCTGATTCAGAAGGAGAGCCTTCATCCTGACAGCCACTCTTATTGTACTTAGAAGGGTTTGAGCTGTGGAGAAGAACAGAATGTCCTTATGTGGGTTTTAGGGAGATTCTCCTTCCTCCTCAACTCATGTACTTATATTAATTTACATACACATTCATATTAATTGCAATGTGTCATGGAAAATGAGACATTTCTCTCCATCTCTCTTGGTTACTTATACAAACTCTGGCTTGGGTCAGATTTTCCATGACAATCAAGTTCATGCTCAAGTGCCTCTTCTCAATGCGTCAAACTTGGATTCGTACAGTACAGTTGTTTTTTGTTTTGGCCAGTAGCCATGTTGCTAATGCAACAGTAAAACCACAGAGAAATGAAAAAATGGAGTCAAAAAGTTTTATTTTCCCACTTTGAATTGAAGTATTATGTTAACGTTTTCAAGCATGGCGTTGCATTGTGTTTTCTCCACTGGAAAGAAACACGCAAGGGCACTACATCATATTTTCTCGACTGTAAGGGCACGTTAAAATGAACTTTATCAAAACTGGACCACCGTAGATGGCACTTTATAATGTTTTTCTACTTTAAGGGCATCCAAAAGGACACTTTTGCAACATTTGTTTCAACAATGAGGTTTCATTATGCAATTGTAGTTGGAGCACCCTTTAATAGTTGCGAATCACATGAAATCAGCCCCGTTAAAAATCTGACACAATGCATTTTTGTTTTTTTGCAGAATCATCTAAGAGCAAATCTATAAAAAATATTTTTTTATAAAAGGCTGAAGGAATTCCCTTGGTTATTTTTAGGCATAACTGGGTGGGAAGATTAGATTCAGACGGTGGACTTAGCTGGTGCAACAGAACATACAGGAGCCAATCTCAACGTTAATACCTGCCATATATTCATAGAATGGTGTCTGAAGGGTCATCATTCAATCAAGAACTCCCACCATCAGGGATGATGGTAATAGTCAATGTTGACATCTGTTGGGAATTGTTATTGATTATTGATTATTAATTAATATTATTATGAATTAAATAATATTATAGTTGATTAATGAAACCTAGGTAACTATGAGTCATTAATGAACACGGGGCACCACCCTGGAATCAGGGATCAATAATCAAATGATTTACCTTTAAGTCTCATAGCCTGAAAATTGGTCAACTTGTCAATATTATGAAATTAACAATAATTAGACAAGAGGGAAGGCGTGAATCCGAGCACTGGCCATCTCAACCAGCACTTATTACAATATGGGATTGTGCAAAATAATCACAGGTGAACAATAATTCCCGTGGCCGAACGTGGCCTGGGAAGTCACGTTCACCGGACTACAAATTAGTGGGCGTGATTTAGGAAGTCTCGTCGAAAAGACTATAGGAAACACCGGACGTGACTTTGTGTCACGCGAGAACGCGAATTCCGAGGGGATGAATTCAGATTCACTGGTTCATGTACCTGGAATTCAAAAATGGCGGCAGTGAATGTATCGACCAAAATGATCACTACACGTGCGCGCGAGGTTTGAACAAAGGCAGCGGTTGCGCCGTCTTTGCTCTCATGTGTGGTTTGGTCACGCGAGGGTTGAATTTACAGGGATGATACCCACAGTTCCAAAATGGTGGAAGTCCGTCTTTACAGTCAATAAAGGGAATATACTGGACACACGTCTTATGTTACAGCGGGTTGTTAACTATAAGTTACAACAGGTCGCTCAAAACAGTACGTGTATCTCGGTGTGTGAGTGTGTGTGTGTGTGTGTGTGTGTGTTAGTAAAAGAGGGAAGAAGCTAAGCGGGGCTTAGCCGACAACAAAGAAACAAACAAACGACCATGTGCTGCACAGCAGTCGTCTCTCCCTCGAACAGTGGCCGGCAAGCGAATCGAAGTTCGTTTGTCGTCTGCTGATTGAGCCGGAATACAGCGTATTGTGGTCACACACGGCAGCAAGACTGTACAGGCTGGATTAGCCTGAATGAGCTCCTAGCGAGCTTAGCAAACACAGTTAGCACACAGTACAGGTAACCATAAATCGGACTCGGCGGTCCTTTCGCAGCAAAACAAAAGCACAACAAAGAAAATCAACACGCTATATACTATCTGTTTCTGCCCAAACAAAAGACCTCTTACTGTAGATGCCGCGTGGGAGCGGTAGCGTGGTTGCCCGGCTAACTCGGAGCTCCAACTAGTTCAGGAGGCAAGCGCGGGATCAGACTGGAGCATTCTCACAGCTGACGGCAGGCTGTAACACAGTGATCGGTCGACTCAAAGGAAGGGACGGTCTCGTTCCTTCTGAAGATTCTTTTCTTCCTTCTGCAGGTAATGAGGGAACGGCTGGGTTGTGCAGCGTTCCTCTCGGGATCCAAAACAATTCTGACGAACGTCCGAACAAAAATGAAAGTGAAACAAAAACAGTCTGTCTCGTCCAGCGAGGAGCAAACTGAAATTAGCTCAAACAAAGATGAAAAATTTAAAAAACGTTTCTCAAAGTTGTACCCTTATGGCAGCAGTTGCGTGAAACTGAGGTCTCACAACAACAGAAGCTCCCGGGAATACAAAGAACAAAATGTGCTGCGTGACCTTTTAACGTGGGTGTGACGTCATCGTGATCCTGGCGGAGCTTCCTGGCTCACAGCCAATAGGGACCGGGTGACGTCTTTGAGGGAGTTCAACGTGGTCACGTTTTTCACACCTGGTCGCCCTTTTTCCTGTTCTTTGTTCTATAGTCCTCGTGGTGGCAACTACTAGTTTAGGCTTCTGGTTTCAACTGCAGGCCTTCTCTTTGTTGTAGACCTGTATATGGGGGCACGAGGCCCAACACATCACTGTAGATACAATTATTTTTTTCATTTTCCTTTCTATGGTGACATCACAATACTATACACCCCTGTACACTATAGCTTCTACGCGATGAAAAATGTGTTCCTTTTGCCAAAAGCTACTTGAAATTAACTGCAAAATTAATACCTGTAGCACCAGAGATGTAATTACATGCCACTGTACTGCAGCATTATGTCATCCAAGAATTAACAGAAACATGTCCATTGGGGGCCTGATATGACAGCACCTGGCATCACAAACATTACATTACAGTCTAATTATGCATAATATGTATAATAAATACTAATGAAGTATTCCATTTTACAATATTACAATCCAAATGGCTCAAGATCATAGCCTCAAATTACACAAGTGTGAATGTGTGTGTGGTTGTGTGTGGATTATCGTAGCAAAATAATCCATTTCCCAGATGGTGAAATTTGTCACCCTCCATAATGTCACAGTCATGAAATAATAATTAAACGCAGTGATACTAAAGCCTCTGAAATGTTGCAGCTCTGCTGCAATAAAGTTGTAACCTGCTCCTGCCTATTGACAACTAACTACCCTGCAAACAGAGAAACCCTTCAAGGCATTATATTGCCAGTGCTATAGCATTACCCGACTTGCAAGTGCTGTTACTCAAGCTAGAGGAAGTTCAGCATTAGCGCCATAAAGCTTTGTTCACAGTGAGCAGACAAAGGTTTCAGTACAGTCCAATTCCTGGGGGGAGCTGCCTACCAAGGATTGAGATGAAAATCCAATCAGACGAGCAAAAGAACAAAAAAGGATTGATCGCACTCTACCTGTTCATTCCATGTAAAGTATTGACAGTGCACTGTGCTGCAGGGTAATCCAGTCAAAGAGAAAGGAAAATCTCATTTTTGAGCTTTGGTAAACAGTTCAGACGTTCTGGCGATGATCTCTTATTTCTCTGCTGTTCTAAGTTGATTTCACTCGTGCACAATCGATGTCCTGCTGTTGTTTTCTTTGTACGGTTTGGTTTACCTGTATTCACTGTTGCAAGGCACTATGGTTGACTCTCACAAGGTTTCCTACATTCATCCAGATTTAAAACTTAAAATTCTGTTGGGATTCAGTGGCATCATGGCATCAGTAATGTTTACCTGTTAACACTTAAGTAATGCAGCGCTTTATCTTTGTATTACCACACACAATACTAATGCTTCTTTATTTATTTTTCAAATACTGTTTAGATGTAAACGAGTGAAAAAACACAGCCGAGGATTAAACTGAGAGATAATCTCATCGAACAACACACTTTGCAGGAAGGCTTTACAAATAATCCTGGACTCCAAAGTCATATCTAGGTTCTTAACGTCAGTTTCTGCTTTGTGGGCTGCACATTGTCATGGGGAAAAAAAACTATGCTTGTATTAAAAATACAGGCAATACAAATATATGAGATTTATTTCAGGGCCTCAGCAGAGACATTTCCTGTAAACGACTGTCGACTCGACTATCTGGTTTCGCTTCACAAGAACCTAATGTTGACAAATGACACTGCCTTGTCAAGGTGGTTTATTTATGGTGGGTGTACAATACCTATTGTGTGCACAGCTCAGTGACTTGATGGTCTGACCCACCTCCACCATCTTGCATCTCGGCTCTCCTACTCATTCTGTCACTGCCTTGGAGAGTCAACTCTGCCTGTGTTTAATACTTGTTTGAACCTTTCCTGAACTTACAAGTAAAGAGAATGAAGAGCATTCAGTCAACGTACGTCATCCTAGGGTCTAGATTATTTTCTATCAAAGAAAAGGAAGAGAATTAGAAAGGGAGGAAGTTAAGTGAGTCTGAATGGTGTTGATATACAAAAGAATGTATAATGTATGCATAAAATAATCTATGTAGGTAGAGTGAATTCCCAGTCTTTCCTTAGTCCTCGCCTAACCTCGACTAAAGTGTCAAGGAGGACGACTCACCCCTTCCTCTACCTTGAACCCGCCCCTGCCCGCCCCGTGCAGTGTTTATTAAATCACACAGCACATGAACGCTTTATTAAATGAGAAAATATTGAAATTCAGACATTCCTCTCCAGTCGAGTTTGTTCTCACACTTCTCTGCTCTTAAATTGATTTCACGCTCTGTGGCTATCTGCATGGGAAATAATGTGCAGCATTATTAACTGGGAGAAGGGGAGGAGAAAATCACAGGGGAGGACAGGAGGCTCTGACTAAGAATCTGGGCCTCAGATAAACGCCGCCAGTCTGTCAGCTAAGGCTGCATCCAAATCTAAAGTGGGTATTCAGTTCAAATTAGCTTCGTTCTGTTGATGCTCTACCTCGCCTATGGTCTGAGGCATTTGAGCTTTCTCTGTGTTTGTCAGGGAAGCCTTTGTTGATGAGCGTCTCCACTTTTTCCGAGACTGCTTCCAGACTGCAACCTCCTGTGCCCTCATCAGCAGTAAATTGATTTCGGTCTTCTCTCTTAGGACCCAGTTGCTGGGGAAAGTCACTGTAATAAAGGTAAATCTTAACCTTAACGTAAAGGTAATACAAAGTCTTTTTTTTCCATGTTTGGTCATTGTTTCTGTTTGATTAAAAAACGGGCGAGAAAGTACGCTTAGGGATGAGGTCAGCTGGACACAAAGGGATATTACTGACATATGTAAAATGTGTTAATGTAACAAATGATCACGATCTCTTCCTTGGTGCTACTAATTAGTTTTGCTGCCTAAACCTAACCAAACTGCATCTATTTCACAACATTAACCATGATCTTAAGTCACGTACATAATATGATGTCATATATGTAACTTGACAAAAGTCAGTGTCCAGTTGTTTCGCTCAAAGAGTTTTTGAGGTAAGGATATCTTTTCAAAGTTCCAGTGCTGTGCCGTTGCATTCGTTGTTCAGCCTGGTTTCTGAGAAATGTGTCAAAAAAAGTCATTTTCATCTACTGTCTTAATTTCCGCCTCAACTCCCACCTCTGTTCTTACAGTTCTCTGTACCTGTATGGGGGGTATCCCCTGTAGTGGTCTTGAGGGTAGAGAAAAAACGATGTCAGCTCCCGCACTGGGGCACCTGTGGGCAGATCAATCGTCCCGCCGGTTCAGGTCCATTTTAAAGCTGCCCCAGCAGTTGTTGAGATTAGTAAAAGTAGATCCTAGTGAGCTCATTGCACCAAACCCCAAAGTCATGCATACTTTCAAGTGGTCAAATCAAACCCTAATCGTAATTGTAACCGCTGTTATACGTGCCCAGGTGTTCCATTTCACTCAGAAACTGGTCTAAGACGATGTGATGTGAAAAACAAAGTTAGCACAACTGAGGCTGTTTAGAGCTCATAAACTGGAAACAATGAATATTGGTGATATTATATTGGTAAAATTAATACTGCACTCCTCCTCTGAAGATGTCGTTGAACGGGGAGGAACATTGGTTGGAATTCTCTGTGGAAGCAGAGCATTGTGCTGGATGCATTTTTGTACAGTGTGCACAGTTGTTGATGATGATGCATGCAGGGAATAACTCCAACAACAAAAACCAGAACAAATGCAGTACATTCATCATTTCATTGTTATTTGTGTGGCCTCGTGCTTTGACATCAGAGACAACAAATACAACTAAAAGGCCCAAACACAACAGCTTCTAAACACATTGAGTCAGATGGCTGGCAGCAACGTTTCTGGGAGAGAAAATCAAACTCCTCATCAGCTGCCCAGTATCACAAGAGGAACCCTTTGATGATGGCAGGGAAGCAAATTACACAGTTTGGGTTCGACTACGAGTTTAGAGCTCAAATCATGTCGAAGACCAAGCTGTGCTGCTCAACCAGTTTGAGCATTTGCTGCCACACTGCTTCATGGTACACGAGCAGATCTGCTCGGCATACAAACACTGGTGTGAATATAGCAATGAATCGATTAAAGCCTCAGATTGTGTTTTACTTGCCTAATAACTTGTTGTTTACTCCAGTGTGTGTTTATCTTTCTCAGGGTCTTGTGTAATCCAAATGCTATAATGTTGTTTACACATGCGATGGCAATCTAAAAGCTGTGCTCGCTATCCATTCGATGCCAACAGGTGAAGAGATGGCACTGTAACGGTAGCAGTTACTTGAGTTATAACAAGTGCTATGTGGCTGCTCCCAAAAAAGGAAAGTTTGATAATAACAAGTACAGGTTGTGATAGCCTCCCAGTCCCTTGCATAACCAGATAATAGAGTGCAGATGTTATGGCTCATCATATTAATAGCAAATATGAGCTTCGGCAACTCGGGATCTTTTATGAAATCTGTGTGTAACGTGATTTTCAGATTTAGCGATGTGAGTGAGAGCAAAACGGGTTCATAAGAGTCACACATTATGGGTGTCACGATTCTCCAAATCCTCAATTTGATTATATTTTTGATTCTAAGGTCACGGTTCGATTTGATTCTCGATTTTTTTTAAAGCAAAGGTTGCTATGACATTTTTAGACTAGACTTTTATGCAATATAATATCTGACCTTTGTTTCGCAATGTACCACACTACATTGTCAAATAAATCATAAATAAATAAAATAAAACATTTATTAACAACATAATGAAACAATAACTTATATCGTCAGTCAATTGGAAACGTAAACAAAATAACCTGCCATCTAGTTTCTGCAGAGCTTGCAAACTGTGGCTAACCCTTATCAACAACGCAAACGTTGAAATCCAAAATACTTCCACACCTGCGACTTCAGTGAAAGAGGAGGGGGTTCAAGTTCTGTTGATGGGTCTCCTGCATCTGCAGTTGCCATTGTTGTAAGAGTGGCGTAGCCCCTTTCAGGAACAGGGCGGTGCGTGAGGTGTGTGTGCGTAAGGTGCGTAAGATGTGAGTGGGCGAGCGAGAGTGAGGGAGTGTGTGTAGGTGCGGACAGTGAATGAATGGGAGAGGAAAGAGAAGTGAAAGGAGTAGCAGTCGTAACAACAGCAATAAAGTGTACAATGTAGGCTGCAGTTTGGCTGTGAATAAAGGCCACAGCTCCTCCAAATACAGCAAAGCTCCCTGGTATTATTTCCCATCCAGCTTAACACGTGAAAGGGGTTCACTCCGAAGGTAAACACAAACTTCGGCCCTGGAGGAAATCATCTCCCCTGTGCTTCCCGACCATGGTCCGGGAGCCGAACAGGAATGGTGTAACACATGCTATCGTTTGGCTGGCTGTAGCTAATAGCTACTGGCTTAGCTAGCAGCTAAGTTGGAGGAGGTTGACTCACAGCACTTCAACACGTGTGTGCTTTTTTCCGCTTGGCAAGCCGACCGGACGTGACATGAGGGTGTGGCAGCATCGAAAATTCCATTTTTTAATTCGATGTTCGAGATTGTAAATCAATTTGGTCAATTTTGATTTAAAATCGAAATTGTGACACCCTTTATATATATATATACAATACTACATTCACTTTCTGTATAGTTAACGATAAGACGATAACATTGTTATTAATTACTTCTGTGTGTTTAGTATAGAGCAGGCTTAGCTTTGGTCTATTTGTCTTTATCTTACTTTCCGTAGGAACAAGTTCTTGATTTTTTTTTTACTGCAGAGAGCAAAGTGTCCTTGTACTAAGGTATAATGACAATAAAGACATTTTTGATCTTGAATCTTCAGGACATGGGAGGTAAAGATAATCACTGATTATTGCTAGTAGTGGATTAAGTTAATATTCTTTTGAATTTGATCTTTGGAACGACGTGTCTGTGTATTCAGCAGTAACTTCAGTTGACATCTCTGTAACACAGTACATAGACGTCCTTGACATAATGTCAACACTTATGTCATTACACTGCGTTGATTGTGTTTCTTAATTATTTTTCTTATTATTATTAATATTTTGCCCTTCTCTTACAAATGTTCCCCCTTAGAGCAGAGGCTAGTACCTGCAAAATGTACATGTAAGGCAAATTGTTAAAGCAACATTATGTAACTATTTCACTTTAACCCCCCCTCCCCCCATTATCTGTTTCTGCTCTATGTAACTTCAGTGAGAGGGTAGGATCACAGTGTTACATACATGTTTACTTCAAGATTTACGTTTTCAACACATAACACATGTTGGTAGTCAACACCGACATTACGTTTGATAAATTGTTACAGGCCTGGTATTTTAACACTGCACTTAGTGTCTGTGTGGTAAGCCAAATCGCCCAAAAGGCCAATTTCTACGTGATGTTGCTTTAATCCAAACTATTTTACCGGAATGAAGTTAATATAACAAAGAAGTCGGCTGGACTTTCTAAATGAGAAGTTGGCCTGAATCAAACCTGTGCCCACTGCTGAGGACTCAGTTTCAGTATGGGGCACCAAGCTGGCTATCAGGGAACCCCAGCTTACAGTATGAGTTGTTGTTATTGTTGTCTTATGTGACGTGATTCCAGTTTTGTACTTAATGCACAGACATGAGACTGACAAATATATTTTGATCTCACTGTCAGAAGGAAAATAAATAGTGCATTCTCAACATGGTACATATAATGGTGCATAAAATCCACATGTTTTCACGTATTTCCATCTCAGAAATCCAGGATCTGGATCAGCAATTCAACTCAACTCTTCAACACACACAATGATCCATCAGTCTGGGCTCACCTGCTTTTGATTCAGTTCACATATTTTTGTCTCTCCTGTCAATCTTTGAAGCACTGCTGGCTCTGCCCATTATTTCTCATGACACTGAACAGCACGTATAGTGCAACAGGGATGACATGTGCCATGAATCAGAATCTAAAGAGGATCTTTTCAGCAAAAGAAAAAAAAAAAAGAAAGAAAAAAAGAACATGCAACAAACCTTGCAATCTGGCTCACGGTGGCACAGAAAGTGCTTTTTAATCTAATAGAGAGCTTTTGAGCTGTGAATTAGTGTGTGTATTGAGTGGAGGTAGTAATCCTCAGCCTGGCATGAGCCGGTGCTCTGAGTCCTCCTACGCTGCTACAGGGTGACACAGGCAGTTCTCTCAGCAAATCATCTTCCAGTCTCTGGCTTGTTAGCAAAGTATGAGCATATTTGTAAACAGTGCAGAGAGCACCCACTGTGTCTGGTCAAATACTGAATAATGTTAGCTGCACCTCTGACTGGCCTCGCAGGCTTTAGGCCATGTGTCATCTGCGCTGTCTGATGCTAACCGTACGACATTAGACTAGAATAGTACTTCATGCTCCATTTGCACGTAAATACACTCTGCTTAGTGCACTGACCTTGGAACAGCTTGACATCTGGTGCCTTGTTCAAAGTCATCCTGACAATGACGGAGAGTTTGTGTAAAACTAGACGCTCCCGACTCATTGGCTCACATTTCACTTGCATCACTAGCACCAGGGTCATCGTGTTAATATTGCAGCTAAAAAAAAATGCTCTCAGTGGAACATTTTTGTTCGCCTACTTTTCAGAATGAGGAAGTGGAATTCCGTGTTTCCATTCCTCTCTCTTATAAACAAGATCACTTCCATCTCCCAGGGAGTCACTCCATCCATGACGCGGGGGGTTAGCGGGGATAGACACTGAGGGCTGAATATCGGTCAGGGGAATTGAAGCATTGCTTTGGAGGACAGTGAGCGAGCCTCTGGTGCCGGCAACTGCTCTGTTGGACCTGACCAGACATTTCCGCTGTTTCCACTGCTTCCCTCCTGTGTCCGACCAGCTCTGGAAATAATGAGATTTACACTGAACAACAGCATCCACTGGTAATCTCTCTCCAAGCCCTGTGTTGTTTTGCAGATTCTTCCTTTTAATAACACTTTGTCACTGTTTAACATTTCATATTTCTGCTAAGATGAGGGAACTGACAGCTTCGTAAAAACCATGTTCATGATGCCTTCTAAACACCTTATTATGCACACGATGACAGCTGAAAGACATGGAAGAATCATGATGAATAATTTATACCACAGAACAGACTGATGTCAGTTAGCAGGTCAAAAAGCGCTTCTGCTAAAAATGCCGGTCAGCGGCAAGATGTTAATAAAACAGGAGTGACAAGATTGAACATAGATGTGCTCGAGCTGTAGTTTTCCTCCAGGATTTTAAATCGCAGCCCACATTGCAGACTTTTTCTATTTTTTTTTCCCCCACAATTCAAATAAGTCGGGTGTTGTGCTCTTCAACTGCCGCTTCCCTGGTTGAATATTTTAACAGCATTAAGAGTGGCACAGTCAGACTCTCATCATGAAGCATTATGTTGGGGATTTGTGGATGAAAATTGTCTCCAGATATCAAATACAGTTATTCTGTGAGGTAAAATATTTATATTCAAAGCTTTTAAGAGATATGTTGTGGCGCCAATTTCTTTTGGAAAAAGGTAATTGGTTCTGACCTTTACAACGTAGCACAACACAATATAAAATGCGAGAAAATATGCTCTAGTGAGACTGCATAAAGAATTGAATATGTTCCACAATTGTCCTATTCATTTTCCTTTTTTATGATGAACTGGGTTTGTTGATCTAATTATATGAACTGCTGAAGGGATCTGACTAAAGTGATTATTTCATGGTAATTTATTTCTATTTAATTGGACTTTTTTGTGTCCAACTGTCTTTTTGTCCTTTTGTGAGGATATATTGCATGCCATCATATCATCAGGTGTTTGTTCTTGCTTGTATCAAAGTAAATCAAAGACAGAATTAGGGCTAACTTAATGATATAATTAATTTCAATTGATTAATGATAGAAAAATGAAGGTATTAAAAAAATAATACAAATTAATCACACTCTTTGAAGCCCCTTGTACAAAACAGCTTTGTACTGAATGTAATGTCTTATGGAAAAGATAACATAAAGCTATATTAAAAGTATTGCACATCAATTAGGCAACATCAACATGCTGCTCTTCCTTTGTTGCTGTTGCAGCTGATTTTATGGACGCAGGTGGGTTGTCCATCTCCGGCACTTCGTTCACACTTGCCACAGCGTGACTGACTCACACTCCAATTAGCCAACCGTGCTAATTTCAGCACACATTGTTAATGGCATAAGGCAATAAGTGTCTCGGCCGAACTCGTGCATGTGAAGTTTAGCTCCGCATCACATGCATGATGCATCAATCTGTTGTCTGCGTGCTCCAGACTGAGACCTACGGACCATAACATGACTGCCCAAGTATCTAACCATGTCCACCCAAAAAACAGAAAGATATTTGACATGAAAATGTTGATGACAAGTGTGGATAAGACTGACACAGTTTTACAGGTCGGTGTAAGTCAATTTAAAAAATGGGCACATTGCTGCTTTGAGCAAATACTAACTGTTGATGTCAGACTGTGTGATACATAACTATCTACAGGGTAAATCAAAACAAAGTAAATAAAATACTTGGCTAAAAAGTAAATAATGTCAAGATAAATTAATTTGTATTTGCTGATTGTAAGGCAACAGCAGCTCATGTTTATTGGTTCCCAAAGAATCTTTTTCTAATCATTTACTCTGGGCCAGAGTATGAGAAGATGGAATGACAAATCCATCTGTTGCAAGGTCAATCAACAAATTTCTTACAATACAAGAAACGTAAAGGTCAGAGCAATCGACGCAATCATCTACCAAACAAATTAAGTATTCAGGAGAAGAGGCTGCCAAATGGTCTGCTGTAGTTGCAGTCTGCATTTTGGGGTTTTTAAGTGTGAAAGTACATCTGCAGCTGTCTTTGTGGCGACAGCCAAAGCCAAACCTGGATTATTTTTTTTTTCCCATAACCTAGAGCTTACCTAACCAGAGCATAAACATAACGTTGTGACAAGAGAGAAATAGAAAAATAAACCCAAATAAACTTAACATCGCAGCATAAAGACACGTAAAGCTTTATCTTATCTGGGGTTCTGCTGAAACTTATTTAGCTAACATTTATTCTAGCAACTGGGTTTGGTATTTCAGCTGTTTACGTTGCGATCATGGCAAGGGAAGATAATAACATAACTTCCACCATAATGCATTTAAACAGCTTCCACAATCCTGCATCTGTTACTCAAACTGAACTTCCTGGATCATTAGCTCATGAACACAGCCCCTTGCAGTTTTTAAAAACACCTCTCCAGGTTTCCAGTCTGAATGCCTCGAATGTTTGCCTGAAATAAAGCTTTTTCTAAATGTATTCACTGCGTGCAAGTGCAGAGTAAGACGCAGAGACTTAACTTTTGTTAGTAGATGTTCAACTCATCGTTATTTCAGAATGTGTTCTTCTTGATTTATTCTTCCACAGCTCTCGTCGAGGACGACTCGGAGGTAAGCAGCAGGCTTTTGTGGGACAACTGATATGACCGCAACTGCTGACACATCCAAAGATCCCACAGCATCCTGTACTAGAGCTATTGTCCCTGTGCACAGTCTTAAACTGTATCTTAAGGTGCCACAACTGCAGAACTGCAAAGGAACAGGAATAAGAATAGACAGAATAAACAGCAGGAGGATTTGCAACCAGGTTATATTTATGTCTTACAAAGGACAGCTTGAAGTAAACAAGCTTTTGGACCGAACGTATCATAAAGTGCAAATCAGGACAAAGAGCACCTGTCTGAAAAGGATTTTGCTAGTACTAATCCTTAGAGCTGCTACTGAATACTGACCTTTCCCCTTGGTTTGCAAAAAAGAAAAAAAAAAACGACCATGGAAGTATTTCCTTAAAGAGTTGAAAAGACAATTTTTCACATTTTATTTCCTCTCTCTCTGGATTTGTAAGCAGGAGGCTGCACCGTACACTTTATTTGCTCGCAAAATAATAACAGAGCTTTAACAATGCATTATGTATATGTTAAACTAATCAACATTTTGCCTTCAGCTTTTACAGAGTGAACACTTTTCACCACATCTGTTTTCACACCCCATTAACAGGGCGTAGTGACAGATAAGGTGTCTCGGGTTACCTGGGTGGTAAAAGGAACACGCGCCTCTTCAGGCCACATTCAAAGCATCGCCTCTGACAGGTTGATGAGAAAACTTCACAATTTTTTCATTCTCCATGGTGAGATAATAACACCTCCTAATGAGCCCGTAAAATGCCTTTCAGCAATAATTAGTAATAAGTACATACAATAATAATAACATAGACTTTTTCTCTAAAAGAAACATGTCATTTGTTATGGTGCCAGTGAGTCTTTGTTCATAAGATGCACTCAAACAGTCACCTATCAGAGAGCAGGTTTGCTGATGTGGCACAAAGAGGGAGAAGTGCACTGGTAACATCCTATCAAAGAAGCTGCCATGAAGTGTTTTGTCAAACCCTATATGTATGTGCCTATATACGAGGCACTCACGCATGTACCTGTTGAGATGGAAAGAGACATTTGTTTAGCCCACAGAACAGACATCTTTGCAAGTGAGGAGCTGAGGTGCCAACTCTGATTAACACACGGGGGCCTCAGTAATGAGAAAAAAAACAAGAGGTCATCGCTTATACACTATTTTTCATTTAATGAAATGGCACAAAGCAACTCAACAACAAAGCACACTTTCAGCCCCTCTAGCCTTGCTCGTTATGTGTTAGGCATCGTTACAAGAGGTTACCTAAAACCATTTAATTGTGCCCTTTGGTACAGAGCAGAGTATCGAGAAAATAATAGCCCCTCTAACCCAAAAGAGACTAAAGACTGAAAGAAATTAAAATTATATGAGTGGGTTAATATCTGGAATACATTGAAGTATACTTTTTATTTTCTCAAACCTTACACTAAGTCTGACTACTTTAAAAAATATATTACAGCATAATGTAGTATACACTGTAGTCACGGAATGTCAGGGAACTTTGGCTTGTGCTAATCCATTTTTCTCTGCTAAAACTGTTTATGTGCAATTACCACTGTTGTGTATCAACTGTATGACTCTAGTGTTGTACACACATAAATATGTGCACTCAGCATTGTAATATGAGCAACATCCTCTTATTTATCATGCACCATGGGTGTGCAGTTTCTTCTAAAACTGATTAATTGCTCAGATGGGGAAAGCCATATGGTGCCATTGTAGTGTCGTACGACGGCGCTGATCACATGTTGACTTGTTAGGCTCATGCATCAAACAGGTATTTCTCAAAGGAGGCTAACATAGCTGAGACTTTCTGATGAAAGCCTGGCATCATTAAGCTTTTTCGTCATGCTCGGTTTGGATCGGTTACACTGACACGTGACTTTTTCAGCATATTGTACCGTAGAATGAATGTAGAGAGTCGTGATTGTGTCGTGAAGCTAGTTGAGCACAGGAATGCACAATTCAAAAACAGCAAGGTACACAACAAGGTGTCAAGCCATGTGTATCATGGGCAGTATTACATTTCTTTCAATTTGTTGATGGAAAATTGTTGTGTATGCAAGGGAATTTGCTTTTAATGTGACTGACCAAACTTTACCTTTTTCTCAAATCACTAGATGGTCATTTTGTTCTTGGAAGAAGCTTTTCCCATTGAACACAGATGCAGTATGACAAACAATTTGAAGAGCTGTAGAAAATAACATACAAATGCTGTGTAACGCTGAAATGACAAGCCCATGTAATGAGTTTTGCTAGTTCTAGCTAATTTCTATGTTCTCCATTTGGGCAACACAATCGCCAGAACAAATGTTGGCAAACTAGGTTTCTGGGAAACCACAAATTATATGAAAACAATGTACATTTCTGTCTTTTACAATTTTGTTTCCGTAGGTTCACTTCTCAACCTGTTTGTTTATGCTCAGTTTAGGTTAAGGCACAAAAACCAATTGGTTAGGGTTAAGAAAACATTATGTTTTGGCTTAAAAAACTATTTTTGAGTGCCACAAACATGGCTGCAGGTGTCTCACCCAGTTTTGTTGCCTCAAACATGGCTGAAAACGGTCCCACGGTCTCCTTACTAATGTGGACACGTACAAATCTGCGGTTAGCAGAAAAGTTAACTGCTAACTTCTGACCCTGGAAAATGACCCTTTGGGTTACAGATATCACTTTGAGATCACAACAGTATTTTTTTTATTTTTTTTACATTTGTCTGACATTTAATAGACCAAACTGATGAAACATATAAAAAATAGAAATACAACAATTACTGATGATATAATCAGTAGTTGCATCTCTGTAGGTATCATAGAAGGGCTGCATGAATGTATCTCAGCAGGCTGTCGACTGAAATTAGAATACGTTGCTGGCTGGAACACCACTCAAACACAACAGTGTGATCAAGTGGAGCCTTTATATAATGCCTAATATTTGCCATCTAAAGAGATGCTCTGACAGAGGAAAAATGCCAGATGTTGTAGACTGCGTGAATCCTTGCACCAGAGGCTTCTGAACAGATGAATGCATATCAGTAGCTCTTCACAAGGTTGTGGAGCGACACTTGGAAGGGAAGTGGATGCCAACTGTCCTGCATATTGGAGCTGTTTTATCAGCCATAGGAAGGCCCCTGAGCAAGAGGCAAAAGAACCGAGTTCCCCCTGGGCCTCTCAGTCTCCCTGTAGATGATGTTAAGGAGGTGGGCACAGCTGGCTGGACTCATTCTTTTCACTTTATGCTTTCTAGACATTACAAAATATCTATAGGCTAGCAAACTCTGAACTGTGAACTCATCTTCAAATGCAAATTTGTAGGACGTCAGGAGTTACATCACCCTATGTTTGCTTCTTTGTACAACTCAAAGCGAGTGGATGTAATGAAGAGCAGACAGTCAGTGCTCTAAAGAACATTCAACAAAATAGACTGATATTAGAAACATGTCATGCTGACCAATTAAAAAGGGAGGTAGAGCAGTAGCTGATAAAACAGTTGCAAGAATCATGACGCTGTGAGGTTCACAGTTTGTACTGCGGGATTGAAGAACACAAGCACTAACTTGAACTATTAGTTAGTTATCCCCTGTTGACTGGTTGATCTACTGAATGGAGCACAATGATATGTTTTATTTTCATCTGTTTAAAACCTTTGGGATGAAGGAGAATATCTACTGCATGTAGCCCGTAAATTTTCAACGTTAAATACATTTTTAACAAAATCATATGAATGAATTGTGTTATACATATGAACCAATAAATTAAATCACTCATTTTTAATATACTGAAATGTTTTATAAACATTTTTCTGGTTAATTGATTTCTGGTTTTGTTTCATGATGTTTATTTTCCCAATGACACTTTCTTGCACATCACATTTTTATTTTTTGTTATTTTATCTCTCATATCACATTATATTTTAAAACATTGAATTTGTCTCTACTGTCCAACACTTTCTGTTCACTTGCCTTCAGCTTCTTGTCTTATGCATAACATTTAACCATATACCAATATAAAGATCAAATTTTATATGTAATTAAATAATAATTAAACCAAATGCAACAATAATACAACAATTACCATAATCGACATCCAATCTAGTTTCTTTATGCAATCAAAAAGTTTCAAATAGTGAGATAAAAAAACAGAAAAACAAAAAAACTGGAGAACAAATAAATTGACTCCCTGAAGTTTTTCTCATTCTAGGTTCATTCTAACTCTCCTCGGTATGTCTGTTTTTAATAATGCTCACTCTGTTCTACATAACTTTCATTGATTTAATTCAGTCCATCTGGAATCTGGGGGGATTTATAAGTGGATAACTCCCTAAACAGAAATGTCTGAATGTGATGGAGCTCTCTGGCTGTGAGAGTCAACACAATTCATCCTTTTTTGTCCCTCTCTTCTTTTCTTATACCCGTTCACTCCCCCGACCCGAGATACATACAGCAAGGCTCATCCATCCTCACTGTACGCATCTCTTATATAAACAACCACCTACACAGACTCCTCTGCGACTTCTTCTATAATTTCTCCTGACACGTAGTCTGTTGATTTTCTTTCCATCAGTGTTGAATTTGAGCTGCACACAAATACAAATCAAACAAATGCTTTTCTAAGGTTTGTTTATTAGAAATGTGTGCAATACAGTGATGCATTATTCTAGGACGGATCAAGGTTAATCTTGTGCGGTCTCTCTGCATGAATTATAAATAGGTGCTGCAATTGTGTGTGTGTGTGTGTGTGGCTTCACAAACGAAACTGCAAGAGAAGTATACAGATCTAATTGCCTGTGAGAGATGACGAGCCTGTGTTTATTAATTCAATTTGTGCAATGTTTAAGTCATAAACTTGCAATTGCGTCTAATCTGATTTAGATCAGAACACTTGATGATGACAAATGTACTTTTTGTCTGTTTAAAGTTTTAAAGTAAAATTTTAATTTTAGATGTTTTTATTATTTTTTTTGTTATTGCATTAAATAACCAAAAAAGGCTTAAAACCAGAACACTTACAAACATGTGTTTCACATTCTCTTGCATATTCAATTACATGAGAAGCCTACACACATTACATTTTTCAAATATTTGTGTACATTACATCATCATACACAGTCATACACTGTAAACGCAATGTTGTGTATTAAAATGTCAGTTTCAGAGGCGTTAGCATTTTTGTCTTTGCTTGCAGTTTGCCCTGTTTTCTGTCTATATGCTAAGCTAACCTAATCACTTCCCGGCTCCAGTTCTATACTTCAGTGTGAGTCTTGGTGGGGAAAAAAAAGCACAAGCATATATCCTGCTTTTTTCTTGTAATTAACATCTAGATCCTTCATAATGGTTAACAGTTGGGGATTTTCTCTCAAATCCTGCTTGGAGGTAGAAATGATATTGTTACCTGAGTGCCTCACTCATCTATGTATACAGCTCATGTGACATAAGATTACGTAAAAGTCCATAAATACCAATTCAGTCCCCATAATGGTTGTTTTCCAACCACTGTTTCACACATCGTTAGTAATTTAAACACTACGCTGCATCCCCCCTTTTTTTCCCATTAATTTTACATTTACCCCATTCTTATTATGAGGCCTTGTTGGTAGACAAGAATAATTGATGATAGAACACAACATATTTTATTTGGCCTCAAGTTCAGAGCAAACGCATTTACCTTGCACAGATTAGTTTCGAATTAAACTTATATAACATGGGGTCTAAGCAATCAGACCTCTCCCGGTAGCTCTCCGCAACTCATTTCTTTGACAAAGTTTAATTATCTTTAATGGCAAAGTCAGGCTCTGCATATCTGGTGAGAAACAAGGTCCATTCTTCATAAATTCATTATACTGTTGGGGCCTGGGTAGGAGGTGGCGCTTAAGGCAAGTAAATGCCTTGTGTCATTTATGGAAATGCAGAGAATGAAGTTTGCTGCGGTGTTTTGTTTTGATTAGACTGCAAAGAAAATCATCCATTGAGACAGAAATAATTAATTGTAATCAACCCGTATAATAGCCATGCCCACAGTGAAGGATGGACACTTTTTTTCGAATACTTTAAACAAAATTTGTGTCAGATGTGCAGGTATGTAGGGGCAGACGACTCAGGCCAGACAAAAAATATTTACTTTCATCATCATTATCACTTTCTTTGTTGAATAAGGATCCAGTTTAAAACCTACTTGCAATAAAGCTTATATTACATCATTTTATAAGATAGGTAGACATTATTTCAGTGGTACAAGCCAAAAAAACTTCTTCTTTGGCATCTAAATCATCACAAACATCACTAAAAACCTTTCTGACAGACTGAATATATTCTTGCCATTCTTGCCAGATATTACCATTGTTTTGTTACCATGGTTACTTATGTCTCCTTTTTAATTAATTAATACATTTTACATTTTTGAAGGGTTTTTCTTTTTCACAAGGCACTGTTGGAAAAATAAACGATTGCTTTCAAGATCCCCTTGAATATGAGCGGTTGCCTTCTGTGGTCGGCTGTCATCGGCCCGTGTCACATGAGTAATAATGCATGCATCCTGCGCGTGTGTGAGGTCAAATGTGGGGAAGGATGACGTCGGAAAGATTACCTTATTAAATTTCATGCAGATTGGCGTTTTGAATTATTCAGACATTTCTCAGAGTCAGACCTGCTCACCAGACGGACAGGATCACATTGGCTGAGTTAAACCTACTGTAAATGGGTAGAGACAGAAATCCACCACCCACGTGTTTTTCTGGCTGAGTAACATTACACTGAAGCTCAGACAAGACAAGAGGAGGAAGAAACTAATACTGTAAAACCTTCTCACACTGACAGAATGTCATCTAGTTAATTGTTTACCGTCGGGTAGAGGGTTCACCCATACTGGCCAAGTTCATGGTTTGCACTTAAGTAAAAGCACTAATACCACAAATGATCAAAATATACTTATCGAAATATACTCATAAACATACTCATTATGCAGAATAGCCCATTGCAGAATAATGCATGTTGTATCCTCGTATTATCATTGTTAATGCATTCATTTGTCAGTTTAATATTGCAGTTGGTAAATGTGGGGCTAATTTTATGTATATTACTTTTGATCCCTGCTGGGCAGCTTGTAAATGTTGCCTCTGGGATAAATTAAATTGAATATTGTCAACCTGCTAACCTGCCAAGAGTATCAGCAGGCTAATAAGTATGTCTGGAAGAAAAAGAAACGACAGTTGTCATTTCAGTGTGTCATCTACAGCAGACTTTTTGGCAATTGCTAGGATTTCCTGAACTTATTAAGGTTCGTTCATCAAACAAAAAAGTAACTAATCCAACTGGGGGACATATTTTCTGTTATCCTGCCTGGTGTTTCTGGGTATGTTTGTTTGAATGTTGCTGCCCACACCATGAAAGTGACCCCACCTTTCTCTGTTTAGTTTTCATCCCAGAATAGCCTGTGGGTCCTCCCAGTTTGGAAGGCAAATCTTCTCTGGTCAGATGGAGCACAGTTTTTTGCAGGGAGAGGCATCTTTTCCATTGTTTTCTTTACACAGCTGAGACCACAACAGAAGAAAAACGATGATAAACAACACGCCTTGAATGAAGGCAAAAGTTTTTATAGTCAGCAGAGAACAGGGAAAACAAAATTATCCTCTTCCATTGTATAATAACCAGTCAACCTGCAGTTGTTTTTGATTTGGACATCCATCCATCCTCCTATCAACAGATGCTGCTTCTAGTTATTTTGATCTGTGAAATCCTCGACTGTATATCTGAATCCAACAGTGACTGCAGTGAGAGGTTCTCTCTTGTGAAGCTCATTAACAACAAGAACAGCAGCAACAAGAAGAAAAACCTGTCTGCATTTCCCTGGTGTAGCCTGACCATTTCTGGCAATGGCTGTATACAGTATCCATGGAAACAAAAAAAAATAACTTGGCAAACTGAAGAGGGAGTTGGCACAAAAGAGAGGCTATCAAGTTTATTTTGTACGTCCCCAAAAACAAAAAGCAAAGAGAGCGGACACTCAGACATATCATAATTCAAGTTAACGAAAAGAAGCCTTACACCTCACTGCTGACACATATAATGACTCATTGTCTAGGAGGCTAATACCAGTGCTATTGGCTTAGCCAAATGGCATTGAAACTGGTTGTTTAGAGAATGTGAAGAAATGACTAAGGGACCCCCAGAGCACAGTCTTTCCCAGGGCCTCAAAATGGTTGAGACAGGGGCTTTGGGAAACAAAACTGCGATATAAAAAAAACCCTGGCTTTGACACAGCTCCAGACCAAGACACTGGCACTCAGACCGTAAATCAAACAAAATAAAATCTAGTTTCTGTATAACAAAATATCCTCCCTTAACAGTGAATTCTCACCATCTGTAACATGGAGAAAATCTTCCCAAATACAAGCTGCACTAATTAAAACAAAAGAAGTTGTTGCAGTAAATCACATGTTTTTAACAACCTTGTTTTTCACTCTATCAGCTCAGGAGGATTCCTGTAATGCCGACTCTCATTTGTTACAGTGTGAAGCCTACGAGACCAACGTGTAAAATGAAAATGAAGGAAAGACTTTATCTGACATAACTATGGCATTCAACTTGGCAATTTGGAAACGCAGTTTTAACACAGCCCACCTGCGTGAAATATAGATCTTTCTTCATAAAGCAAGCTGCTCCAGTGATTTTCTTTTCCTTTTCATCTCCATCCTCCTGTGTTTCACTTCCCTTTATCAGGTGTGTAACTGTCATGAATTATCTGTGCCTACGCATCTGTGCCTCTGCACCTTTTACACGCCTTGCACATATTTTAGTAACAGCGCCGGCGTTGTTTTCTTTTGCTGTATCTCAGTCTGCTCCATTCCTCAGACATGCCAAGCCACAGTGTAGCAACACAGCTGTTTTTCACTGTACCATCAAAAGTAGTAAGCTCTCAGCTTATACTGCTTTCTTGGTTCCAGAGATCAGAGAGCTTTCACTCTCTCGAGTCTCTCTTTAATGTGTCAAGAAACCATTCCTCAGGTAAATTCACCCCAGGAGCACTTGGTCTCTGCTGTCGGCTGTGTCACAGATCCTGTCAGAACAAGGCATTGTGGATTACTGAACAGATTCTTCCTCAGTGGAGTGTATTGGTCCAGATTGCTGATACTGAGATAACCAAACCCCAGCAGGTATAAACTCCTAAGTGTTGTCTCCAGAGTGAGGCTGTGCAGCTCAGACGTCATCACATCTTTGTTGAAATGTTTGGGATGTTATCCACTCCAGTGCAGAATAAAATGATTCTGCACACCACAGATACAGTCAAATTTGTATTTGTCATAGGCTGCATGCCAAGCGGACATGTCTGCAAATGCGGGACTAGAGACCAAAGTAATACTTCTGAGAAGCCGTCAGAGGCTGATCTGGCAAACGGTTAACCAGCGTCTAAAGTCAGTGGCAGTAATGTGCTATATTTGGCTAATTTCCCCAACAAAATAAAAGAGAACAAGAGGAAGAAAGCACAATCAGTGGCTACTGTAGCTAACGAAGGAATGCTAGTTACCAGCCAATCAAAGATAAGCTGGTAGCTGATCCAGTGGGTTGCTAGGGATGTCCCGATCCGATCACGTGGTTTCAGATTCGATCGGAATCGGACGTTGTATCCCGATCAGGGAACGGATATATATGCATATTTATTTTCATTCTTTTTTAATCACCGTTATGTGCTGGTACAGAGTCAGACCGTCCGACGTCACTTTGCTGCAGTCACACAATTGGTGGAATTTTGAACGTGGACCCAAGGCCGATTTTATTTTGTTTCTTAAAAGGACAGAGTAATGTCCTCGAGACAGTGACATGGCCAAAAATATTACAGAGAGGGTAATTAAATTAATTGCTCTGGATAACCAGCTCATCTCTGTGGTAGAGGATCAGGGTTTTCTTCGTCACCTGGAGTTTTTTAATCCCCGGTATGCCCTACCATCTCTGCATTACATTACATTGATTCCACTTTCCAGTTACAGCGTGCCGGTATGCGCACCATTTTCGTGGGTCTCATTCAGCAGAGCATGTAAAACAGGCAATCGAGGAGATGCCGAATGCCTGTGATATAGACAAGCAACGCGTCCACGTCATTTTATATGACAACGTAAGGAATATGAAAAAAGCAGTGGATGATATGGAGGTACCAAGCGTGGGCTCTCTCACACTTCAGCTGGCTGCACACAAGGGTCTGCTGTCACAGCATCACAGACTCGCCTGCTAACACAAGGAAGATGGAGGCCAATGTTGGACTAGCATAATGCAGAATAAGGAAGAGCCATATAAGTATATACTTTGTTTCAACAAAATAAAAAAATGCAGGTACTTTTTTTCTTACTGCAGCTGTATTATCCAAGAAAATATGGCTGAGTATCGGATCCGGACTCGGTATCGGCAGATACTAAATCTTAAAGGACTTGGATCGGATCGAGGTTAAAAAAAAATAAAAAAATGATTGGGACATCCCCAGTTACCACTTTTGTGGAATTAATAGTCGGCTTCTCATTTCCCGCTGAATCCTCACTATATTCTGCTGGCCTCCTAGCTGGCTTATCATTAACCAGATCTGTAGCAAGCTTCAACAATGATGTATCCTCTGCCAACTTCTCAGCAGTATTAATCTTGTCCTCAGGACATCTCTAGCCATGTTTGTGGCATTAGTTTTTTTTGTGTCTAATCCTAGCCAGAGCAGAGGCAGAGCATTGGGACGAGAGAACAAGGCTTGTAAAATGTAACCCAAACAAACATATAGTGAAACATAAATTAATGTGAAATCTGAATTTATTTGTAGTTTGCAGAAACTTTGCCAACATTTATTCTGAGGTTAGGGTCGCATTTTTTCCCTAAACTTTTAGCTTCCCACACAATGTTTGGATGCGGATGCACTCATGCACCCAAACGCTTTCTCATCCACACTGAGCAGACTCACACAAAGAGCTAAGCCTGAAGACGGCCCACAGGCTCCTTGCAGGCAGTTTCAATGCCTTTGAGCAATATAATACAATTTGGCATCCTACAATTTAAATTAAGAAAAACGGTGTGATATATCTTTTTTCCCCCTACTGCACAGCCCGAAATAGAATTTACCTGTTATTAGTCTGGAGCTTCAAAGCATAAATTGTGGAAAGCACAATTTATCCATCCCGAGGTCCCAAGGGAATAGAGGTCTGCTGTATACCTGTCAACAGCTGTTAGAATCGAGCTATTGGGCTTTTGGTTGCAAGCAATCTGTAACTTAAGGTGACAATACCAGGTGGTTCCACCAGCCTCACATCAAATCTTATGCATTATAGGTAACAGTGACCATTACTTGAAAGTTTCTTGGGACTGTTTTTTTTAGAGTGAGGCAGTTGCCAACAGTAGGTGACTGGGTGTAGGCAGCTCACAGATGGGTACGTACTCAAACAAAGTTCGTCAGGCCAGAAAAGAACAAAGAAAAGTTCCCAGGCAACTTCATTCAGGACAAACAGAAATTAAATAAATAAAATATGGACATCTTTGTTCAGTCGAGTGAAGAACACTGCATTCCACAATTACATGCACACACGGCATGAACGTATGCGCCATCGAGCTTGTTCCACCCCAGTCTTGTCCTTTTTTTAAGAGGTAAACTCTACGAAAAAAATCAATTATGTGAAATGGAAATTGGGAATGTTCATTCTTTGAACTGAATTGAGTCTAGAGCACAAGTCAACACAGTGGTGAGAGGATTGCATTGTGTTTGTGCAACATGCAGAACCAACCTGCCAAAGCTGCTTTTGTGTTTTCTTCCTCGGGAAACCTCAGCTCGGGTTGTTCCATCCTGTATGTAAATGTATTTTTGGGTGCAACCGTATTCTGATTGTGGTTGTTCACACATTTTTGATTGTAAAGCTTAGAGAACTTTTTTTTTTTTTTTCCTTTTGCTACTTAACTATTTAACTATTTGTTCTGCACTTTTTAGTATGTAATTTGGAAATAACATTTTGACAGGCTCTCAGTTGATACCAGTGCACACCTCTAGGGTGGGGCCTGGAGTTATAAGAGGGAGGGGGGAGTTGGGGTATGCCGCGAGGCCGAATGAATGAGTTATGGTTCTGCACTGCTCTGCCTAGAGAAGTTGATCTTTGTTTGCTTGCAGACTGTCAGAATGCTTCTCCCCCTTTGTCTTTGCTAACCCCAGAATAAATGATAGCTAAGTAGACAAGACAAGACACCACATATGGCCTGTCATATTAGTAACGTATTACAGACATTAAATAATTGTTTTGCCTAACAAAGGCAGTCAAGTTCACACAAACACACGCACATTGTACATTCCAGACGGATGTTTTTTTAACTTTTTTTTCTTTTAGCCCATTTCTGCTTAAAATGACAAACCACTCTAGCTCATACAAAAAAAGTAATTTATACACCAAGAGATGTTAGGCTTACTGATTTTGCCCTAATTAGTGGAGCCAACTTTTTCTCCCGGCTGACCTAATAATGTAGTAAATGATATGGTTTACCTCACAGTACATTTTCAGCAGTCACAGCTACATGTTGGCCATCTCATATCTGGGACGACTAGATAGTTAGACTCTACAACCAGCACCGCTCCCAGTAGCATACGTCTGCATCAGTGTGCGAAATACCCGTCAATATTTGGGGGGGCCATACATCTCCCGATTTTTGCGCGATACCGATCAAAATTTTCTCAATATGCAGTAGGCATATAACATTACATTACATTACGAGACAATCAGTCTATAGCCAGCATGACAACACACACACTCACACACTTAACAATGTATGATAATCCGATATGCTATAGCAGTGTTTTCCCTAGATTTTTTGTAGCAGTGGTGCTCTGAGTCAGTAACCTAGCAACACCAGGGATGTGTGTGTGTGTGTGTGTGGGGGGGGGGGGCACGCCTCCAGACCCCCCTAGTGTTGAAAATTCTGAAAAATAACCCTTTGAATGGTGATTACTGGTGAGATTTATGAAAAAAAAATCATTTTCAGAATTTCAGAATCTAAGACATGAGACAAAATAGTGTAGAAGTTGACATTGCTGCTTGAAAATGTGTTAACCTCTTCAGCATTAGGGAGCTTTTTTACCACTAATTTCTTTATTATATGGAAATAGAAAAATAGAAACTGCAATTATTTTGTATCAATATATTTATTCTTAGTAATTTAATGACAATCCCTAATCAGTTTCTAGGTGAGCTAACCGTCCTCCTGCTGCTAACGCTGGGAGAACCTCTTTCCATTCACCAACCTGCTTCGTTGTCCAACCAGCCGGCAAGTCACTTGAGCTAGCAGCAGTAGCAGCTAACGTTACCTCAGCACCTGCTGCGTCTTCGGAGCACTCGGCCTCAACTTCACGTTGTTCTTCTGGGGAGTCAGTGAGTGGGACTGGGAGATCCTCTGTTCTGGTAGCGAGTGGGCCCACTATGCTAGCTGCACCAGCATCGTCTTTTGGTGCCTCTTCATCTCCGAGTGACACCTTTTTGGATGTGAACCCAAAGTGTGTGAGTAATATACTCTGGTTTAGCTTTTGCTGGCTAGCCATTTTTAATATGATTTCTCAACAATGTTATGTCTTTCTTGTGTTTCCAGGGTTTCTGCCAGGTCTTTAAAAGTCTAAAATTTGACAATCTCAATTTTAGGCCTTAAAAAGTCTTAAATATGTCCATATTTTTCATACAGGTCTTAAATTACATTTAGTTAGGTCTTAAATATATCATGTATGTATGTTCATTTACCGCTTCCGTCGTCTCCTTTTTTGTTTTTTTTTGTTTTGGGCAAAATGTATTGGTGAGATTCACAGTTAGTTCCGTGTGTTGTACTTCTTCCTGAAGTAACCAGCACACCGCACACTTCGCCAGTTCCGGAAAGACAGAGGAATCTGCTACAACTATGGGAAAGTGTAAATTTAATAAATGTTGGCTTGAACAACCAAAATTCAGTTGGTTAAAAGTCGTACCTAATAATGAATTGTAAGCGCAGTGTAGGCTCTGCAAGAGGACCCTCAGCTTGGGCACACTTGGTGTGAAAGCACTGGTGTCGCACACAAAATCGGAAAAACACCAGTTAGCATCTAAAAGTCTCCAGCGAAGGTACACTTGTCACCAGTTCCCAGTCCAAGTTCATCCAGTTCTACTCGACCCGAACTCTGCGCTGCCTCTGCCGTCCTGCATTCGATTGACATTCAGACCATCTTCTTCTCAACTCCGACATTGAAAGCGGAGGTACTTTGGATTTTGAACACCGTTGCTAAAAGTTTTGGCAACAGATGTGGATGTAAAAAGATGGTTGTTTTTTAAAGTAATTCGGGGACGCACTTTTCCTTACTTTTCGTACTTCGTGTAGGTCTTAAATTTAGTTCAAAATGGTCTTAAAAAGGTCTTAAAAAGTCTTAAATTTGACTTGTTCAAACCTGCAGAAGCCCTGGTTTGCTGCACATGGCTAATTTGCATAATGTGCACAGGACTGGCTATTCATAAACATATTTATGAACAAATGTTTTGAATTCTGAATCCTAGACATGGTGAGCTTAAAAACATTTTAGTGACCATTAGTGACAGTAAAAAAAATTATCTTTTATTTTTTTGAAAACATTAGAGACCTCCTTCAAATTTTGCTTGTGAGGCTTTCAGGGGGTCTCATGGGTTAATGGGGGGGGGATCAAGCCCCGTATTTCGCACACTGATCTGCATAAATTTTTTATAAATACCCATATTTATTATTATTTGTAAATTCACTGCCACACTGTCTTTTGTTTTGTTTTGTTTTGTTTTGAATTTTCGTATACTAAATATGTTCATGTGTATATAGGTGGTTATTCTTTCTATTATATTTATCTTTAGTTATTTTGTTTATTTTACACTATTGTTATTGTGTTTTTGAAATACTACTGTCCTTTTGTTGCTGTGGCAAAGAAATTTCCCCGTTTGTGGGACAATATAAAGGTATTCTGATTCTTATTGCTCTACGCTTTTAAAGCTCATGCTAAATCAATAAGTGAAAATTATCTGATGTCCTCTGGTTCATTTGTGAAATACCAAAGCTCGGCAGGCCATCTGGCTTTTGATAATGAATACACCTTGAGCGAGGCACACGAGTGGTGGCCTTGATGTGTTTCTGATACAATAACAAAGTAAGTCTTCAGTCAAGCGATGATTGAAAGTCAGAAAAAGGGAGAATAAAAGTATTTTTAGAGAGCTCTGTATTATTTTCAAAGACAACTGAGGCATCTCAAGGGCTCTCGTCTGCAGTGTAATGTGAGAGAAACGGGATTTTCTCACCCTCATTTTTCTCCTTGTGACTCCTTTTAAATAATTGAAAGCTGAGCAAAGCCGGGCAATTCTGTCCCATTGAATGAGAGAAAAATTCTTCTGGCGGGCTCCAGCAGTGAGACTGTTGAAAAAGCCAAAACAGCTTAGATTTGTAATATCTCTACAGCTATGTGGTGTCTCGCCCATTGTTGTACTGCTCATCCCCAGGGCTTTGCAAAGAGAAAGTCATTGCTGAAACATTCAACTGGTTTCTGACATCTAGACTATTTTACTCTGAGGATTTGGGTCTCCGAGAACAACTGCATTGATCGCAGTTCCTTTTGAGTTGTTACGTCTGTCCTTACTGGAACTTTGGGATATCAATTGATCTGCTGAAATTGCCCTGTCATACAATTAGTGCCTCTGTAGACAATGAGTAACTGCCTATGGAAATGGCTGTATGTGATAAGGCCCCGCTCCATACAGTAATTATGGTATTATCAAATGTAAGTGATTTCAAATACGTCTGTGCTTTCTGAGAACAGCCTGTAATTAAAGTCAGTCAGTCTGAAGTCCGTTCACTTCTAATGTGAGCAGCAGTCGTATGCACCTCTAGTGTCAGGAACACATTTGATCATAATGATGACAGAATTTTTTAATATACCCCTTCATTGCTTTTAATGAATGTTTGAATCTGCTCGATTTGGACAACACAGCTTTGATTAGGCACAGCTGTGCTTTGGGAATGTATTTCTGGAGCCGTCAGTGATTTGAGCAACTTCCGTTAACCATTTCAGGGATTGTTTAGGCCACCGTACACTGATGTCTGCAATACAGTATATGGTTGAAGTTGTCCATGGTCTAATGACTAATTCTAGAGGCTATTTTTGCATGAAAATTCATCTATGTGTTCATACTGAGCTTGGCTTTCTAGTTGAAAGTTACAGTAAACAGACTTTGATGTTCTCACACATGCCTTCTGCCTTCAATTACATATTTTTCTTTCATGTAATGAACACCAAGATGAAAAAGTGTCTCAAGTAAGGAGGGGTATACTTGAGTGGGAGCTTTGTTTTTAGCTTTGAGCAAAGGCCACTCATCAAGTCTTTTTTTTTTGCGTTATGACTCTCCTCAATCGATCAATCAATCAATCAATCAATCAATCAATCAATCAATTAGCTGAGAGACTAAACTAATAATAGTGTTTACAGTGTTATAATAGTGTTTCGGCTTAATTGAATAGCTTTGGGGTTTTACCTTAAAGGAGACATATTATGCTTATTTTCAGGTTCATAATGTTATGTTGGATTTCTGCTACAGTAGGTTTACATGCTTTAACGCTCAAAAACATGTTTCCTCACACTGTCCATTGCTGCAGCACTGCTCCTGTCTTTTTAAGGCCCCTCCTCCCAAATTCCCAGTCTCCTCCAATTGGCAAGCTCAAGCACGTCTGAGCCATTGCCACTAACAACAACAACAGCCACGCTAAATCAATTCTTACATGCCAAACTAGCAAACTAGACAAAAATTATGTGTGACATGGTAACTTAGTCTGATGTCACAAAGTCACAGAGTTAAAGGTGAGACCACTCGTGTGGTGTCTCAGGAGCAGTGAGGAAAAGGGGGAAAAAAAGCAAAAACATTAGAGGTCTCCTTTCAGATAAAAAGGTCAGCTAAGAATTCTGGTGCACATTTTCATCATGACAAGTCCATTTTATATATATAGCCAAATATATGCCTCAAGAGGCTTTTTTCAATCCGTACAGCGTAGGATAGATTTCTTCAAGCCAATTTGATATCAGTTTTGATACGCCTAACTGAGTCAGCACATGCAGCATGCAACACTTACCAGAGCTGTGAAAAATTGCGTGGGAATGTCACACTTGCAGAGTCTTGAACAGAAAACCTGTTTTGATCGTGGTAAGTCACATTAAGTAAATTCCCTCACACTGTATGTATTTATTTTAAGTTGTGTTTAATGTTTCGTATGTCATAGTCATGATAATTTGAGGTCGCCATGACAAAGTTGTGCAGTATGGAGGCAAGTCAGTGTTAAATGTGAGGAGTGATATCTTCCTTTACAGTGCCACAGAGCATTTCAAAGCTGTACATCTGTCACGACTTTGACAAAGAAACAATTCACAACTTTGGTGAAAAGTCAAGTTATACAAAAGTTTTTTCCATATTTGTAAAGGTGTGGCTGTACCCGTTTCCTACTTGTTTAGTTTCTAACCAGTTTGCTATTTTCAGCATGCAGACTGCTAGCTCGGAGGTTGTTTAAGGAGGATTTTGCAATTACACGCAGATAGTGGAAGGAAGCGGGGGGTGCCACCTGAAATAGATATATACCAACAGTCAATTATCTGGTGAGTCAGACAAATGGAAGTAGAATCTTAAATATCTGGACTCTCCCTTTGGCAAAAAAGCATCACACAATAACTTTCCATGATTCAAGTGTGTCTAAACTCTTTTTCAAATTTTGCATAAATCACAACCACACTTATAGCAACTACAATCAGTTTTGTCATTATTTTATTTTCTTGTTTATAGTACAACTATGATGAATAATAACGTGTGTTCTTAACATACTATAGATCTAGTTCTATAAATCCTAGTATTTTCTGTTGTTTCTTTCTGATACAATATGATGAACCTTTAGCAACACTGAGGTAACATGATGGCAGGAGCTACCCAGACAGACAAAAACACAATATCAGAAGGCAGATGGAGAAAATAATGAAAAATGAAACCCATACTCACCTGCAGATATCTCGGAACAATGCTGACAAATGGGAGCAGGAGCCCGGCTGTGCTGTTTTCATCAGATCACGTCGTCTATCTTGCAATGGCACCTGCCTCAGCTGCCCCATCAAATTTCAGTGGTGTGGTGTCCTTGAGGCAAGTAGGCAGAAGCCAAATTATTTGCAGACTGGTTAGCCACTCCAAGGTGAAACAACAACTGAGCTCTCAATTATTTCGCAGTGGCATATTCAGGCCTTACGCAGGGGAATTGGAAATAGAACAGAATTATAGGATGGATTGGCCCCTTACCTCCTCACCTATTTACCTTGATAATAATTGCCCGGCTCACCTTGGAAACACAGCTGCCGGCAGACACTTTGTCCCCTAAAGTGAGCGCATATTGTAGGTTCAGGATAGTCAATTTGCCAGCAGTGAGTCTGTTTTAGCAGGCTGCCAAAAAGATGGTTTTAATGGCAGACAGATGCAGCCTTTTGGCTGTCACATCTTTTGAATCGGGGACTCATGACTCTTTCATGGGGTTGTTAAATAAATAAGGAGGGTAGATTGAGTTGCCTACAGAGACGTGGGCTGTGGCATATGGCCCAGGCAAAAATGGGCCTCGACAGATCGCCTGTTTGGACGCCATCCTGGAGCACGCAAGATAGCCATGAGCCCACCAAGATGGTAAAACAATAGCAGAGCAGCGAGAAGCGAGTAACGGAGGGGAGTCAGGTGGCTTTTTCTTTTCTCTTTTCTCTTTTTTAGTAGCGGTTCTCGGGGAAGTGTTTATTGACTATGCAGAACTGTCTGCTCGACATCAAAGCAACAGCAAAGTCCCCTCATGGGAACCACACCAGACATAAACCCCTGAACCCAGAAGGATCAAAGTCTCACCCACTGTTCAACTTAAAGCACATTAAATAGATATGAATATTCTGAATATTATGTCACAATATAAATAGATAACCCAGGAAAAGCTATCTTCCGCACACATCATATGGTAATTACTGTGGATATTTTGGGGGAATGGATTGGGAGTTGAAAACATTTTCTTTCCCTGGAAGTGAAATGATGCATATTTACTTATTTACATATCTAGTACAGCAGAGTGCTATTTCCACATTCATATATTTACATATGTATATTTGAAAAAAAAAACAACTAAAAAATAAATTGTTCAAAATATGTATGTGTATATTTATGTAGTTAATTACCTTTAAACAAGTTTGCATATACGTTTCAAAAATAAACTTCATATTTTTTTCTATCCACTTCATTAAGTTCATGTTCATGTGTTTGTGTTTGCTGTGGAACCTCAGTATCTGCTGAGCCAGCGCGGGTCCTGTGGTAAACAGAAGGTCATTTTGACCATGAAATCGTCCAATAAATGTACTTGAGGATGTGCAGGACAAGTTAATATGGGATTTGGGCCTTTATCAGTCGAGCAGCGTCCAAGCTAACAATGATATAAAACAGGCCTGCCACTGTCTGGCTTGTATGTTAGCCTCTTTGCTTTATCATCCAGTCAGTGGAAGTAGGTAACAAAATAAACTGTCATGTCCAGTTTCCCAACAATCCTGAAGAGAGAAATCCAGTCAACAGCCTCCAGAAACCGACACGCAGCTACTCACTCCTGAACAAAGGATGTTGCTGCTTTGATTTTGACTTTCACTGAAACAAGACGAGACACTCCTGCTTTGTTTTGTGTGTCCAGTCTCCTTAGAAGAGCTGGAAACTGTTCAGCCTTGGGGTGCCTACTCTTTCAAAGGAGGGAAGTAGTCACAGAGTGTATGTTCACCTTGAAGCCGTTATACCGAATGTGATGTTCGTTTGAAATCATTTTCATATCGGTGATTGTGTATTTTTTTCTTTCCAATACGTCTTTTTTTGATAAAACCAAGGGACAGAAAATTCATACAATGATATCAGTGCTCATGTGGTTTGATTCATATTTTGTGTGAAAACGAGTCAGTAACGTATAGCATCACTCTTTGTTTTGTTTTTCAGGGCAAAGTTATGGAACATTTTTTTCTTTTTACATCAGCCTGTGCACCCTGTGTATTATTTTCCATGCACAGTATATGTAGTGCTCATTTTTAGATGATAGAAAAAGCAAATGATGTAAAGGCCCATTTCTGACATGCCACAGTTCAATGATGTCATTACAAAGTAATCTTATAGGGAATCGATATAAAATAAAAACTAAATTGATCATTTATAACAAAAAAAGAACAATGTTGTCCTATGTGACTTTCTGAAATGCTTTCAGGCTATGTGAAACTTAACTTAAT
>CAEMYA010000045.1:3202786-3231741 GCA_903131615.1 Diplodus sargus | reverse complement strand
TTCTACGCTGAATTCAACCCATCATGTCCGTGTACTGTTTTTTTTTTTACACTAGCATGACAGGCATTTCAATGTTTATAAAAACATGCTTATACTTATCGAATATTTCACCGATTTATGAGAAGATGTGTTTGGGTTTTGTAATTGGAACCAGCCAATTGACAGTAAACATCTAATCCATCTAACAATTTGTGCTGCTCCTCTAATGTTTATCATTTTGATATCTTGAAAATGTGAGCTGCCACTTTCAGAAGAATGATTTAGACTTGTGTTGGCTCTAGTATGGTCCTTTTAAAGCCCCATAGGACCTGAGACCTTTTCTTTGTATACAGTGTCTTCTGTATACAACAGTATCTTGAGTGACTGAGCAGTAATAAGCAGGATAGACACACGTCTGTTTTTGAAAAATAATAATTCTTCCTATTATAAGGTGCAATATATAAGAATTTTAGTTGACAACATAAAAAAAAAATGAAAAACTAAAATGATCAACAGAAGGTGGCAAGAGTTATGATGTTATGATGTCTGTATTATGTATCTACTGACGTTAATAGCTAATCAGCTAGCCCCAGCCCCATCCTTGTTCAATGCTACAGTGCTAGTGATGTTCGAATTTGACAATTAGCCAATCATTACATTAATATTGCACCTTTAACAATAAACGGTTAATAACAGGCTATGTACATAATTCCACCTGACATACTGTGTTACAGCTATAATTTCAATAATTAATCTACTGTTCAACTGCATAGATGAATCATATTCTTACTTATAGCTGCCAAAAGGGCTTTTATTGTACCAAAACATTATACCTACACCTTTATATGCTGCAATCTACAACCATATAGTACAAGATATAGTATACAGTACAAATGTATTTGCTACACATTTAGTTTGATGCAGCTCCTTAATTAAAGGTCTTAAGATTTAAGCCCTTTCAATTAGATGAGTGGGGTTTCAGATAAGAGAAAAGTACATTTGATCTCCTGTCCAATTATGCCCATTCCATTAAATAACTATTTTAATTAGCTTGTGTTTTAACTAATTGGCTAGCGTTGCTAAAGTATGTGTACGTACAGTTTGACTGACAGTGACGAAAATATAGGGGATTTACATACAGTAGGTGTGATATGGAAAGTCATACCTAAACTAAGGGCTTAAATTAGGCCCTATGATATGGATATGAGAAACAGCCTTCCAGCCATGAGTTTAGATTCCACATCTAAACATAAATCTCAACAGACTTGCTTTTTATTTTAGGCATCTGAAGCTTCTATTGTGTGAAAGAGGCGCCGCCAACAGCAAATCCACACTTTTGTTTGCTTACATGCAGTGTTTCCCAAATGCCATTAAGCACATGGATTGGATGAGTGTAAGGAACACCCAGAGGTGTGTCTGCATTTTCATGCTCAGTTGAGGAGAGACGACTTGTCGCACAGTGTCAGAATCCATCAGCTTGTTCCTGACCTAGAATTTTAAGCACAGATCTAATATCTGAGGAACGAAAACAATGGATGTCTCCATTACTCCCCAGGGCTCTGAGGCCTCAAGAATAGCTTCGCTCCTCTTCTATTCTGCCTGTCTGTTTTCAAGTCAGAAGATAAATGAGCATGCTTTGATACAGCTTGAGGGGAAAAAAGAACGTCAAAAGTCCCCATGGAGTCCTAACCAAGGAAGCAACGATGTGAAATAAAAAGGAATGGGACAGAGATCCAAACTTAATGCAAAGCAGCACCTTGTTTCGTGAAACTAGGCTGTCCTACTCATATCCCTGGTCATTTCCCATAACCTTCAAAGGGTAACCTAATTTGCTCATGTTTTCGCTAAGAGACATCCCAGAATAAAACTCAAATTCAATGTGAAACTGCTTCTTTTTTCATTTCATCGTTTCATTTAGAAGCCCACTAACTAATTATTACTTAACCAAGATTTTCCCTTTAAGATTGTGTACAGAGTAAATTAATTAAAAATATTATCCAAACATATCTTAATGCGTGCGATCCTTTCCTAATGGTGGTTAATTAATGTTTAGAGGCCAGGCAAGGAAATAAGTGAACTACCAATGCCCCTGTAAACAAGTAATTAGCACTGAAACGTATGATGTTAAATTACATTGCAGTCTGCGTCATCATTTAATGAGGTAATCAATCGAAGAAATCAAACATCATTTGGTTACTGATACACAAGAAATAAACGCAGATGATCAGCTAGACTTCAACTGGTGTGTGGGCAGCAAAACATTAAAGCGGGATATGTCACTGTTGCTGTCTTTCATAAATTTTAATTTATCTATGTAGGTATTCATGGAGAAGATATGAGGGTGGCCTGTGAGTGACAATATTAAAGAAGTCATCAATGTGTAATTGGCAGGAAGAAATGTGATTTAAACCCCACGGATTCATAGTTGTCACAAACCACACCTATAAATTAAGATAGGACCATCATGTGTTTAAAAAAGTCCATAGATTGTTTAATACAACATACCATATTCTCAACAATTCAACATCAACAAAATTTTGTTAATTAAAAAAAAAAAAATCTGCATATTACCTTTATTGCACAGAACAATTTGAATGTATTTTCCATAGATTTTCTTTTTTAGTACCTTTTTTTTGTAAAAAGTTGGCTTGGACTACATGGTCAATATAGTCCAGGGTCAAAAAAAAGGAATAACAGAAAAAAAAAAAGAACAGGATCCCGAGATCACTCGGGACCAAAAAGGCTAGGTACAGTAGCCACACTTTGAACGAAGAGAGCATTCATAATCAGCAAGAGGGAGAACCATGAGCCATATTCAGTGTTTTTTTTTTTTCCTTTATGCAAAACGGATTACACCAAAGCTGCTTCAGATTGCTCCATGGGTGAAACCATCTGTGTCACCCCTCCCATCTGCATATCCTGTCCATACTTCCATCCCATTACTGTGTCGTTGTCTGTAATGTCATCCATCATAAATAACTTAGCCTTTATCCTCACACACGTTTGCAAAGCCCAGCTGTCCACAGTGTGTTCTTGAGAAGGTAAGGCTGTAACCTCAGATTTTATATGCAGGGCCAACCGGGAGCGTGATATGCACAGTTCCTTTTCCCCTGACAAACATTGCACATTTCTGGGGAATAGCAAACCTGTAAATGATCCTGGAAGGTAATATTTCCATGGCTTTAATGGGGGGAGCATCGGCATAAATAAATCATTGATTTCACTGAACAATCAAGAAAAAAACCCAGCAATGAAAGAAATATTCTACAGCTTCAGGAGCACATTGTATCCAAAAAACATGAGCACCACAACTTTTACTCCTCCCAGTCATGTTGAGCACAAATAATACCATTACATAATCATTTTTGAAATGCCATTTAAAGTCAGGGATAAGAGCCTGCAGTGTCAAGGTACCAGTGCAAACCGTTCTGTTTGCACGCAGAACTGTAGGATAGATGCTGCATCTATTGTAGATACAGAGCATCTAACAACGACATCTCACATTTCCTTCTGTTTCATCTGAAGATTAGGGATGAGTGACACTGATACTGATATCAGATACTGGGCTCAGAATGTTCTATTAGAGCAATTGCTTGAATCGTATACCAAGAGCCATATTTAACAACAGGATTTCCTGCTATTTTTCAATAATCTAATACTAAATATCATTTTTCTTTCTAAAAATAAAATTCTTGTAACAGACCATCAGGCTGATTTTTACAACACAGTCATGAGAATTGGTTTCAATACTAATAGTTGCACTGATGCATCCATATTTGACTGAATTTATGTATTTTCACAGCACTTTTTTTGTATATCATTCAGTTTTTCAGGTCATGAAATGACGAATGTAAACTGTTTTACAGTACAAATCATTGAATTATCTTGGTCGGGAAGAGGGCTATGAATTAGCTGCTGTGACATTCAAATATGTTTTGTATGGTACATCACTAACAGTTTTGCTCTTCCTTCAACATGTTATATTGTACATTTCTGCTAATTTCTGGGGCACACATTTGCATTAATTTTCATCAGGTATTGTGACACAGATATACACTGATTGATTACAGAACAATCATCACTGTAAGAAACAAAAAAAAAGACCTATGCAGCACATAGTATTCACAAATGTTACACTGATGAATTGTAATGATCATGTAGTTAAAATGCATCAACGTTGTATAAATGTGCTCATCAACCCATACAAATCTCAGTCATAACTTGACATTTAACCTCGGAAACAACAAAACAAACACTAAATAAAAAATACAGACAAAAAACAGCAATGGCCAAAATATGATCTGCTCCTCGCATTCTGGCTGCTTGAAGTGTTTTTCTTTTCTGGTATATTTATCCCGGTATAAATCCACAGAAATATGAACTGCTTATGACAAATCTGACTTTCAATTAATGCCCTTAACAGGCCATGTAGAAACCACCAATGCACAGTAACACTGGATGTGCGTTCATTCCCTCTCACTTGTTAAAGTCAGGAAGTGCCCTCCTCTTCAGTACATCAGTCAGGAAAAAAACATATTACTCTATGTTCACAGACCAGGATCCACAGGTTTGTAGGAGTGGAAAGAGAATGTCTTCTTTTCCATTTGTCTTATTTTTGAGTTCAAAATGAATAAATTCCACAGCTCTGTTAAATCATTTTCATGTTAAACTTGCGAGGAGCATCGACTGTGCTGCTGCTCATCCCAGCGTCCGATTTCCGTGGCACATACTCGATCTCAATGTTGTGCTTAGTGTTTCCTTTACCTCTGCTCCAAAGGAAGAGCAGTACCAGGCAAAACAAGACGACACCAAGAAATGAGATGAAACCCATTGTGGTCGCAATGATCAGGGTCTTTATATCAAACGGGAAAGGGACATTGGCTCTTGTACCATTAGCACCAGTTTCTGTGGGCTGGTTGGAAATGAAGGCAAAAGTCTTGTTGGGCTGGTGTGGCCAGTCAGGCGAGTAGCTATGAATGTGCAGGTGAGCAAGAGAGGTGTCGTTCCCGCCAGCATTGCTAGCTATACACACATATGTACCATTGTCTTGAATCTGGGCATAGCGCACCTCAAGGGTACCATCTGGCAACACTGAGAGCCTTCCAATTGTCTTGGTGGTGATAAACTTTTTCTGCGGGGAAAGCCACATTATCACTGGAGCAGGATCTCCATCTGCTTGGCAAGCAAAATGAACAATGGCTCCCTCATCAACAAATTTCTGCTGCGGTTTGCGATCCCTAATCCTAGACTTGCGGCACGTGAAGTAGTTTGGCTGCAGAACATCCGGGAAGTCTTTGAATTCTTTGCCTTGGACAAACTCAGGGGAGGCACAGGTAGGCTGCTGCCGGTTAAAGTTCAGTCTCCAGCGTCGTCGGAAAACCCACAACAGTCGGCAGTCACAGGCCAAGGGATTATCATACAAGGCAAGGGTTTCCAGGTTGCCGACTGAATGGAATGCGGACTCCTCCAAAGTAGTAAGAGAGTTTCCAGACACATTTAGAATCTTCAGGTAGTTTAGACCACGGAAAGAGTAGGGCTCAATCATTGCCAGTCTGCCACCTACCAGGTGAAATTCCTGCAGACGCAGAAGATCATGGAGCTTATTCCCCTCAATGGTATGGATAGGGTTATATGAAAGATTAAGAAAGCGTAAATAAACCAAGTGCCTCAGGGCTATATAAGGAATTGTGGTCAGGTTGGCATTTGCAATGGTCAGGGAGGTGAGATTTAATCCATACAAGCAATTTGGGGTCATCGTATCCAAATATGGCCAATTGGCTATTTCCAACACTTTCAGCCGATAGAGCCTTTTAAAGGAGTAATCCCTTATGACATTGATATTGAGGTGGCGCAGCCTGAGAGTGATCAAACTGTGGAGGTGGGTAAAAGCCTCTGTTGGTACAGAAGACAAGTTGCACTTCTCAAGACTCAGGTGCTCAAGGCTACTTAGGCCATGAAAAGCCCGGTGCGAGATGAAAACCAGGTCGTTATCACCCACCTCTAAAGACCGTAGGTTGTACAAATCCTGGAACATGTAGTCCAGCAGGATCACGATCTTGTTCTCACTTATGTCCAGCTGCGTGAGATTGCTCAGGCCTGTGAAAACACCGAGCTGGATAAGCTTAAGCTTGTTGCTGCGCAACCCCAATGTCCGCAAGCCGTACAGGTTGTTGAAAGCTCCAGGTTCAATGGTGGAGATTGTGTTTTCACTGAGCTCCAGGTGTTCCAGGTTGGCAAAGTTGGCAAACTCGTCTGGGTTGATGGTTCTAATGCGGTTCTTACTGAGGTCCAGCAGTTTAGTTTCTGCAGGAATGCCCTCAGGAACTGTCATGAGCTTCTTGCGGTGGCACATCACAGAGCGCTCTTGAACATTGCACTCACAGCGGGACGGACAGCCTGTGGTGGAGCCAGACAGCACGGTTCCCAGCATCAGGATCAGAATGGGCTGCCAGCAAGCCACCAGGTAGCTGTGCCCAGTCGCTTCCCCGGCTGCCATCTTATCGGTTACCTGGGGAGACACAGAGACAAGGCAAAGAATTTTGTTAGAGCATGAAATTTGTCCGTCACACTGATGAGTTCGACTACTCAAATTCAGACAAAATTTTACTATCTTCTTTTAAGAGAGGAAAATTCAGTGCAGATTGTAGAAAATTCTCAAACACGGACAATAGGAGAACATCATATGAGGTTGTATGGCGTTCGCTGACACCATTGCTGTGGGCTGGTATTCAAATAAGCCGTTCTCCGCTGCACTCAGCAATTTGACAACATATGTGGTGGAAGAGGACAGTAGTATGAATTGACAGCAGGCTGAATCTGTATTAAAACACTTTCCTTTGACCACTGTGTCCATTTGCCGCCAGATGGATAGTTAAACAATCACTATTGCTAAAAGGATGCCATTCTCATGTGACACATTCCCTGACATCATTGAGAGTATGAATGCTGCAATATTCATGACACAGACTAAAGGTGATTAGAGGTGGGTGGTTACGAGGAATAAGGTATGTGCATGCATAATTGAAAGTGCTGACAGATTTGAATTCTGGAAAGAGGTTTAAATACGAGTAGCTGCTGTGAATGTGCAGCATTACATTAGACCTATTTGTGATACAGAACTACTGATTCTAGCTAGAAAATCGAAAGCAAAATAATTCTAATAATTTACATAAATCTTGCACTGCACCCTCATTGTGTTGGCTGTGGAATGCTGAACACCATCTTCACTGCACACCTTACAACGATCAATCAGTCAGTGCTATCACCCTGATATAAAGTGAAGGGGCGCACCTTCAAGTGGAATTAACTGCATTTTTCAGACAGTAATTCAATTCATGCTGTGCACACCCATATGCTGAGTGTATCTGAGGATTGTTCTGGTACGAGAAAGTCTTTTCCACCCACCCCTACTCTTTTTCTCCCTGCTTCCAGCCTGAATTTGCTGTGTGAGTTAAAGAAAACAGTAGGGGGGGTGGGGCAGCAGTAGCAGGAGGACACAATCAAAGACTGATGGTGGCAAGTGTGATGTATGTGCTGTGGCTGACACACAATCTTTTACGATAAAATATAGACTATACGCTAACAGGTAATTGGATACAGAGAGATAAATATAAGGTTTAAGGAAAAAAAAACGTATTTAATTTCAGTGACATCTGTTAGGATGCCTCCAGCCCTTTTCACTGACAATACAATTAACAATAGATTTTATCATCTCAGAATTTCCATGTATATGCTGAGTACCATGATGGCACCACATTCATTACGGAGATAGCGAATATGGGAGCATCCTTTATGCTTAGATTTGGAGACAATTATTCAGATGGACTAAAAGAGTAATGATTTAGGTTTTAATAAATTATTTAATAATAATTTACACAATGTTATTATTACATTCAAGAACAGGAAGTTGGATGGTAATTCACTGACTTATGTATGAAAAAACGCAGGAGCTAAATCCTTCACATCTCATTCGCACTCATCAAGACAAGTCTCCAGGGGACTCCTGTCTATGTGTGATGGCTGTTGTCACAATACATAGAACTGTGCCAATGCTATGAGCCCTCAGCTATTGCTCTATATTTGTCTTTAAAGTCTATTTCTAACTGGTCACACAGGAGCGCTTTCTCCTGATTTGAAGAAGGTGTGAGAAGAAGGGTAATGTCCACTTTTGTGCTTCAGCAGATTTCATGGAACATGTTACTTGTGATAGATTGAGACTGCAGAGAATTGGGGGGGGGGGAATCTTTGATATTATGTTCGACAGTTGTTACTCTGGTACTCCAGCACAGGAGTCCAGACACTGTCCTCACAATAACAAATAAATATATTCTTGTAGAGCAAGTTCCTAATCAGAAGAGACTGGTGTAGAGGAGATTTATCCAGCAACTGAACTGTCTTTTTTCCAAAGCCTTCCGCGTTACCTTTTCACCTATGCTTAAGATACTTTGTGAGAACATGACAGCTCCCTTGTAAGTTCCCAAAGTGATCACGGTTGCTGGAAATAGTTTCAGCTGCTAGAAGTCTTGTGCTACTAGCTGAAAAGTCACTTTTAGAGTCAAGACCAACCCACAGAAACTTGATCTATGAAAAAAACGGTACTTGTACATCACTGCCACTGGGGAGGGGCTACATGAATCCAGAAAACCCTTTTAAAAAATTGGAATATAAAAGTCCAAATGTCTCCAGAATGTGCTGATAGTAAGTCTTGCAGAGGCTTAAATGTGCACAGTAGCATTACATGCAACTGCTGAACCCCCTGGTTCCTCTACCAAGTGCTTATGCCAATGCACAACCCACCCAGCGCTGTTGGACTTGGTGTTCACGAGGGCTCTGCGTAGTTATTGTGTAGTCCTTTGATTAAACACTATCTTCAATCTCTGTCACAGGGTCACACTCAGTGATCTGTCTTGCCTCTTTCAGGCTTTTATTATGTTTCCTCCTATCCCTATATCGACATTTCTTCATCGTTAACTAGTAAGCACAAAGTGGTGAAACAGATGTGTTACAGAAATAAGAGGCTAGACGTCTGGCATCTGGAGTGAATGTTTTTTGTCGATCTTTTGATCAAACTTTATATTTTGATCAAGGCACTTCCTAATTTTTCCACCATCTGTGCTCTTCTCTGTACTTTCCATCAGTGGATTCATGTCATTTATAAAGTCCCAAGATGAATGAGAAATGACTTACTTACAAGTTATTACTGACATAACTTTTTAACTTACCATCATCCCTTGACAATAATCTTTAACAGTTGAAACATATATTAGATTATCCTTCAACCTGACACCTTTTACTTTTTAGCAAATACATCTCACTCTATTTACTGATGTTTCTTTGGTTTTGTTCCTGGTAGTTTAGGGCCAGGTTTGATAATCATTGACCAGGACCGATTCTTCTAGTTTTTGTCCATGTCTTCTCTGAGCTGCCTTTGTATTAATTCTGCAGCCTAACAGAGTTACTGTCTAGGGTTCGCTCCATTTTTCTGTCCTTTTTTCACTAGGGGTGACATGGAACTCCATTGCAGTCATCACTAATAACTTCTGTCCCACTGAACCAATAGGCAGCTGGACATCAGACTCAAAAACAGGGGTTTGTGGGTTAGATTTACTCCTCTCAATTTCTTTGTAATACCTCTGAGGTCAAAGTTCAGATTGGGGATTAGATGAAACCATCTGTAATCAAGTGAAACCAAGTGATTTCAGAGATGATTGTACATCTGGGATCAGACACCTGCACCAGTGGCTGATGTGCTCCCTCCCACTTCCAGCCATGCTTAATCATTCTTATTCCCTAACCCACATTGATCAAGTCAGTGCTGAGCGCTGTGAGATGGATTGGTGTGAAGCTTTGTATGGCGTGCTAAGACACCTAAGAAGAAGGAGTGTTCTTATCGCAAGCTCAATTTCATCTGTCACCCTCTATCATGTGGCTATCGCATATTGGATATCAGTCAATGAGATGCTATTATGTCCAACTCTATTACCAATGACACTCAAACGCAATCAGCAAAATGATCAAATCATAATCCCTTGTTGGTAAAGCTCCGTGACTGCAACTTCAGCAGGTTATGAACCCCAGCCAGGAATCTTAATGAGTTGCCGCACTCCTTTACACAGGTTCAAAATCCCCATAAAACGACACAGCATTTGATAACTATAATACATCTGATTTTCCATTAGGAAGAGACAATACTACTTAAGCCTCTACAGTCATTCCTTCAAAATGCCCACCAATGTTTTTTTTTTTTGTCTTTCTTCCTGACAGAGCAGCTTTGACATTTATTGCACATTGCTTCAGTGGGAAATATGCAGCGGAACAAGTAAAAGACGGGGACATATTAAGATGAAGAATGCTATCCATGGGTAAACATTTGCAGCTCTGTTTTGTTAATGATCTGGTGTTATCATCCCCTTGCAGGCATGTGGTCTGAATGCAGTTCTTCATTCCAATCAGCACTCCAGTGAGATCCCAGAGAATTACATTAATTGAGGTGAAGTGAGAGGGGGCGTGCTTCTCAAAGAAGTTAACGTGGTCGACGAGAAGTGAGACAACAGTGCTCGATAAATGAGAACCCACTGGTCCGGGACCAGTAATAACTAGATCAATGAATGGTGAGATTAATGCCTTATGACAGAATCCACTGGGATCCTGAAGATGTTGCCTCGTATCAGGAAGTAGATGGTGCCCTATGCTCCTATTACTACAGAGTGGCGAAAGAGTAGCCAACTCATCAGCGGATTGGCAATCATAATTAAACGGACAATGAGTACGATTTTAAGTGTCCCTTTGTACATAATAATTCAGTGTGTATCAGTGATGGTTCATTGGTCACTCCACTGGACTACATCCAATTCAAGTTTTAATCAATTCTTAACTGTTATGTTCCAAATTAAAGGTCATACTGATAACTGTTTCATTTGGACAAATCATTTAACAAAATAATTAAAACTACATCTACAGAGCTTGTAGAAATATGTGGAGTAAAAGTATCTCTTTTCCTTAAAAACATTACTATTGTGAACAAATACATTTTTTTAACAAATGAGCCAAGAGTACAACACCATTGGTAACAGGTAGTATCTGTGTTTCGTCAAGAGTCTTTGTACCTAGCCAAAATGTCCATGTGGGTCCCAAATGGGCTAAATGTGATCTGCCCTTTACATTTCATGGTTCCCAGTGGGTTTGTCTGCAGGTTCCATGCTGGCCCCACCTCGGTGTACCCAAAGGTGGTCCATATGGACATGTTGGCGTTGCCAGTTCGTTGAAAACAACGTAAAAATGGCTGATTTCTACAGTGTGTCCCAACATCTTGTACTGCCCTAATGTTAAGCAAACTAACCTTAGCAATGATAACTTTTGCTAGCTACTTGTGGGAGCAGATGATTCGAATAACAGCAAATCATAATGTTACATTTTGTGACTGATTGCTATCAATAACACCTTTTAGAAAAGATTTGCCATCTGACAGTTTCATTCAACCTCCTGGGATCTCTCAGAACATCTTCATGTTTTTATTCTGGGACCCAATAAAGAATCAATTTGGAATCCAGTCTAATAACGATATTGTTCTTCTGGAAAGCACATTTATTTTCTGCAGTTTATAGGATATAATTTCCATATGATTCTGTTTGTCTTTTGAAAGAATGAAGAGCCTTTGGACTCAATATAGTTGAAAATCTACTGTTCCATGTTCAACAGATTGTATATGCACTTATTTTAACAATTGGTTTTAATTGCTCTCTGCCTACATGCAGCTTTTGTATACAACCTGCAATCACTCCACTAAATCTTGCTCCATTTGTCTGGGGCTCTTTGTCACCGTTAAATAATCCTCAATAAGTACAATCAAACGCAGGTGTTGGCAGGTATTGTTAAGACTTAAAACCACGCCCACTGCTTTAGTATACCTGTCACAAACCATCACTCCTGAGCCTTGTTAAATGCCATGGTTAAATACCTGTAAGCTACTGGAAAATCCCTGAGATGATGCTGACCTTATCTGCAGCACAAAGTGTTAAAAGCCTTTAAAGCCCATTCCTCTGCAAACTGCTTATTCAGCTGCCAGGCTAATCCAGAATTTTACTTACTGTACTATTTGCATGCCTTTGATAGTCAATATGTTAAAACTTGCTGTAAGCAGTTGCCACCATCCCACAGATCCTCCTTAAGCACACATAACAAATTCATGCGGGCTAGTATGCAGCTACAGCATTCCCACCATTTTTTTTTGTCATTTGAAAAACTAATCTTTTTAATGAATACTTTGTATATCCCAAGAAACAAAAATAATATACCCATCTACTGAGATGATAAGTTAAACTGCCTCTTAAGATGTTTATTGGTTCAATTCTAAGTAGCAGCTTGGAGTTATAGCACAGAACATGGATATTGACAGCCACATTTTGGCTAAATCCATCTTAACCAGGGGTGTCTGACCTTTAGCTCCCCAAGTAAGATCACTTTCACACTGCTATAATGTCGCCTTGCTGAATTTTCGAGAGAAAGGTTACCCTAGTGTCATTGAGAAGCTAAGCTGCCTGGTGGGATAGCTGGCTGGAGCCGGGCCTGTGAAATGGCAGGGCTTAAATGTAAGCCGACGCCCGACAGATGGACAGTAAAGCCCTAATCCAGGCGAAGAAGCTGGTTGGTGCAACAAGGTGCAGAATTCCTACAGTGGCCAGCTGTTGTCCTGACGAAACTCTGCCATGAAACCTGTCTACATGTCCCTGCTGAACTTCACCTCGAAAGAGGGTCATTTACTGTTTCTGTGCAGGCGGCCTGCGGACCGATGCTGCCATGAAAATACTTTTAAGAAGAAAAGATCAGATTTAGAGTGACTAGGAAAGCATCAACTATTGATACTTATTGACTGAGTTATTTAAATGGGGTGGAAAAATATTAGAAATACTACCTCCGTATATGGCTATGTGTGTTTAACATTCTCTCTGCTAAACTCTTGCTTGCAAAAAAGTTATAAATTAAATAAATGTTACGATGATAAAAGGTTATGATAATGATGCGGCACCATATGTGTTACACTGGGGACATGTCCCCACCACTTTTTTAAATTACCAATTTTGTCCCCATCCTTTTTTAAAAGCATAATAGGTTAATAATGTGCTTAAAGGTTAATGAGTTAAGTAAGTTAAAAAGCGCATACACCATGAAATGTTAACTACAAGTGAGATTAAGCACACTTTGATGCAATCTTTTTCTCGCCATAATTATCTACTTTGACCTCAGACCATCACCGTATTACGTTGCCTAAAATCACATATGATGAATAATATTTAAAACATGTTTTATTCATTTGAGCATTCAAGTGTTGCACCACAGTTCAAGAGCACCACAAATGGTCTTCAAAATGAGCCTGAGTTGAATTAATGTGTAAAAGAGAAAAGGTGCTGGAGCTTTTCTTTTGTTTCTTGCCTGATTCAGAGGTGATACTGTTTGTCCTAAAAACACTGCTGTCCATCCATTTGTAATATTATAGAATGTTGGGCTTTTGCTGTGACAGGGTGATTTAACTCATCAGTTAAATGTGTTGCTATTATTGTTGTCGTGGTCATGGTCAAATGTTTTTCTTTTGTCTGTTGTATTTTGTCTTGTTGTTTCTTTTTGTTTGGAGATATTATTTAATCAAACTAATTTGACAGAAATCGTATTTAAAGCAAAACGCTCTCCAATTTAGAAATTATGGATTTTCACCATTATTACAAGAAACTTGTTTGATCTATAGCGAAACTCACATTGACACTTAACAAAGTTGCTCGAAGGAAAAACCCAGTTCATTAAAGTGAAACTCTCGCCAAAAAGCAACTTTATTTGTGAATGAATATGAGTCAAAACATAATGTAAATGCATAAATAGAGCATCAAAATCGCTATTTCTAAAACACTAAGAAGGCTCGACTTTTTGTCTGCCATGACGGTGGCACGCCGGAGATGCAGCAGCTGTGTGTAGAGACCCTGGTGATACTACGAGCAGAGTTTCATGTCTGTGTCTTAGTGTTTTAAAAATAGCGATTTTGATGCTAGCCTAAGAGTGCCCCTGCACTCCACTGAAAATGAGCTTGCCCGAAAACGACACTACGGTGAATCCTAAAAGTGCCTCTTTTTTCGTAATTATGCATTTACATTAAAGTTTGACTCATATACATTCACAAATAAAGCCTAGGTTGCTTTTTGGCAAGAGTTTCACTTTAATGAACTGGGTTTTTCCTTCGAGCGACTTTATTAAGTGTCAATGTGAGTTTCGCTATAGATCAAACAATTTTCTTGCAATAATGGTGAAAATCCTTAATTTCCAAATGGGGTAGTTTGATTGTGGTCGTTAAAGATCAGAAAGTCATGTTTCATTGCACCCAGGTTCACCCATACTCCTAATTTGGGCTGTTTTTTTTTTTTTTTTTTTTTTTTACAGATATGGTCGGATGTTATCCGTGGGCGAGGGAGCGTGCGTCCTCATGTGATGTTCCAATCGTTACGAAGCTCATTAGCCTCATCTCCCCGGCTCCGTTCAGAGAATCACCATTAATTTTCAGTTCTTGAGGAAATGTGTTTTCAAAGAGGAACAGCCTCCAGAATGTCAGACATTTATAAAAGAAGATCCAGGATTTCGGAGGGACTCAAATCAGCATTAACTAATGAGAATCCGTGCTCGTTTCTACAACATCCAAAAGAGAAAATAACAAAGAAGCCTGCCAATAGATGGTTTAGAGGAATAACACAAAATCAGATCCTAATCAAAGCCAGATTAGATTGAAATTCAACTCTGATGCTCATGCTGTTTGTGATTGTGACAAATAATGCTCACAGTTATATTTTATCACGATCTGACTACATAACATTATTAAAAAAGCTATAGATATTCAAGTGATGCTGACTAAATCATGACAGTGTTTTCTTCTGTGTATGCTTTTATGAATCATATCTGTTATCTAACAGTCATCTTGTTTATAGAAATGTTATAATATTTCACCTCTCCTGAGCGTGGGAGGTATGAAAAGAACTAAGATAAAAATCAGAATCTTCACTGGTCATTTCACTCAGCTGAAGGAAAAAATAAGCGCTTGATAATGTCACTTAAATCAAGCCTCAAGCTGCCTGTAAGACCAGGGAAAGACAACAACAAGAAAGGCTGTAGCAAACTATTAACAACCAATATAACAAATCAATATTATGAAGATCTATCTCCTAGCTCTAAAAGCAAACAGTTTAATCTCTACTGATATAACCTTGATCAAATTTCATCGATGCCTCTAAAGTGCAACAATAGAGGACATAGCTGTTCTGACATTAGATTTGATTCATGCCAAGATCGGTTTTTGATGTAAATTAACATGTTTATGAAGCCTGTCAAGCATCACAAGTGAAGCTATGCAAGCAAGTAAGTGTAAAACAAACTTGATCACAGTAAAATAGTGATTCTAAAACAGCACATATTGTTTGTCTGCTATCTGCTGCTTCTGATGAATTCAAACCAACAAGGTTGAGAGTCGAGCAGCTTGCAGCTCTGTGAGGCTCTAGACACCGGAGTGCTTTGGGCTAAGTGCTAGCACCCGAATGTTAAAATGCTCACAACAGCAAAGGTAAAAACAGACTTTAAGCAGGTACACTTGTGGTTTTCATACGCTTTTTCATCACTTGTTAACAATGATAGGGGGATGTTGGTGCAATAAAGGTCGACACAGTATTGTCAGTAAACTGTTAATTTTCCCCGCATAACTCATATCAATCGCACTTGCCACGCCAAATCACTAAATTAGCGCGGCAGCATGTTAACGGTTGCTAACAAGCACAAGAGACGATGCACAGCTGAGGTGAATAATCAGTTCTGCAGTTATTTGGTCATAAACCAAAGAGGAGGACACACTGAAATGTTTACCTGATAATGGTGCTAGATGAAAAGCCAGAGTATCAGCAAGTACTGAAAATATGCACTACTGATTGGTCGTATCCCGTTGTATGTATTATAGCAGCTTCGGTGCATTTGGAGTGTTCGGCAGCAGAGAGTAACTAAGCAGAACAGCTAGATTGTAAAAGATTGAGCTCCCCCAGAGAGAGCTGCTGGAATGGCTGTTTCCTTTTTTTCCCCCCCAAGGCCGAGAGAAAATACTCCACAGGCAGTAGAGCTGCTGCAAACACACACACACACACACACAAACACACACACACACACACACACACACACACACACACACACACACACACACACACACACAAACAGATGCACACAGATGCTGTTATAAAATGTCCGTCTGTGTATTGCTTTGTCCCATAAAGCCGCATCCCCCCTGCTCTGAGGCCCGGTATTTTTCAGTGGGGGACAACTTGCTGACAGACACTGGAGGCGATTGTGTCACAGGGTCACACGGTCACACATGGACTCTTCTACAAGCTCCGCAGGAAATGCCAACCTTCAGTGCTCCGGAGTACCACTCGCTGCTACACTGGCAAAACTGAAAACACTGCAGCCGTGGCGATAAATGTAGAAGAAACAATATCCGGTGAAGGTCACAGGGCTCGTACTTGTGAATTTTCATACTGGATACTGATCTTGGATGAGTGTTTTAGCGTGTGGGATGAACCTGGCTTGTTCCAGTTTGTTTAGTTTGCAAGACTGAGAGGCCGGCACTAACAAGGTCCCATGAGGTGCTTAAAGAAAGTCTGTCTCAAGCAGTGGGCCAAAGAGGATTTTTTTTGGTTTGTTTGTTTTTTTATTTTATTTTCACGCTGAATTTCGAGAGAAAATATTTTATTTTTCAGATCACAAACTAAAATACATGGTTATAAAAAGGCAAGAGTGCATAAGGCCAGATGCCCAAACACTAAAGACACGCCGACTGCTGTAGTAAGAATAGTCAGTCAGTCACTCAACAGAACACATTTAACGGGTTTGACAACTGATTTTTCATTAAAGTGGTTTATTAAAGAAGAATATCAATTGTTTCCTTGTTTAGTGTCTTAAAGGTGAAGTTTTCAACCGTTAGAAGTGAATATGTTTGGCTTTTCTGTCAGACAACACAAACACTTACATGAGGCGCTGAGCTGGTCCTCACTGTGTGCCTGAGCCTAATTATGCAGATATTTACAACAAAGACACATAGTTTGCTGCTATTTGCAAACACAAACTGTTCAGTCACTTACATCTCTGCAGCAGACGTGAGCTTATTAAAGGTTATTTCAAATTAATTGTTCATGGTGCTTTAGTCCTGCTTTAGATCTTGGGTAAACAAAGCAGTCCCTAAGGCGGAATTAAAACTTAAATGAAAAGCCCCGAAATATTTCTCATTCTGTGAAGCTGCTTTGCGGATACTAAAAGAAAAATAAATAAAATATACTACTAATTGCACTGCCCATAACAATTAAAATAACTAAAAATAACTAAGATGCACATTCGTCTTTTGTCAACTCCTTGTTATTCGAAAATTAAGAAACCCTTTCCTTTTCCAGCACACAGTACCCAGCAGCTCCTGATTAGGGAGAAACACTGAGGTCTCACCATTATTATTGTAATGAATTCACAGGCTACTGTGTGAAAAAGCAAAGGAGCTTAGGAAAAATAACATGTCCTCCCATCGCTGCTTTGATGAGCAGCAATGAAAACATTCACTTACGTAATCAGCCGTTTTTTTCTTCACCTACATCAGACATCTACTTTTTACTTTGTTTGCACAATTTTAAATCCAATTTTGATTAAAAGGCGAATCCAGGGGATTCAAACCAAGCTACATTGTATAATGAGGGTTAGGAACCTGAAAAAATCTACTTGTGTGCTCGCTTCAGTTGTTTTTGTTATAATAATCACATTAAATGTTTTCTTTTGAGTGTGATTACTCTCTCTGTGTTCTTTTATGCACGGTGGTCGAAATAAAGCTACAGTATGTATGACCTAGAAAATACACAACAACAAAGTCTGTGTCAGCTCGTACACGCATCCAACCACAGCGATATCCAGATGCATTTAAATAATCCAGTTTTTGCTCAGAATAAATCATGCATGAGTGATGAGTTAATGTTATGCAGCTAAATCGAGCCCTTACCTCTTCTATCCCGCATAAGACGTCGTGTCAGATTTAATTTGAGAATGATGGTACTTAAATCAAAACAGTCCTCAAGTAGTGCTGTTGGGGAAGAATCATTTTTTTGAAAGGTGAAGACATTAAAATTGTCAAACTCGACATAAGAACCCTACTGAACATCCCCCCCCCCAAAAAAAAATTAATTCAAGGGTGGGGGGGAGGATAAACGAACGTTTTCCGAGGGGCAGCCTGAACATATTACTCTTCTCACTCAATTTGAGAGTGAATACATTTTTCCCTGAGATGAAGTGAGTGGATTTGGCAGTTGCCCTGGGAGTGTGTGTGTGTGTGTGTGTGTGGTAGATTCGGAGGTGTTTGTATTTGGGCAAGCTCTTATGCTGGCTTAAGGAACAACCGCTATATCAACTCATCCATATACATCTGTAGCTTTAATAGCTGCAAATGCACCGCAAGCTACACTGGCTCCTCAATTAAGGAAGTCAACACGGAAACGTGCCTTCATTTCATAATGAATAATTTAGATTGGGTCTTTTTGGCTGGCAGGAAGTGTGATGGGCATAGTGTGAGGCGGCTCAAGGCCATATTGACTTTAATTGTGACTGGCATCTACAGGCTTTCCTCCCAGTGTGGAGGAGAAAATGTCCCCTCTGCTTAGCTGGCCCTGCAGCTCGCAGTGAGGCCTTTAAAGGGAAATGAGCTGTAATTAGTTGATAGAGAGGTGACCCCGATGCAGGAAATGCCACACTATGGCATGGGGATCAGACACTGGAGGATAAGATCGCTGCCCTCTCTAGCAAAGAAACGCATCTGATTAAAGGAGAGGTCCTACTACGCAGGGATTATTTTTACCATTCATTAGCAGTGATGGGAATAATAGCGTTAAAATAAACGGTGTTGCTAACTTTTTTCAGTAACGGGTAATCTAACTAATTACCATTTCCATTGTTACAATGCCGTTACCTTTACCGACAGTTAAATGTGGCGCGTTATAAGCTGATCCTACTCATTGAAGCTGTTGTCATCCGACTCGGCTCTCAGCCACAGAGGCTGCAAAGCTGTTTTTTTTTTCTTTGGTGAGGGAGGAGGGCGGGGCGAGACAACCACATAAGTGATGATGACTGGCTAAGGTAGAGTAAGAGTTCGTAAGCCAATCAGAGGCAGTGTTCAGTTTACAAGCACACACCACACACACACACAGCAGCCTCACACACACAAACTAGCAGAGGTTAGCTGCAGCAATGACGAGTCCGTAGGGAAAGTTGGCATTTTCAAAGTGGAAGTACAGACACCACTTTAATGTCCTTGAGGTAAAAGGCAAGAACGTACATGTGAGAAGTATATTATGTCCCAGAGCGAAGTGTTTGGCCATGTCTGCTGTAAGCAACTCTAATCTAATGAAGCATCTCTCAGCAGCACACGCTTCTACAAAACTAGTGGCCAAAAACACCGTTGTTGACACTGTTGATGATGATAGCAGGCCAGGTGTGGGATACTTCGGAAAAATATTTGCTCACATTGTGTTTATGTAAAACGCTAAATATCCACTTAAAAGGCGATATCCTTTTAGCAAATGTTTTCACGGCTCGTCAAAGAAGAACAGAATTGATAGAAGACCTACCATGGCCACAACCTTGGGCCATTTTTCTCTTCTGAAATAGCATAGTTTCTTCAAATAATTGTTTTTTTTTGTAGGACATCCATGAAGGTGAACCCAATTCATAGATGAGGACGGTATTTCCTGGATTTAAAATGGGTGCTGGTGTAACCACACATTCACAAGACGCATTTTCATCTTGAAGCATTACATCCAAATAGATTTTTTTTTTTTCCCTTCCGCAAAGAGTTCTTGATTTATGGCTCTCAAATGTACAGACTCTTGTATAAAACTGCCTGAGCAGAGTCACTTCAGTTTACCCATTCAGGATTTATCTCCTTCAATGGCGTGGGCTCAGACAAAAACACTGTCTCATAAGTGCTTTATCAAAAACCAGAGCTGCATTGTAAGGAACTGCACATGAGCCAGCAAAAGCTCTGAGGCAGATTGTGGTTCTGGTCCATAAAAAAACAAAATGTATTTTCCTCCCACTGCAATGTGGGAAAAAGTCAAAAGGCATATAGAAGTCACAGGTAAGACAGATCTGCAGTGTGTCACTGAAGACCTGTCATCTATTTATGTGGTCCTGGCAGATGTGTTTTAATTAGTGTTGACCCAGACTTTCATTTGGTGACTCCTGCACTAAAATGTTATGAGTGTGGACGCAGGACAACGGGGCTTGTGAAATTCATACAGTGCTGTTCTAGCACTGGCAAAAAATGACTCAGGATCTCTGCACCAACTTAAAATGAATCACCTGATTTTATATGCAAACCAAATGGCGCCTGCTGAAGCATGCAAACTGATTGCAAATGAATTGTTCAAGCGGCTACAGTCGGCTAGGTCATCGATTCAAATGGCTTTCTGCTGATAAAATAGGCTGGACGATTGACACATCCCCGCAGTGAAGATGATTTACAGTATTTAGGTTATAGAGGGATCTGTTACACACTGTAGCTTATACGTTTTGTTTTACAGGACTCACACATCAGGCTTCAATCAGTCAGAATTGAGACTGATCACTAAAACTGTGTGAACTGTCCTACAGAGGTTCTCAAAACCTGTACCGCAGCTCCTCGATAGATCATTTGATTGCCACTTTAATCATCAAATATTCATATTCTTCTTCTTTTCTGAGTATCATTTCACCACAGCAACCTCATGTCAATGCTTTCCCCCCTTCTGCACAATCTACAGGAAGCCGAGGCCTTTGCCGACCTCACCGTGGCTCCAGTGCAGAGATAGGGAAGCTTAATCCATGTCCTCGGAGAGATCGCCCAGAAAGATGAAGTCTTAATTAGCCAGATAAAACCCTACATAATAACGCTATTGATATAGACTGGGAAGTGAGGACTAAGCAGAACGAAAAAAAAGAACAATGACTGTATATAAGATGGCCGAGATGGGTTTCGGGAGTTACAGTTGGCGAAGTTAATGCAGTGGTTGAGAAAAAAAAAAAAAAAGGGCAGCTCCCTCTCATTCTCAGACTCCAGCAAGAGGAGCATTGTCTCATCTCTCCGAGCAATCCACCTGCTCCAAATTCTCTCATAAGAAGCTTAGAGAAAAACGCTGACCTTCATATAATCAAAGATTATGTGGAGGAAAACAACAACAGTTTTTGGAGTACTTAAGCAACAGCACTCATGGGAAGTTCGAGCAATTAAAGGCAAAATTACTTGTCTAAGCTGTCCTTGCATCCTCCCGTTCCCTATCTTTGGCTCCCCGAAGAATGAGGAGGAGGTCAGGAAGATAGTGAAAAGAAGAGAATCGCATCTCACTACGGCTAATCCTAGGGGGTACTCGAGGGAGCAGAATCTCCCTCTTAAGAAAGACAATCTAGGTATCTCACATGCTACATGTGGATCAATGACAAGGTGACCCTGTAGGGTAACACCAGATGGCTTTAAGGGTTTGGCAAAGCCACTACAATTCCCTGGTGAACACTTGTGACACCCCTTCAAAGAAAAAAAAAAGAAGTTACAGAAAAAATTATGAGAACTTTATTCCTTAAAGTAATTTGGCTAAAACCGATTTAAAAATGGCTTGAGTGGATGTGTGGATTAATATTGCGTAGAAAAACCTCATTAGATTCTGAGTGCAGCTCATATCAAAGCCCATCCAACCTCAATCTGCAGAGCTAGGGGGAGAGCTCCATTCTGCCACTCATGCCTTAATTAATGAGAACGACTGTCTTTTTTCCCCCTTTGGTTCCCCACGAAGAGCAGTGCCTTTGTTGAAGCACTCTGACAGCCATGATGATATGCTTGTGGACACACGTTTTAGGATTCCATCTTTGTTGTCTTGTCATGTTAGTCTTGTTGTGATGAAACTTGTATGACATTTAGAGATGTAAGCCACTGTGCTGGAAAATGTTTGTGAGTTAAAGAAAAAAAGAAATTATAATAAAGAAATTTTTATTTTTTATTTTGGCCGAGGTAATGAAGTGTCAGTGAAAAACAAATCCTACCGAAGAGCTTCCACATGAAACAAAAGCAGAAGGTTTGTGCCTCAGGGCAGCAAACTGTTGGGCTGCATTAATCAGGTAGTCGTCCAAATGGAAACTCATCAGCCACAGTTTTGATAATTCATTAATTGCTTTGGTCATTTATCAGCCAAAAACTGCCAAACATTCTCCTGATGCCATTTTTTTCAATGTGAGGATTTGTAATGATTCTGTTTCCTGTCATGGTAAACTGGGCGTGTCACCGTTTTAATTCTTAAGTGTCTGAAATGAGCTTTTAATTTCAAATTTTTCAAAATCAAAGCTGGACTGGAGATGCTTTCAGTGTCTTGCTTCTTCTCCGACTGCCTAACCGCCAGCGTCTGCTGCACATTTTAAATAAATGATTTAAATTTGACCGTATGCTGACATACCCTACTTTAAACAGAATATCTTTGGGTTTTAGTCTGTTGTTTGGACAAAACAAGATGTCCGACGACAACACCACCAGCTGTGGGAAGTTGTGGCAGCTGTTCCTTTCTGACGTTATATACACTAAATAATCAACTCATAAAAAAGTGCTATAATAATCAATAATTAATTAAAATAATCGCTGGTTTAAGCTCTAGTTGTCTCATAAATTACTGTTCAGAACATTTAATATTGATAGTATAATGCACATGATGAAAAGTGCAAAAAGCTTTTGAGGCTGACAGACAAGACATGGTAAATGGTGAAGTCACTACATAGTTTCCATTTAGCTGTTTTACTCATTATCGCCAACATAGCAGGAGAATGGACAAGAAAATGCAAAAAAAGCTGAATTATTTATTTAACATTTGCGTATCTAGCACAGGTTTAGGACGAAAGTGAGGGATTGTTTCATTGTGAAATGCTTGCCCACTCTCTGCTCCCTTAGCTAAATCAGTAATGAGCTGGAAGGGTTAAAATTTGGCGGGGCCATCCTCTCGCATCAGCGCTCTGCAGACCTGATCTCTCCCCTCTCTCGATTCCCACAGGTTCCCAAACTACTTTGCACTTCTGTGGCAGCGCGTCACTCGCCCAGCGTCCAACAAGGTCAAATGCCATTTCATTTTCTCGCCTTTGATCGCTGCCTGGCTCTTTCATCAGTCTCACCCTCCCCCATCCACCCACATGCTAGCACTGCCACCACCATTTCACTGGATGAACTGCCCTCACTCAGCCCTCAGGTTTAGATAATGTGACTGGCAGTAGCCGAACTTAAAAATATGTTTTTCCAGGGGTAATACATGAGCAATCGGTCAACTTCAGCTTGGCAGACTCGTAAAGTCAGGGCTCTACTTTTGCTTTAAGGATGGCAAAAATAATCCAAGCAGAACACGGATGTGCATTTAGGTGTGGCATACATACATCCCAAAGCCTTCTACCGGTAATTCTGACGCTGCTGTCCCTGAAGGAGGCTTCCTGCATCCTCCTCTCCTTGAATGATGGCTGAAACACATCGACTAAATGAGAATCTCCATCTTGCCTTTCTTGCTTAATCGACCCCACCCATACTGTGACACTCCTGCAGAGTCGCACCAAACAATCTGCATATTCCAATCAAATCTACAATGTCACAACCGCAGCACTTCAGTACGCCATCAGCTATGAAATTGCCATTATTTAGATGCTTTAGTGGGCTAGGGGTTTAAGATGCTAACCATGTAATCCCATCGTCGCTGGGAACCTTTGTCATATGTCATCCCTCTCCTCTCTCCCTTTGTGTCCTCTCACCTCTCTGTCTTCATTCTAATAAATGTTGTCCACACCCTAACACTCAGCAGTGTGCATCTTTTGGATCCAGTACGCTATGCCTCTCAGATGAAGGATGAAGAAAATAAAACGGGGACAAGATTGATGAATATGGATATCCTAAACGCGTCAACTTGACATCCTGCCTGCAAAACAACGCGTGAATAAAATAAATGGTCTCAGGAGCTGTATTTTCCATTTAGCAATAAAATATAAAGATATTAACAGGATGTGGCTTCACATCAAGTCTGAAGAGTCACTTGCTTCATTTACTGGTGCTTGTTTTCATAACATTATGAATTCAGCACTTTGGGATTTGGCTGCTGGTCAGACTAAATAAGCAATTTCGACACATCACTTTGGCTGTGAGAACTTGTGATGGGGATTTGTCATTATTTTTGAAAATCGTTGTCGAGCAAATGATGATGTTTGTGGGGAAAAGAAAAAATACACTAATCATCATAAAAATCATTGGTTGGAGTCGTGATTGTGGATTTCTCAATGTTTGCAGTGTTTATACATTGTGAACATGTTTTTAGACTTAACGTTGATGCACATGACCATATGGCAGGAGCTCCTGCATTGTTTGTCACATTCAAAAGCAGACAGTCTAAAGTGTTTACATGTCAGCATATGTCAGACTCATCCCCGGATATAAGCAGAACGCGGTAGTGGAATTCAAAAATAGATCACCCTGATTATTAATGTGGATGTAAACACGTTCGGTGACACAGATCCAGAAATTCCACAGGAACTGAGCGCTCTTTCAAGTTCAAGTCTTGTTGGGATTATTTCTATGTCTTCGCTGTCCAGCAAGCGAACATCTCCTCTTGCCACCCAGTCTGGTCGATAACCTGAAATCTGACCCCTTGTTTCCCCTCCCTGCACTTTCGCTCTCCTCCATCGACAGTATTAGCAGTTCTTTGTTACAACGTTCTGTCATTTCTGCGCCCCTTTCTCCCTCTCTCTCCCTCCTCATTGACAGAAAGTGGGTGATGGAGAGCCAGAGTGAGAGAGAGAGAAAGACAGACAGACAGACAGACAGAAGGAGCTTTTAGTGAAGTTAAACAGAGAGAGCACCAAAGAGATGGGGAAAGTGAGCTTTTAGGGAACTAAAAGCCTCAGTCCCTTTAAACCTCAAAGCGAGGCCCCTGTTGTCTTGACACAGATGATGAATGGCACCAGACTGTCGATAGACAGAGAGCAACTAAACATAGCTAACAAAAAGGAAAGGGGATAATGGTCTTGATGCACATTGAAAATGTGAATCATCAGAACACAAAGGGTAGCCTTTCTATTCTGGCAGCATTTGAGGAGAGTTGTCCATGTTCTTAATGAATTCTAATGGGATTATAAGCTGTAAATGGCACCTTCTGAGTGCCATGCTGGAACAACAGCAGCAAAACACATTCTGGGACATATTCAGACCTTATTCAGAGTGGAAAAGGAGGGTGAGGAACTTCTGCTCTGCATATTGGTTAGCTAAGCCCTGAGCAGGTCCAACAGAAACCACAGCTCCTTTTAAATTAGAGGACACCTACAACAGATCCAGCACAAATGACAACTTCACTTCTGAGTAGATCCTCGGTCAGCCTACTAGACAAAGGAGAGAGAGTGGAGAGTGCTAGTGCCGCACCTAAACACCGAACTAACTGAACTCTGGATCTCAGCAGAGTGTTTTAACAGCTATTACATCGGCGAGGTGGGGCACAAACACAAATCTTGTTCCCACTCACGGAAAATATCATATGCTCCATTCAAGTGTGGCTGTATAAGTGGAGCTGCTATTGTCCCACGATTGGGTTTCCAGTCGCCACTGAAAAAGCACTGTTTGAATGGATGCTTTCAGTTGAACAGATGCAACAAATTGTAATTTCGCTGCACAATGCTAATCAGCTCCATTGCAAAACAATTCATTCAGACACTAGTTATAAATGCATGCGAGAATATCAAAATGGGAAATAATGCTCATTGTCTACAGATGGAAAGGAAATGAAAGGCATTGTAAGCATTAATGGATATAGAATATACGACCAAAAACAGCACATTAGGTACTTTCAGGTGGTTTTACATCAATATATTCTCCCTAAACAAGTGATTACTTATACTCAGGTGTTTCAGCTCCAGCCTCCTATCATGCGCGGCCAGGGAGCAAACGACTGGCTCAGCCGATGTAATTTACAGCCCTCAAGCAGCTTATTAAGGTGGCATATGTGTCACTCACATAGTCATCCAAGAGACAGGTGTCAAAGTTTAAGTCTGCCTAGCAACAAGGGTGCCAGCATAAGCACTTATAAGTCCCCATGTAATGAATACAAATGTCCTCTCAAGGTCCTCAGCAAGCATAGAAATACCTCGCCAACCTCTGACCCAAACCTTATCCACCACCTATCCTCCATCATTTATTTTTTTTTAATGATGCATCCTCCAAGGGACTCCAGGTAGCTTATGGCAGGATGCAATTTCAAACCTGGCAGTAATAAGCAGCTTGCATTATAACGTTATTAGTTTAGAATAAATAGTGATTTTAAGGGAAACGGTCGAGCATTATTAGAATAAAAAAATCCATATAGATGCTGTATTTACATGTAGACTGGGCGGGGTCATGACTTGTGGGGATACAGGATGCTCTAGCCACCAACCCGTTTCTGCCGGCTGTTCCCATTTGAAAAACATGCGGCAAATCCACCCTTTCTTTGTGGACACCTTGATTTTCCACACAAGCGCAAGAGGCGAGGTCGCCTTTGCAGAGATCTAAAGAACATTTTGCACAACACTGTGAGGCAGATCAGAATTAGCTTCACCCGTATGTGCTTTTTCTAACATGAATCCTTTTTTTTAAAGGTGAATGGACCCTACAGGCTAATGTGAATGCCTGGCATTTAGACACGCCTCTGCCATGCCTCTAACAGGACTCTACTGTGCGATGACATTTCACTTAAAGCATTAAGTCAAATGCTCATGTGGTTTTAATCATCATTGATGTGACGAATACAAGGTTACCAATTCTGTGTAAATTCTGGATTAGCCTATACAGTAATTATGTTAATGCATCCAACACGACAAGAGTAAGGGCGATGAAGCCACTGTCACTCTGATGAAGGTAAAGTGGAGATCAATGCATACTCAAATGTGTATTCACACAGGGCAACATTTACAGCAAAAATCCAGAATTAATTAACAGACATTCAACGGAGCTCTGTCAAAGCAGCCTGGTTTGTCTTGGAGCTGAGAAAAAAGAGCTTTTTTGATTTTTGGTCACCCAGAGGCCTGTAAACCATTAAGCCCACTGTGAGAGCAGTAAAGGAGAAACACTTCAGACATTGGACACTGTTGTAAAGAACAAAACCACATTTTGTTGGATGTAGCTCGGGACAATTAAGTCAATCTCCGCAGAAACGCGTCCCACGGATTGAGCGGTATGACGGTCCCGTGCGACCAAAGAAAAAAAAAATGGCGATACATTTTTCACACTATGTTCCAACCTGACTTTTTTTGTTAGCAAATCAGAGCTGAAATCTCGCGTGATCAGATAATTCTCGCATTGATCTCGTGACTCTCGTGCACTGTTAAACCTTTAAAAAAAATACGGACGACCTTAAGACAGCCCTTGCAGCTGCTCTTGCAGCTCATCTAGTTCAAAAGACATCCGCCAAGGACAACAGCAACTCGTGAACAAGAACTTTCCCCGCGCCTGCCATCAAACAGCTACTGTGATCCCACTGCAGGCCTTTTATGAACATGGCATCCAGCCTCGGGCATCGGCGTATCAAGACGGCGGGATGGCAGCCAGGTCGTATGAAAACAACATAATTGCCATCCCGGGTGAAAACTCTCGGCACTGTGTCATCGAAGGCTTATGTAGGCATCACCACCGGGAGCTAATAAACACCTTGTCAATGCAGTAGGTGTCAGCTTTACACCCAGGATGAGTGTCTCCAAGAGACGTGCTCACGCGTCACGGCCCACCATTAGCCCGCTCACTAACACTACTGGTCATTTGGTGCGTTGTGAGTATGCAGGCCTGCGATCGGTCGCCACGCACCAACATCACGGTCCACACCGCCACCACCCACTCCTTGTCTCGGCTGCTCCTCTGCCCCGCACTGCTGACAAATCCGTGCTGATTTCTTTCCCGAAATGATTAAAATGCTGCACGCACTCTTATTGGCTTGCTGTTCCATTATATCTACATGAGATTACATTACAAACATGCTGAGATGTAACAATACTTCACTGAAATATAATGCTGTTATGAGGAGCATGATTTTCCTGTGACATCTGATACTCTGGTATTATATCGGCCACTATGTAGAGGTTTACTGTAGCTTATTGCAAACATTGATCACCGTGTTGTAATTCAATATAGTATGTCAACAGCAGCATAATGTTCGAGGCCTGGAGCGAGGGAGCAGGAGGTGGGGGTCTTTGTTACATGTGTCCTAGAGCCTCTTGCAGGGGCAGGGAGGTGAATCCTATTGACAACTGGTAGATAGCCAAGGTCAGCGGCCGCACATTTGTTTAATGACGGCGGGCCGGGGCGTCTGGACAAAAGCGGATCACACACTTCAGCAGCCTCTTAGCCGGCCGCGAGGCAGCCACGACTCGAGTCGGCCGGCAATCCCAGTAAATCAAGAGAGATCAGCAGCAGAGACCTGACAAAAATGCAGCAGGGACATAGTGACACTGAAAACATTTGAGAAGGTCAGCCTGTAGTCACAACCATGCTGAGAAAAAGCAGAGGGAAGCTGCTGAGGGTGTTTTTTTGTTGTTGTTTTTTTTCTCAGAAGGGGAGCAGAACACAATGCTGAAAACAAAGAGGCCGGGAGAGGCACTTATGAAGCCGCCCCTGTGCCACACCCTTTGCCCGAGCATCCGTGTGATATCTCAAAGTGTATTGGCCCCATCTATCATCCTTGGATTGTGAGCCCTGATAAAGCCTGAGAGGCTCTGCTGATGCTGATGCTGCTGCTGCTGCTCGAGCTACGGGGAGGCTGCTCCTGTTCTATCTGGCAGTCCGCTCCCTCCGGCTATTTATAACCAATAGAGCTACAGCACTTTATGAATGTCCGCAGGCACAGCATCACACAGTCTTCTGATATTCTGCCGCAACTGTTTTTTTT
>CAEMYA010000045.1:3174011-3200164 GCA_903131615.1 Diplodus sargus | reverse complement strand
GAAGTGGCAGTTCCTCTTTTGAGAGCCTGATGGCACTGTGGGCCTCAGATACTGCAGACAAAACACACCCACACCACACAAACACATTCACAACACACAGCCCTTTGCAGGAGGCAGGCCCTGGAGTGTGTTGTCTGGTACATATCGGATCCTTTGTCTATCTCCTGCAACTTAAAAAGGGGGTCTCGGGCCCAATCAGTGCGAGATTGCAGAGGATTTTTTAAAGAACTAAGAGTAAATATTTCATAGCAGCAAATTCTCATCATGTCCAATCCACTGTTCTCTCTCTAATGTGATGCCGGAGTGAGAGGGGATCAGGTTGTTGTTTTCCTAAATATATGATGATGAGTGGGGAATTTGCCGACACCCGTGCTGAGCGCTCCGGGATCAGCTCACGGTGAATGAAGTGGGTTTGAAATGTATTTGAGGGGAATTTTAGCAGCTGAGTGATAGGACTCATTTGTAGTCACTGGCCAGGGTGCACATTGATTAGGCAAGGTTTGTGGGAGGACAGCAACTTTGATGGATTCCTTTTACACTCGCCTCGGCTCGACCACAGGTGGGCTGGGAGTTCATTGGCTCAGGCCTGATGAGGAGAGGTCAACGAGACCAAGTTCGCCAAACACTTAATTTCACAGGCCCGCAAAGATGTCATGGTATGTTGGTGGCAGATGCCAAATAAGACTTGAAATTTCTTTCAAATTTACAGGGAAAGGGTGGCATTTCTTTCTTTTTCTATGAAACTTCCTACTGGTTTCTACTTTATTATGCTGATGATGCCATTTTAATTTAAAACTCGTTTCTGTATAACTTCCCCTCAGCAGGCCACTAAACTTAAGTGAATCATTGCAGCTTTATTTCTTGTTTCTGCCCAACATCTGTTCATCAGGCCATTTTAATTTCCATCTACTTTCTGTTTAACTTCCCCTCAGCGAGTTGTTGCGGCTTAATTTTCATCTACTTTCTGGCCAACTTCCCCTCAGCAGGCCATGGAAGTAAAGTGAGTTGTTGCAGCTTAAGGTTTATCGTTTCCCCCGAACTTCTGCAGGTCTGGAAATTAAATTAAAAATGTTTAACCATTTACATTTCCACTGATTTCCATCACTTGAGCTGATCAGTCCAGCTCTGGAACAGTTTCCCTGACTGCCATTTTTGTTTGTTTGTTTGTTTGTTTTTACAGTTAGCAGGCATTCATTGCCAATTACTGCCAGACACAGCTTCACAATCAACAAATCAAGTGACTAATTTCTAATTTCCCATTTCCCATTTTAAAAGTTGAATTCCTTAACTGCCTAGTGAGGCCTTCAGATCGCTCAAGATTAATGTCACTCTTTTTATATTTTGAGACAAGAATGCATCAGTATATAAGGTTAATTAACAATAATTTAAGTAAACGTATACCATAGCTGTGTGTGAGGGAGAGAGCGACAGAGAAAAAACAAAGTCAATGACAAAGGGAGCCTGATTGTTGAATTTGTGAAAATGTATGATGGTTAAAAACTTCTGCTGCAACAACTCATTTCATTGTAGTGGCCTGCTGAGAGGAAGTTAGACAGAAACTCACCATAAGCAGAAACAGCAAGGGGGTAGCAGCAGGATCCAGAGTGTATACTGAATCGAGAGAAGGTGTATTCTGTTGCTGAACAATTTAACTTTTGATTTATAAGAGGGGGAATGTCTTGCTGTGTCAACCGCTTCTTTCAAATTCAGTTAGAAACTAAAATGGCACGATCAGCAAACAGTTAGGCAGCAACAGTCGGAGGTTTTCTGTAAAGGTATGTAAATTAAATTTCATAAAAGTTGCTAGATAATTACATACCATTACATTTCCAGGTAGGTCCCTTCATAATTAATCCTTAGCTCTTAGCCCAATGAAATACCATACAAATACTACTGTTTTAAAAATGAAACATCATACCAGGTATTTGATATACAGGCATGCCCACAGTCAGTAAACCACAGGAATCCTGTTTCAAACAGTGTAAAGGCAAGTACGCATGGCGTGCTATGCCAACGGAGGCGACAGAACTTGACAAAGAGCTGTCGCAGCTCAAGTGCCTGAAAGCTAAGCTAAAGTTCACTGTTCCCTGGACAGCAAACAGATGCAGAGTTGACTCTTGGAGCGAGCAGTAAAGTGATTTTTCTGAAACCTGATCATTGTCATTTTCTTTCATCACTGGCAGACTTAATGCCACAAAGCTGCAATTACAGGGTTCCACCTGTATACTGTAGCTCTAAACATATTTACATTTATTGTTAGCCTTTATGGTTCTTTTTGCTCACATTAAAGCTAAATATCGCAACTTTTAACACTAAATATATATTTTACGATATATTAAAGATGATCAAATCAGGATTTAATCAATTCTATCCCATCACTCGTATCAGCAATTAGAAGCCCATGAACCTCTTGATTTATGGATGTTTATATGGCGCTTATCCAAAGTTGCCGTCCTTAAATACTTGCTGTATTATTTTAATCAAGAGAATTAGAGTGTGTATAGAAAGTGTGCTGGGAGTGTTAATATTTCATGTGTGACAACTTTTCAAATCAACTGCTTTCATTATGCAGAGATCAAATCACTGCGCATTCATCACGGATGACACCTGAAAGGAACTTAAGTGCATTGAGCCTCCCGAGATTAGTTAATGTAATGGATTAATAACTAAATCACAGCAGTGGCAGTTGCCCCTTTTTAGACTTAGCGTTCAGAATGTTTTGCCTGCTTCATCTGGCATCACGTGTCAGTCAAGTTTTCACCCATCACCGAAGACAGAAAATACCACTGAAGTATTTGTCTGGCAGTGTTAAAATGTGTCTCTGTCTTTCCTGCATCCCCAAGCTTCTCTGCACACGCTCGGAGCAACTTAAGCCACTCAGGCATCACAGCTACATGTGAATGTCATCAGCATCAGTTCACGCATGGCCAAGGCACCCTAGCCATGAGTACAGTGTATTTTTTATTATTTTATTTTTTGTGTGTTTCAGAGCTGTTTGCAGCAGCGCTTGGCTGTGAATTCATTCCTTAAGGAGGGACATAGGCTTCTTCTTTTCCAGATCAGTACACCAGGCCAGATCTAAACTCAGCTGCGGAGGTAACTCAACAGCTAATTTAGTCTAAAAGTCAGTTGACATTATATTTCCCTGGATATGGATATGACATTAAAGAATAAATTATTTAAATATGTTTTAAATTCTGATGCCTGGCAACGTTTTTCCTCTGACATTCATATGCTCATACTATTGTCTGCGTACTAACAGCACTGGTCAAATGTGTCTTCTAGGTGGAAATAAAAACCAGAAAGAATGAGAAAGGAAGGGAAAAGGATGCACCTCATGGGAAAAAGAAGAGAGGCTAAGTTCACGGTCTTTATCCCCGCCCGCCTCGTCTCCATCCTCTCTGCCCTGCTAAGAGCTGCAAACAACAACAGAGGTAACAATGGATACCTAGTGACGCCATGGGCTTTGAAAGCATCCCATCAATAATGAATTTGCTCTGCTGTGTTTCTCACCGCCGGCACGCACGCTTGTCCTTAATCTTTTGTTATACTGGATGTGAGGGGTGTCTGTCACATGGACACCCTCGACTCTAAAACCTAAAGTGTTCTGCAATGAGATGATAAAATAACCATTTGTTAGTTGATGATAGAATCATTTCCCCTGTTATTCAGAAGGGTGAGTGGTTGTGCATACTAACCAACAACACTGTCATTCTCCCTGTTTAACTGTACCGATAAAGTCCACCTCGTAATTATCACAAACACGAGTCACGCGAATGCTGAGATTCTTATTGGAGAGATGCAGAGAAACGTTTTTACAAATTAATTCTTGAAATGTTCAAATGTTTTATTCATTTTTTTAGACTCGCTGCCAAATTGAATACAGGTGACAAATGGAAACTTGCAAGTAAAATCCAAGTCTTTTGAATTGAGTAAATTAGGATTCACCGGTGGTATGCTGTTTTTCATCTTGTGTTCCTTTGGTATCCTTTGGAATAAAACATGAAAGACCAGCTCTTAATGTGATTTGCAGCAACCAAATAATATCTGATTGTATCAGAGTGTGCAGATTTCCATGATATTATCCAGCTAAAAAGAGTAGTACTCAGTGAATTATGAGTAAATTTAACACACGCAAAAAAACAAACCAAAAAAATGAAATATAGTGCAAGAAGGTAATGCAAGCGGTATTGTATTCAGAACACAGTGAACACTGTGGCTTCAACACAGGACTGCACTGGACCACTTTATAGCACAGCAGTTTATGACGCATCTATGCCATAAAAGGCTGAGTTGTCTGAAAGCGTGCTGACACATTTCATCAGCAAAGAACAAAATGTGAAAGCATTTATTGAGTATTTCTAGTTAAATATATTTTCTCTGAAGCAATTCCTATTCCTCTGTCTTTTTTCTTTACTAGTGGAGCTGCACAAGGTCTCTTATCAGTAAAAGTTTTCTTTTGTTCTTTTCTTTTTGGGCCCAAACAAACAATTTGCACCCTGCTGTGACAGCTGGCGAACCGCAACCTTGTAGAGGTTTTTTTTTTTTTTTCTCTCAGCACAAGATTTTGGATAGCTCTTGATAAGAAGTGAAGTTTGCCAAACCCTCCTGCTGAAAACAAACAAAATCTGCTCCGAAGAAAGTGGACCCACCGTATTAGGAAATAAATATTACATCTTTATATATATATATATATATAAATATATATATATATATATATTTTATTTTTTCAAAATAGCATTTTAGAAATAAGCAGCTCAGTAATCAGAAGAAGAAGTTGGTTTTGTAAGTTCCTGCAAACAATAGGTATAAACACTTCAACAATATGTTTCATACAGCGTTCTGATTACATGTATATGAGCTGACTCTCAGATCAGGAGGGATGGTGGTGGCATGGCACACCTCAGTGAGCAAACCCTGTTTAAGACCATTTCTCCTGAGTTGTTTAGTGACTGGTTGGGACATTTGGCAACCATCTCTGGGACAATCAAACCAGGTATTTTAAGCCAAAACACAATCTTGTCCTGACCCCAACCTGTCACAATGTAAAATTACATTTCAAAACATAAAACAAATGGAGAGTTCCAACATATCCGTATGATACGAAACATATAAATTTGACATATCTGTGGTTTACAACATTGTACAGTGGTGACATTTCTTCTGGCGATTGGCTTCAAAATAAGTCAGTCTCTTCCTCTGCAGCTCATAATTACACCCAAAAGCATTACCACAGCCTGTTCAGTCAGGTCAAATCAGTTTCTTTTTTTATGTATCCTAATAGTACAAATCAGAAGTCCGCCTCAAGGGGCTGTCTGATGTGAGCATGTACAGATTCTATACTTAGCCGTGTCACAGGCTGCTTATGGTGACACTGTGATTCTAGAACCACGGAGAGCGCCATCACTCTGAGTGCTTTTCATTCTGTTCAGCACCATGGACAGAGCCAGACTGAGGTCCACAGCCACGGGGATGTCATGTTCTCTTTATACAGCAGCACAGACAGACTCTCAGATACAGCTGAGCCAATTATTTGCCTCCTTTATTCCAGCCAACAACAAGGAGAGCCTTGCTTCCTGCAGCAGCAACTCGGAGGGAGACCCAGATGCTCCTCGGTGCGAGAGGGATATGCTAAACTTGGCCTCAGAGGTCATGCCGGTATTATGACGGTCTTTCAAGGTCTGCAAGGTTAAAAAATATTTATGTTCCATGGATGGATGTCAAAAAGAAATAGAGGATAACTAAAGCTCTCAATCCAGGATCCATATTGAAAATGTACGTCAGAAAGCTTTGATTCATCCCACAAACCTTATATATTCTAACTTAATATGTACCGGCATTCCTTTATAGCTCGACATATGAATTTCAGCTGTAATTGTCATTGATGCTATGTGTTTTCTTAAAATCTAAAAATAAAAAAAAAATACAAGTGCGATATTAAAATGCCCCAGTTCTTCTGTTTTTCATCTGTCTTAGTCTTTAACACCTCAAACATAAGCATTCAGCAGCAGCGTGGACAAGCATTCCAAGCATCGCCACAGCAAGACCAATCAATCATTCTGTGCTCACCCCTTGTGGCCTTTTTAGCAGTGGCTCCCTAAAAGCCTCTGTTTTACCACCATCTTGCAACACGCCTTTCCTCCTGACCTTTAAATTGAATACACTTTAGTTGTACGGGCATTTATTACATTTCTGAACCACTCTTGTGGATTTCCTGGAAAAAAAATGCACCACGCAAGTACTTCCTGTGTTTCTCTACTCCCACTGTACGAACGCAGGCACTCAAACACATGAACATTTTCCCGTATGACACATTCTTAGTCATTTCTGTGTGTCAAGCCACTTCACATTATCAGCTCGCAAACAGACAAGCAAAGTAAATGCTAATTAATAGGAACATGGTTGGCAGGGTGGTGCTTGTTCAGAGGAGCATCACCAAACCAAAGTTTGAAGTAGCACCATATTTGTCTCCTTGTGACATGATAGCAAAGTGTGCCACTCAGTTGTCACATTTTTTCTTTCTTACTTTTTTTTTAAATTGCTATTTCAGCTTGCAACATTAATTAATTCATTGCATTTTAATTGGGTTTTGCTGTAACACTGGAACAAACTTGGTATCGGCGTTGAAGAGCAGCTTGGCTTTTTACATTCATATTTTATTTTCTGGTAAAACAGCAACATTCAGCACAACATGCTTTTTGAACATGTATAATGAAGTGAACATGAGAACAAAAGCCATTTTAATTTGATCGTTTCTTTTATATAATGTTTCAATGTATGCAAATGCATCCAAGTGTCAATATGCTGCATATACATTATTCATAACAATGTATTTAGGCTTAATTGCAGTTATGTTGTGCTTCGCCTAATGGCTGATTCTTAAATGTCCCTTATTATTTTGATATGTTGTTCTTATATGAAACTTAACAATATAGATATGGCATTATTATTTATGAAAGTAAAATTTAAAAAGTAAAAACATTTTTGTCTGGTAGCTTCAGACATGAACTCTGTCTTATGATAATCATCTGGTTGCATAGTGTGGATGGATGTATTATATATGGTACCATGTGCTGTGAAAATTAACATAAAGGAACTGAGGTTAAGGACTTCATCCTGAACGGGGTTGGTGAAGCCCCTTCTGTGATCAAGTTGTTTGACCTAATCTTGACATATGACACACAGCAATGGTTTAAGTGTATAAGAAGTCTCATGTGTATCATAAGGCGGAAGTTGAGATGATTGGAAAAACGCTTTATTGTTTTGGGATATTACAAAAGATGAGGAGAGACTGCCTCTGTTCAGTCACCATCTACGTACTGCTGATGCATGACTCTTGTATGTTGTGTCGAAATTGGTGTTTGACCAACTCTCATCTGCACTAGACAAGGGACTGGTTTTCAGTTGCCACGACATGGCAAAAATGTCTTGTGTATCTATATATTATCATGATAACATGCATAGATGGACAGACAGAGTTTCTACAGCATTGTACAGGACAGTACACTGTGTACACCTTTCTTATACCAACAGGACCAGGAACTTTAATGATCAGTTTGGATAATTGCCTACAAATGGCCTCACACATTCTCTCTCTCCCTGACACTTGCTCTCGCAAACATAAACACACACACACACACACACACACACACACACACACACACACACACACACACACACACACACACACACACACACCTTGTCAATCACTCTCTACCTCACAGTCACTCCTTTGCCTTGACTTGCATTATTATGCTGCTATGTGAAACGCCTGGTGCAGTGAAAATGGAAAGCAGTGTATCTGGTGAGGTTGGAGGGGAAAACTACCCTCAATGGGCTTTGGATTGAATAAGCATTGTCATATGGGCTTACATGCAGCAACCAAATGTCTAAAGAATTAGATTTCGCATTAGTGACATCTGGTTTTATCCCTGTAAATGCATAACCTACACATAAACAGATTAAAAAAACCCAAAATCAAACATACTAATACCATCCTGTCATACTGTGAAGAATGTTGTTTGGGGACTACACAGGGTTTGGATGCGGTCATCTTGATTTTGCAGTATGATATCCTTGGGTGAGATCTATTTTTAATAAAGCGATAATGCTGCAAAGGTGTCAACCTGATGTGATAATGACAGTCATCAAGATCACGGAAATCTGTTTGAAACAGTTGGAGTACACCAGAGGACAATCTTTGTGATGGCCATAAAGATGAAGAAATGTGCACAATGAGCAGCTAACTACACAAAAGTACCCATAATCATTGCAAAAGATATTCCTCAAGGTTATTTTACAGTAGTTTTTACACGGTGGTCCCCATACAAGGCTTAGTGACTCATTGGTTACTGCGTGTAGGCTAGTTTTGCAATGGAATCATCAAATAACAACAGATGGTTTGGGGTACACTGCCCTTTTTATAATGAAGAAAAAACACCTTTTACCCAAGTAACATTTACAAAAATCGATCCTTAATTCTGGAGAGGTAACAGTCTTATTCAAGCCAATCTCTGCAAATTGGACCAAGCTATGTTAGGCCAGTGGTCATATGAGCAACGCTTTGTCTTCAGTGGTTTAGATTTCCCACAAAACAATTGGCAGGCAGCTGCTCTCTCATTGCAACTCAGGCAGGCTCAGTGCTGTGCAAGAAGGACTGCAAAGAAAAATGATGCTCCCATGCCACTTACACACATTGCTTTGGGCAGACTATCATTCCCATTAAACTAATAACAGTTAGCTTCTTATCTCACAATGTCTTGGCAAAGTCACTTCCACCCTTGAACAAAACACAATGTCTTTGAATGCTGGGGCATAATATATCACTGAGGCCCAAATGAGACTGCATAATCCTCTGCAATTTGCCTTTCCACTGCGTTTTTCCGTACACAAATTTCCCTTTTTGGTGACAATGAGGCTGTCCTTCAACTGCAGGATTTAATTATCTTTTTTTAAAATCTTACTTATGTACTGTCAGGATGAGAGCCTCATCAATCGTACAAATGTGTTTGTTTTGTCAGACTAAAACTGGAACATTTGACTGGACATTTTAAGATTCTATAATAAATATTAAGTAAAATAAGTTGCGTATCTCGAACACTTTGGCCAGGCTAGAAGTCAGATGGTAGGCTACAGTCTACATCTATAAAGCAAAGTCAGTCAGTGGATGACTAAGGAATGATAAAATATATCAAGACCTCTTGATAAGCAGTCAATTGAAGGTTTCCTTTACATGAACATTTAAAGTCTAGGTATGTACATTTTGCTATATCTCCTTGATTAAGAAGATACATATGATACAGGCAAGTCAAACCATTCATGGAAGATTTTCTGCAATAACAAGAATAAACAAGTTCAGTTATCACAGTAAAGTTAATGTACAGCAGGGCTTAATGCTAAACTATGCCATACAACAGTGGACTTTTCAAGAACCAAACTGAACTCAGCAATTGTGGAGAAAACATGATATAAAAAAATACATATATAATCTGCATACAAAGGGAACTTTACATACACTTTGTATACATTTTTCCTCTTACCTGTAGCGCTAGTTACGCATCTAGATCTAGATCTAGATCTAGCTTTCATTCTCTTAAACATAATGGAACTAGACTGGTGGTACCCAAAGTGCCAAAAGAAAAACTATTCAAAAGCGGTTTCTCTTTCAATTACCCGATTACTCAAGGTAATGTACAAACCTTGTTGTGAGCATTTCGTTGAGGAACTGCTTTCTTTTCATATTACCACGCAGCGGGAAACATACATCTACTCATGATAATGGGTTGGCTATCTAAGCTAGCTAACATTACAGCTGAACCAACGAGTAAACCAAGAAGTTTTAACATCCCGCACTGCAGAGTTTGTCAAATGCATGTTTTGCCGCTTTGAGCCCTACAAGCCGACAGTGTAGTTCCATTATATTTGAGAGGAGGCAGACATCTCCGTGGGATATATCTCCAGAACTCGGCATCTCACACCTAAACGTTCTAAATGGATAAATACCACCAAAGGTAAAAATATGCATTTTTGATTTTGAGGTGAAATGTCACCTAAATCATTTGATATATTGAGACTTGTCACATTGTACAGTTCGGGTGTATTTTTACTCATACTCAGCATAAATGTAGTATACGCCTGTATTATCAGAGACAACCCTGATAGGACTAGTTTTACCTGGGTAATTACATTTAAGGCAAACTTGACGGTGGGACTTTAACAGTGACACAGGATGAAAACTAGATGTTTTAAAGGGATCCTTTTCACTCTTCAGAAACAACATGCAAAGCACCTTTTCAATTCCTAGAAGAGGTGTCAGCCTTGACAGAGTAATTTAGCACCTCTAGGAAAATAGGTCGAATTATATCAACAGTGGCTGACAATTCCTGGGGGATGCCCTCTACGTTGGGATATTTTGCTGTTGGCATTGAGTCTTAAGGGTGTTAAAGCTCTTGTAGAGCAAAAAGATCACCCAAACTATTAGTGTGGTTGGCAGACAGCGATGGAAGGTAAAGGGAGTTGAGGAATGGCATTGTTTTTGTGCTATCGCCTTGAGAGTCAGAGGAGTGTAATTTGGAATAAAGACTTGTGAAAGCATTATTTACCCGTCGAGGTACTGTGAATAACTCAGCATGTTCTCATTTGACAGGGTCTGCAGGTGCAAAATATTGTCTGTTTATGAACAATTTCTAAGTTTTCCTCTACCTTTGTGAAATGTGTTTTTGATGAATAGATTCATCACATTTGTTTCTTTCATAAATGCATGTACAATCACCCCACAGCTGCCTGTGAACCATTATTTTCCTGTGGTGCTCAAGGTCATTGCCGTCCCTCTCAAGTTTAAAGGGTGAATGAAGATGCAAATATTGCAAGTACTTCATTTGACAATGTCTATCTATGACGCGCATGGCTGCTTAATTGCTTGCCACGAGAGATCCTCAAAGAAATTAAGGACAAATTGGAATTCCTTTGCTTATTTGTGTTGTACATTAATTCAATAAAGGAAATCGTATTCTGGTTCTATTTTTAGCATTGTTCATTCGATTATAAGGAATAGATACCGTCTGTTAACCGTTGGAGTTATGTTGACATTACACAAGAGTGATAGTGTATGTGTAAATGTAAAGTGAGAATTCCATATTTCTGTGTCGGTGTAAAAGCAGGTCTAGGTGGTATATAAATACTGTGAATGTATCAGAGCTGTAAATCAAGTGAGAAATGCAAAAGCAAAAACCAGAGCTGACCAGTCATAGTGGACTGGGCAGTATGAGAAAAATAATAAAGGTATGTACCTGAAAATAAGCATTATAAAAGGTTTTCTATAAAGGTGGTTGTATTAGTAGCACGAACTGAGCAATTGCTTTTTATTGTACAAGTCTGCATGTCCATTGAGTGCCCTAATTTAAAATGTAAGGGTAAGAAATGTGCCTAATTGTGCTTTTGCACATTTTATGCAGTTTATCAAACTAAATAAATGGGAAAACTGTACTGACTAAGTCAATCAGTTACTAGTTTTAACTTCCATTTCGAACAGCTGCACATTTATTTGTTGTAGGTAAAATCATCCATGTTCAGCATAGGTTTCAGGACTTCTCATGTCAGATTCCCACCCAATATACAGTACAAGTGTTGATTCCACTACATGATGTTGGTTGTATGACACTTTGACAGTCAATAACTGCAGATGATGTTTTATCTTGTGAAAAGAGCCATTTGGGTTTTCGTTTTACCAACGAGACAAATGTGACAAATGTGTCTCCGTATAGACAAGCTATTACGAGCAGCACTTTGGCCTCAGACCCCTGCAGATATTCTGCTCATGGCCTCTGAAACAATGGCTCCATTTTTATTTATTTTTTTCATCTGGAGGGCACCATCCATCGCCGGAACTACTCGGCTGTCATCTCACCACACAGACAATGGCTTCCTGACACGAGAGCTCCTTGTAAAAGATGTTGCCACCCCTCGATCTCCATGCAACACAGGCGCGCACATAAAAAGTGTGAGCACGAACAAACACATAGGGTGGGCCTATGAACACACAAATATGCACACCCACACACATGCACAGAAATCTAATCTGCCCGTGAATCAAATCCCATCTTTTGTTTTTCAGGCAGTAAAGGAGGGTGAGGGAGTGGTATTGGGAAAGGTGTAAACTGGTAAAGTAATCACTATTTCATGTGGTTTTGGGGTCACCCCCCACTCTTCAGCAACACAACACCATTCTGAAGGGTAGAGAGATTTCAATCACTTTATAGCTGCCACCATAGCTTTAGTAAATTGTTGACAGCCAAATCCATGCCGATCCTTTGAGTGATTGCATGCTGTGAAAAAGGTCTAATCTCATTTTCTCTTCAGCTTCTGACTGCCTGTAAATGAACAAACATTACATTTTGGTCTTCAGTGTATTTTCCTTTTCACAATGCAATGTTGCATCATACAGCAAAGACATTTTATGAACTGAAATATAGTTAGGAGCAATAGTAAAAGTCAAGAATCATCACTGAAACTTCTAAAGCAGTGGTCCTCAATAGGCGGCCCCTGGGCCGCATCCGGCCTGCTGGCCTCCTATTCGTGGCCCCGAACTGTCATTCCTTCACTATGTGTTTTGGTTGGGTCAGCACGTGTATACCGGGACTTGTCTCTATGCCAACGATACACAGACAGCTGGGTCACTCACTGCTGCAAGCGCAATTTTTAACTTTCACTTTCGTTTTTGGAGCAGTTCGCATATTGACATTTTGCCGGCTGTGGGACCCTAGAATGCACAAAAATGGCGTGTTCCAAGTTCACTGCTAAAGAAAAGTGGACAGTGAAACATTCAAAGCAGCAATTCAAAGAAGAATGGACTGAAAAATGTTGCATTCATTCTCCCTCCAACCAGCACAAGACCAGTGTGCTTAATATGTCACGACACTATAGCTCTGATGACGATTTCCAATTTGAAACGGCATTATGAGACGAAGCATAGGAATTTTGAACAGACATTTCCTCAAAATTAGAACAACAAGGTAAGAACAACAAAAATAAATGCACTGAAATTGTTATATCAAGCTGCAAGCAGCATTCTTGTCAAAAAGTAAAAAGCAACAGAGTGCTCACTTAGAGTGGTGTGGATTTTGGGTAAGCACAAGAAGCCATTCTCAGCTGCAGAAACTGCATGACTAAAGTGATGGACACAATGTTTGAAGGCAAACAAAAAGAGGAAATATTCAACTATGTATTTTAATTTGTCAAAATGGAAATGACATTTTATTTTAGTTTGTATTTTTGTTGTCCTTTTGAATGAAAAGGACATTTTGTTTAGAATATACAGTATTATTGCATGTGGCCTGACCGACCTCAATACATGGACCTTTGAGCCATTGAAAAAAATCTTTGTGGCCCTTCAATATTTGTATTTGAGTACCCCTGTTCTAAAGTGTTGGGGACCTAATTCTGTCCTAGGTGTGACATGTCTATTGAAAAAAAAAAAGTTCCTTCTCAGTAAGACTGGCTTTACAGGATGAACACAAAATGATTACTTCCTTTTACAATTCTCATAATGACATGGATGGTCAGTGTTCACTGATTGTGCTGATGTCACACATAAAAAATGCCTATAGAAGCCCAGTGCCTCTGGCTGATTTTCAAGTGCATGCACTTAATGCTATTCGCGCATTTAATATCGTCACCAAAAGGGATGAGTCATGGAAAAATTATGAGGCAATGTATATGAGCTGCGTCGCTTCAAAACAGATATAAAAAGGGCTATTTCACACAAAAACCAGACTGTTAAATTTTAACAAACACTCTCAATATTTATTGTATCTTTTTGCTGACTATTGTGGCACTCTCCTGTTTTATTTGTACTTCGAGTGAAGCCAGAATCTATTTAAGTGTCGCTTTTGATGTATCATGTGAGGAGAAGAATATACTTGTATCCTCCATTAATTGTGTACAAATAAGTGCCTATTCAGACACGTTTACAACCACCCCAGGGAGACCTTGTCAGTGTCTACTTTGTAATTCATTGCTGTGTGTTCTACTGTTTATTCATCCTGCAATTATCAGTTCATCCACACTAGAGTATCCCACTATATACTCAAAAGACATTGGGTGTATTGCTGTCTAAATATGATCACTTTATCCACATTACAACCACAAAGGAAAGTTCTATCATGTTGCTTTCGTGCTGAATCAAAGTTTCAACCTCTCTTGAGCGTTTCATTGCAACATGATAAACTGTCTTCAACACGCTGGAATTGTTTGTCATCTGCTGTACATTAAAGCTCCACTGGGGCATCAAAAATCCATTATGTTTTAAACATCATTTGTTTTCTTAGCAGAACATTTTCATACTAAGCAAATGACAGACAGTTCACTTTTTAACCCATCATACTGAAAATGTCTGAGCTGGCACAAAGCTAATGGCTTGCATCTGATGCTTCATTTAAACAAGGTGGCGACTTGGACCAAGAATGTTCCTACTCGGTCATTTTGTCTCTGAAGGCTAGCACCATTAACCCTAATGCACTGATGTAATGTCTATGTCCCAACCTCTGTTTTCTATACTTTTCATTTGAAAGGGGCTCTGTGGAACGTCTGTGTTGTGCCTGAAGCCGCTCATCAGTTTGTGTTACCAGACTCCATTTCTAAACTAACATTAGCTACCATTGGACTGTTAGCTGACTGGACAAGGGCATTGAGACGAGGCACTCAAGAACGTTCATAACCTCACATCCTTTGGACTGTCGCAGAGAATTAGACTCGAGTCCTTCACAAAGAAATCTGCAGTCCAGCAGCATTAAACAACTTAATTTGTCATTTTTCATGTCACGTTACAATCCTCTCACACATAGACAATAGAAAAGTGATTAATGCATATAAATTGCAACAAATTGTGACATAGAGTCCCTTTTAATGTGTTTAAATGAATCATAGTGAATTGCAGACACTAATGTGAGCTTTTGAGACATGAGCTGATGTGTAGATTGGACTATTAATGGATAACTCGATGAGATAAGGTAAAAACATACTAACAAAACATACATGGAAACCTGCATCACTTATGTTCTATTACATTGATACCTTAATGACATAACAATAATTTTATTCTCCAGCCAAGGTGACATCACTTGAGGTTCGTGCAGCTTCCCCTGGAGCCACAAAATATGCAGAGGAAGTGTCATCAGACCTTGACGTGTCAGTGTTGGTGGAGCAGAGTTTGCCTTTAGTTGCATTGTCAAACACGTCACATGAAGGACATACACACATACAGCCGTGATGACTATACTGTGCGTTACCTGCAAACCTAAAGAACCTGCCAAATTCAATATTGTTTGCAGTGCACTGGTACCCTAAAGGCGCTGTAATTCAATTATTTTACTATATTGGTGATTAGTGCAATGTGCCCATCTGTGATTGTGGAAGTAACTTTGGGTTTGCTCATCTGGGCTTCATCTTTGGAGTTATTTATAGTCCCTGAGTATCTTTCTCTGACCTTGCTAAAAGTCTACCAGCTGCTATCTGACTTCAACACAAATCCACATGGTGTGTGGCTTATTAAACACAATGAATCAAATGAAAACAAAATCCACTGTTCTGTCTTGTTTGATTTACAACAATATCCATTCCAACACGGACAACCCACTGTGATCCATCGTCTGTCAGGAGCGCAGTCAAACAGAGCTGCATCTGTCAACATTTGCTGGAAATGTTAAGAACACAAACCAGTAGAGTTTACTTGGCTGAGAAAAATAGTTTTTCTTTAATCACCACAGGGATTTGCCTTTTATTTATTCATTTTTTCCCACATTTTGGGTTATCTGAAGTCTTACAGTTACAGACATATTAACTTTAATGTTGAGGTTGCCTCCTCGTCAAATAAATTATACTAAATGATATATGTATGTATATATGATAATGATATACAACAAAATGTACTTCACAAAGAAGTTCTCTTCTTTCTAATCTCTAATCTAAATTCTGTCGGCAACCATGTCCGGTGTCATGATCAGCAACAGAACAGTGGTTAGGAAGTAGTTAGTCTTGCTCACAGGAAGTAAGCTGTTCCTATAAGCTTGTTAATGGCAGACAAATTCAGCCTGAATCCTCGTCTCCTTCTACTGTCTGCAACACTATTTTGCAAGGACGCCACCACTGTATCCTGGGTTCAGCACCTTCAAAGATGATTGTGATGGGTTCAAAGAAATACAAACAACAACAACAAGAGTTTACCGCCTATAGCCCAACTGACTTTTCTCCAGCACTGTTACAGGAGTAGTTAACTGGTTGACTCTTACTAGTCCGTATGAGGCTTTACACTTCTGGCTGAAAGGCAGAAGCTCTAATCCCCTTACCTTGCTGCCAGTTCATAAAAGTGTGTTGAACAACTGTTGAGAAATGCTGCATTGGATGACTTTCATCAATGTTAACCACTTTTAACATAGCTATAACTGTCAGTCAATGTATTCAAAACTCCTTACTCCTCAATTTAAAAGCCAAGCTAAGGTTGTGACTCATACAGAGTTTTGATAACAGAGAGAGGAGACATAAAAATGCCTTTCATACAGAGCAATCTTGCAGAGTTCTCACTGCTGTCACAAACCTTACTCAATGATAATAGCTTGCCTGTATCACAATGCACTGTAAAAAGCAGCAGGTTGAAATCTGTTATCATAACAGTATCAACTTTCCCTAGCTTTACTCGGGTTATGGGATAAATACAGCTATAATACAACAGCAATTTTACCGGAGCATAGAGTTAGGAGTTTTAGCAGCACAAACAGGGAATAGCAAATAAAACCATTTAACCTCTTCAACCTGTCTACCCTGTGGAGGGAAATGGCAAATACATAAATGCTTGGGTGTATACACACGACTGCTCTCTCTCTCTCTCTCTCAAACGCCCAGCCAAGCAAGCAAACTGTGGAGAGGTTGGAAACAGCGTATATTGCATTCACTCTGGCCACTGCATTGTGTCAGCACAATCTCATTATTTCCATGCACTTTCTGAGGCAATTATTGGGTGGGGAAATGCTGGCTCTCTATTGGGTGGCTTTATTTGTTCCAGGGTTATGGCCATCTCTCAATGTGTGGCTTCGAGCAACATGCCGGTCCCCTTATGGTGGTGCTTGTCTGTGTGGTGTGTGAGTGTTGGAGAGTGCATTTGGATCATTTTTAACCATTTCAGTGAGGAAAAGGCCAATGCTGAAACGGCTGGTGGGAGTTTAAGTAAGTGCCTTAGGGGTCAAATGTCAAAGAGGACGCCATTTTTCTTTCGTCTGGTAATTAGATAAACCGAGCAGAGCTTACAGCCAGACCTAATACATGGAGTTTCATACTGATCCAAGCCTTCCCTCAAGTTTCTGATTTAATAATTACCATGCCATTCAGAGGGCCCAATTCCAATGTCTTGCTGTTCTCCCTACTGGGGATGAGAGTATCCCCAAAAGCTTGACTCTGCACTTAAAATAATGGCTGTTAACTGAGCCCCACCTCAAGTCGAGTTACTGATTAGAGCAACAGGAAGCTAAAAATACCAACGGCAACAGAAAAATAGGTCAATTCAATGGCAGGGAAGGCAATTCTGGAGAAAAAAAGTTGACTGTCGTGTCTCATTCCCAGTTTGGATAAGTAATTTGGGCCAAAGCGTTGGTACTTTATGACCTTGGAATGAGACTTAACAATCATCTATCACCTTCCCTACCTTTAATTGTGAGTTCTACTCAGGAAGTAGATTAAGAAAAAAAGTAAGCTACAGAGTTAAAGTGTAGCTACTAGCAGGGATTGTGGTGGCTTTGTGGCGTTGGGGTTGTTTAATCCGACCACCTCTTGTACTGTCGGCTGTCCTTGTAAATGATCCCTGCATGAATTGATTGATTGATGCGTCTGTTTATTTTTGTGCGATTGTGTTCAAGATATCTTTCCCAGCAGTGAAAAGCAAAGGAAACAAACAAACACAATGTGGCAAAATGCAGCATGTCAATTTCTACAGTGTTGTTCATATTTTATGAGGGAAACACATGCTTTCATCACTTCTCATTTGTCTTGCTTTCATATGTGTGTCACAGCACATACAGTAGAACAGTAGATGTCAACTCAGACTCAAGACAGATGGCGTTGCCAGCCCAGTCATCATGAATACAGTGTTGGCTTCTTACATTTCTTCCCATATCATCATTTCTATAACACATGTCATATCACATTGACATTACATGTACATGAGCTGGCTTTCTTGAAGGGAGGTGGTGGTGTTGCTAGAGCTAGGCAAGAATGCTGCTATACTAGAGACCACTGTCCATTTCAACATTTGTTGTACACAGCTGCGTATGTGGTGAATGGCAACAGAACAAGTTAAGCCAATCTTATCTTTTTCTCACCCTAACCAAGTTTGTGCCTTGACACAAACAGACCATGAACACACAGTTGTCACAACAGAAAACTAACGTTAAGTTGCAACATGAAGAAAGTCTCTACATAACCGTGGTTGGTAGAAACACACAATGGCAATTTTTACTCCAGCAATTTGGTTGGAAGTTGCTTTAGCAGGTTATACACAACTCAATCAGAATCACAAGGAACACTGGAAAATAACAACAATTTAAGAGGGGCAATAAAGGAATGACAAGGTCTTATGCAAGGCTCAGATGGAGCTGAAGCAGTGGTCTCTAGATTGTTTGAAGTTTCCATTCTGTATTCCACAATTTATGTTATGTGGCTTGCTGGTGCCTGAGCTCGCTCTTTGAGGACTTGTCGCAGGAATATTATACGTTCATGCAGTGTATCTGCATTCACATATAAACACGGGCCATTAAAGTTTCTCAACTCCCAGAGAAACATGTGATATATTGATATATCTATAATAACATGAAATATGTGACATTAACATTGCATTTCATACATTTGACATGGCTTTACAGGCCATAGAGATAAATCCAACTTTTCTACACGATTGTTGATGCATGTCATAGTCACTCTGACATTAAGTGCACGATTTCCCTCGGAGTATACACTTGTAAGGTTCACTCTTATGTTCCATGAGTTCAAGTATTCTAAAGTAATAGCCCGAGCCGTCCATGCTATTTAATATTAAAGCCTTTCAACGGAGGGCCTAGTCACTATTAACTGTTTCCTGCCTCAGAACAGCTATTAATAAAAAAGTAGGTGACTTCTCATGCACAAGGAGACCCCTGCGGTGCTTCATTTAATTTATAGAATTATAGTTGACACTGATGAGTGGAACATTGATTGAAGGTTAATTACATGCCAAATCTGAGGTGGGAATACCTTGTAACTATTCAACCATTACGGTTCCAACCATACTTGTGATACTGGCGGCACAGTCCCACTGCTTAACAAGGTTAGACCAATCTGAGAGAAAAAGGAGACACATCAGTCTCAACAAATGATGGACTCTTCCATCAGGGATTTTGTACTGGCATGCATGTCTATAATTGACAGCAAAAAATGATGCGTGGGCATACATTACCCACCCCCCACAGTTATATTCAAGACTTATATATGGTGGTGATACAAGATATTATGCATGGCATAAATGAGATAAAAGTAGTCGTATATCACTATGTAAATAAAAAAATGACACAAATGAAAAAGCGATGTCATGTCAGGGACGTCCTAGTTATTGTGCATGATGCACCAATTGTGAATCATTTCACTTTTTGCTCCAAGCAGCACTTCAGGTCATAACCGCTTGCTTGCTTATCCCATGTGACGTCAATTCAAATTCGATTCGTAATTCCCACGTTTCCAATGATGCTAGAGCGTCAGATGCCGGATGTGTCACGATTTAATCAGTGATGTTGCAACAAAAAACTCCCATGAAAAACTGAAACCCACATTAGTAATACTGTATGATGTTGTTTGTTCATTATTGAAATCCACATGGGAGCATAGAGTGATCAACCAGACCAATATATAGTAAAATGGACTGCATTTATATAACATTGTCTAGTCTCTGTCTACTCACAGCGCTGCCACATTCACCCTTTCACACATATTCAGACAGTAAGTGGTAATGGAAAACAGACTGTCCTTATAGAGTTTTTCTAGTCTTAGAAACCACTCAAAGCGCTTTACACCACAAGATAACTATTAATACGCACTCATATACCGATGGAAGAGGAGCAATTTGGGCTTCAGTATCTCACCCAAGGCTACTCTGACATGTAGACTGCAGGAGCTTGGAACCAAAGCACTGACCTTCCAGTTGGTGGATGACCACTCTTCTGCCTGAGCCACAGCCACCCACACAGTGATGGCAGAGGATGCCATGCAAGGTGTCAACATGCTAATCAGGACTGACACGTTGCTGTTTTATCCAGAGCCCCACAATATTTGCACGCTCAGGAATTCACACAAACACACCAAGTGAACAGCCATCAGAAGCGATTTTGGGTTCAGTGTCTTGCCCAAGGACAATGCCGGGGATTGAACCTTACGATTAGTGGACAGCCTGCTCTACCTCCTGAGCCAAAATCCAGTTAGTACAAGATTTTTCTCCCTGACCAATGAAAGGGTTGTGATGTTACAGAATCCCTGTCTAGTGTAGTTAGTCCAATTACTCCAGCTAATAGCGGTAGCAAGGAAAGCTGCATAACTCAATTGGACAAGGAGGTACAATGCAACCCCACCCTCTGAAATAATAATACAAAATAAAAAATAAAATCCCTGAATGACTTGTCCAAACCTACCCTGCTGCATCGCTCACCAGCCGAAAATGCCACACTCTCCTGTCTTTTGATTTATATTCAAATTCTCCAAGGCTTGCATGTACAATGTAAAGCCAGGTCTCCCTACAAACAGAATACCATAATCACGTTCCCTTAATGTGTTTTCTCACACTGCTCCCTTGCTTCAGACTTCTTAGTGGAGTCCTGACTCAGCACCAATTTGCTTGCAAAAAATTCTGCTCCTTTCTCTCACAGGGAGGAAACAAATATTTACAAACGGTATCTCTCATAATGATGCAGACATGCCGTAACTCAATCTCATTTGGCTAATCTGGAAATATGATTGACTAAGAGGGTTAGAGGCTTTCAATTTCAGACGTTTTGACCTTTAATTACACTGCCTCGCCTGACCAATTAGTGTAAATACCAGAACAGTGTTCCAATATTTATCATCCTAGCTTTATTTGTCAAATCAGGGCAATTTCTTTTCTATCATGTATGGGTTAAAAAACCTTAGTTGTTAATTTAAACATGTATTTTTTCAATAGCTGTAATTCAAACATGGTAGACTTTCTGGTTTGGTTGAAACGTGACTACCGTTTGACCGACAAATGAAGCAACACAGGCCGATCGATTGTCTCTCTCTCAGTGGGGACTGGAAACAAAATTTGCAAGGTGTCTCTGGACCAATTCTGTGGATGTGACTGTGTTTCGCTCTATCTAATAGCCTCACACTTTACCGAAGTTTCGAGTTGATGGCTGAGGTGAAAGAGGGACTTGACGCAGCCTTGGCAGGAATCTCAGAATTAAAGGTGAGACAGGCCACCACAAGTATCCCACTGATACCAAAGCCAATAAACACTTGCTGCTCCCAGCTGGAGAACTGCCAATGCCACAGGGAAGCAGCAGGATTAAAAGGTCTCCTGAACGATTGATAGGGCAAGGTGGGCTCAGCAAAGTGTGCACAATGACACACGCTATATCACCCTGTATTAACAGTGGTGTATAATGTTTCTCAGCTGAAAACACCTTTATAATTGCTGTGTGATTCAAGCCCTTTGCCAACATGCAGGGGAAAATAATTCTTTCAATGTGTTTTGCACCCCTTGGAAGAAAATAAATACCGTTGCTACTAGTCAAATAGGCCACCCGACTTTGTATAGGACAAAGGAAGCTGTCATTTCTATTAAAGGCCAAACCTGTAGGTTTATGAAAACAGACATGACGAACAGTATATAATTTAAGAATTTGAAAAGATGAAATGCAAACATTTCATTAGTCTGAAGATAATAGAAGGCTAACTAGAACAGTAATACTATTATCGATTATTACAGGATAAGAAACACATCAACAACATAAATTAACTCTGTCTATTTAAATTGGGAGTGTGGTGTCCTCGTGGCTTGGGGATAAGGCACTGAACACCTCAATGATCCCTTGATCTCCGTCGCATGCAACTGGCCATCTTTTTATAATACAAAATTAATGAATTCACTTATTTAATGAATATCTTATAAACTCTTATCCTAATCAGCGCCGCCACTCCCACCACGCGCATCACACGCTGTTCGTAGGGCACCAAGTGCGGAGGGGGTACCAAAAACAGCTTAATGAAAAGTTATGATATTTTTAATAATTATAATGCCAATATTATTTCAGTATAGAAATATTAGGCACTTTTTAGGCATGTATATCACAAAACAGGCAGAACAAGAGATATATTTAATTTCTCAAGAAAGTAACGATGGTGCCCCCCCAACACACACACACACACTCAACTTTCCCAAGCTCCCAGTGGGTGCCCTCCCTATCTCAGTGGTCTGTTGGATTGCACCTGACAAAGTTTGACAGCAAGCTGTCAACTTTTTTGGAAATGGCCCCGAAAAGACAGCAGGAGTCAGGAGCAAAGAAAAGAAAGAGGAAGAATCTGCGAGATGATGCCCGCGCAGCGCTCGCAGGTAAGTCCATGTTTAATCATCCTTAAATATGGGAAATGTGCTGCTTATGTGATGGTTAGCCCAGCATACACCTCGAACTAGCTGACGTTATTGCAAACTCGAATATGTTATAACTTAGGTGCAAGCTAAATTGAGATTTTTACTGTTAATCTATGCATTTTACAAGTAACTGATGCCAGCTAGCTGTTAATTTACTTTAGATATTGAGCAGTAGTTTATGGTTTATTTTGACGTGACGTGGTGAGTAACAGTTAGCAGTCAGTGCACAAGGTGGGCTAACAATTCCTCTTGCTTCAGACCATTTATAAGCATGTAGCGTGCAATTAACTGTCTTTAGCCAGGCATTTAGCAAAGTTTACCTAGCGTAGTGTCATTTGAGAACACATATTTTGGCGTTTGCATAATAAACCCATGACCATCTTGTCATTCAGTAGGATTCAGCAGAATGTAGGCTACAGTCTCTCACACACATCAGGAGAGGTGTCGGATGTGCAGTGGGACAGAAAATGGCTCTTGATAATGTGAAGTCTGAAGAACTCAGACTTTTAGTGTTACTGTTACAGCTAGCTTAGTCACAGCTGACTGTGACAGAAGCTACATGACAAAAGGAACTGGCGTTTTGATTGCATTTATGTCAGGATGCAAAGGCATGGACGATATCTGCCAGTGAAATAGTTTTGTAGTCGACAAAATGCTCCCATAACATATTTAAGTTGTATTCAATTAAATGGTAAAATAATGTTTAAGATGCAGAAATGTAGTCTTGTGTAAGGTGTATCATTTTGCTCTTATTCCTGTAGGTAAGATATACATATAAAATGTCATTATGAATGATATAAAGCAAACATTATTGTTGAATTGTATGCAATATTGCAACTCAATATTATGCTTTTTATATTAGATTAGATTAGATTCATCAAATAGTTGATAAATAAGTAATAAAGAGGGAGAGCTCCTTGGCTGCACGCTTTCAGTTTTAAATGTTTATATATATATATATATTTTTCTTTTCGGTATAAGATTCTTTGTTTGAATGTTTTGTCTCTTTATATACTGATCCTTTTTCTTGGTATTTCTAAATTAATGCAGGGTCAATGCTGAGATTCGTTCAAGGAGGAGCAGGTGGCCAAGAGGATGAACAACCATCTAGCGGTTCAGGCACACATCAACCCCAGCCGGCCAGCAGGTCTGTAGACTCCACAACAGTACCAAGCCCTGATCAACCACCCTCAACCAGCAGTTTAGGGACAGATACACAGCAGAGAACCACCACCTCTGAAAGCACAAGTCCTGTCATTGAGAGTCCATCAGGTGACAATGTAGAGACCTGTGTGACCTGTTCTGTGTACTGTGTTTACAAGGTTGATTTTCCTTTTTCGTTTCATTGTTCTTAGGTTTTACATTGTGATGCTGCTATTGTGTTATTGGAATCGAGTTATATGTTTGGTAATAAAAAGTTAAACTTGCAAAAACAAATTTTTTTTTGCATAAAGGAATTATGCTTAGGGCACCAAAGTGGCTAGCAGCGGTACTGATCCTAATCCCCCAACAAGTAGAAGTGTCGGCAGCCTCCAAATGTTGGTGCAAGCAGCCCTTTCTCCTTTTGTGTTTTCTTGACTTGGTCAAAGATTGAGCCGTTAAAACATTCAACCATGTATCCATTGTAGCCGTCCTGGAACACAAACTATATTTTAGTCTTTTGATTGACAAATCTACATTTGTTCAAATGAAATCCCAGTTTAGGAGAGTGGGTGCAAGATTCTGTATGAAGTGGGAGTGCAAAACAAGCTTACTGCCAACAGCTTGATTCAAGCTCTTAACTAAACTATTATTTCACTTTCAAGGTTTTTGTCCTTCTTTTTCTAACGGCTAGCTCACACGAAAGTTTTGTTAATCTCCTCTGTCCCTCGCCCCTCCAATGAGAAGTACTGCGCTTGTTTTTACTCGAGACACAGTCAGTGAAAGGGCACCATCAGTATGCACATTCTGCAGAATCAATATTATTTACAATTCATATTGCTATCAAAAATGATTCCAGCGTTTATATAACCTTGCAAGGTGGTTATATTTTCACCCTGTCCATTTGTCGGTTGATTTATTTGTCAGCCAGTTTACACAAAAACTACAAAGAAGTTCCATAAAACTTTGACCCATTAATGTTCGGTCCAGAGGCAGATAAAGGGACAGACACAGGACTGTTTTTCACTTTCCATAACATTGCCAATAAAGTTTTTCCACCCCGCTTTTCGTTAGTTTCTCAGGGAATAATGCATTGATCCCGATCAAAAGAAACAGGTGTAGGTGGTTGGTAACTATGAGCGAGTGCAATTTGAATTTGATCCTACGATAAGCACTTATGGGTAGTTTCAAAATGCACAGGTCTTTCAGTTTGAAAAAGGATTTGGCTTGATTCGAATAAAAGGGACTGTTGGGCATCAGCAGTGCCATTCACGTTTTCTATCTACTCTTTTACACCACAAAATATATTACATTTTTATTTTTTGCATGGATGGACAGCTGCACCTGAATCAAAAGAAGACCTTGTGTCTTTATTTGTTACTGTGTTAATCACTAAGCATCAATGCCTAACTTTAATTGTTGGGACATACTGTACCTCAATGGCACTAAAACAGGGGGATGAGTGTGAGAGGCAGTACACTCTTCAGTTTGAAGTAGTCCGTAAATATAGGGTACAGATTGCACAGTGTGTATTAGTAAATAGAGCAGAGGAGAAGTATAATTATTAATATCAACTGTGATCTTGATAGGTGGGCATCAAGAACAGTTGTGCCGAATTGAATTAGTGATACAATAATAATAATAAACTGTCCTTGTCAGTGACATCTGAGATTGAAATTGGAGGCTTTTGAAAAGCTGAACATGTCACTTTTCCCAAAGCTGTCACATTGTGCAATTTATTTATTTGGAATTCATTTGTTTATTCCAAAACACTGAGGCTGCACTCTGTGCATATACTGAAGCTTTTAACAGCTGTGCCAATCTTAAGTGTGACCCTGTAATTGATCTCTGCTTCACAAAATAGAGAAACACATTCATTTCTTCCGATACCTTTATACACTAGCCTTTGCACTACACAAAGGCCTAAACAGGACCTTGCAAAGACATCTGGCACAGCCCCTTGAGCCCTGCTTAGCACTTTACTTTTAAGGCTGTTGACACAATGTTGTGTCATAAAGGGCTTTGGGACAAACAGTCTTGCATAATTGCTTTTGTAAGGAACCCTTTTTGAAGTCTCAAGGGTTCTAATGTAATTCCCATGATAGTGCCATTATCTAACATTGCTTTCACCTTCCTGCCGTGATATGCTCAGAGCTGCAAGTAATCACGGGTCGAGGAAAAGATTAGAAGCCCCGCTCGCAGGGTTCTGGTCTGCGATCACCTTGATGCACCCCTTTTGTAAATGATTAATTGCCATTCACTCTCTTTCAATGATCCCCTTTCCAGATCATTAAAGCACCTTTGGCTTGAACTTTGGTGTGGCACACATCATCTGCAGCCCCCC
>CAEMYA010000045.1:3128883-3173954 GCA_903131615.1 Diplodus sargus | reverse complement strand
ACCTGCAGTATCGAGAGACAATCCTTCACATTCTGCAGAAACAACAGCCAACAAATCGCTTCTCAATAGGAAGTAAATGACTCTTTCGCAATCAATGCGATTTTCCTCACTGGCAAAACATTAGTTATTGCCACTTGGCACCATGGCAGGTTATTTGTCAAACAGCTGGTTCATGTATGCTTTCACTGAGGTTGTATTCCTAGATCGGTTTCACAGTGAATAAAGGAACAAAGTGAATGAAGGCTCATTTTAACATTAAAGCGGGAATGATGAAGAATCTAACATTACACGTGCTATTAAACTCCTAAACCTTGCGTAGAACATATAAATCTTCTGCAAGCAGGTGCCCGTGTGAGATGGGATGTCAACTGTGCTGTAAGCCCACACAAGCGCTCCCACACTGCAAGGTGGAATGGATTCTTCTTGTGATCTGTGTCTTGTAACATGGAGAAGCAATCGCAGTATTCTCTCTGTTGGTTGTCTCACTGAGCCCACTACTGAGACACCTAGTCTCATTAAACCAGTGTGCTGCTCACTGTAACTTGCCACGCTTTGTTGTCAGAAGACAGAATAACTGGGGGTATCAATTAAGGTCTGCTTACTGTCTCACCATCGCTCTGGCACACTTCACCAGTCTCCAGGGTGGTAAGGAACAAAGGATGTCCAGCTCCACCCCAGTGAAGTGCTATCCGGTAATTTTGAAACAAGCCTAATAAGAATTAGAAGAACGATTAACGTTTAAATTTTGTAATAGTATTTCTTGTTTAAAGTTTTTTTTCCCTTGACACCTGCAGCCTCTAGAAACTATATATTGCACTTACCCAAAGGTATGCCTTTTTGTATACATAGAAGTAAAACAGGGTGGTAAAGTGAGGAATCAGCATCTTTATTTTTCCTTTCATGGGAGATTTACATTTGCCTCTGGGGATGAAAAAGTAATTTCTTGACTTCTCTGTTACTCGCTACCTCCACTCTTGACCTTGGAGGAGGAATACCTCTCTGATCACTGTCGCTTTTATTCCCACCTGTCTGCAATGCCTTGAGAAAGGCCACTGCCAGAAGAGGCAATAAGCAAAGCTTGCAGAGCTGAATATTGGCTGTTATTAGTTTGTCTTTCTCAGTGTATGTAAGTGAGCGAGACACACAGAGTAAAATGCTTTATTTTTTTTGCTCAGTGTAAGTGTCAGGAAATGTGAGATTTCCTGGCATCAGCTTTGATCATCCTGCAGGAAATTAATAAATAAAAAAAAACTAAATCTGGGACTGATAGAAATGAAACATACAGAGCTTCACAGACGTCATGAGAATGAAAAATTCAAATTATTTTCAGTGGATAAGCAGAGACTTTATGAACTGATTATATACTCAGTGATACATAGAAGTAAAACAGAGTAGTAAAGCGTTGGTGAAGTACAGACCATATGTACTGGTAAACATATTAGATTTATGTCAAAACTGGCAAAAGATCTTTAGTATATTCATCTGATCCTCATACCGAAACGACTGACAAGGTGATTGCCAGTGCATTTAGAGAAGCCATACAGTATATCCGGACCCTTTTACAGTCACAGTTTTAGGCAAGAAAAATACTTGGTGACATAACTTTATTAGGTAACTTAGTTAAAATAACTCATCCCAACCCAAACTGTTGGTTTCACACTGGACATAAACAGCAGTCCCCTACATGAAAGTTGCCCTTCCCGATCTCCTTCATACTCTTTCACCTGACTTCCTCCATTGTTTTCATAATATTAACTACAGCCACCAGAGATTGCCACATAGCAGGAAACATAAATATAGATTGTATAAACTGCTCTCAGAGTCAACCTATAGCAGCGTTTTTTTTTTGTTTTTTTTAATGAGGAATGGGTCTGCATACAAGTACTCAAATGGTGTCACTTACAGGATGATAATTTCTGTGAAAAATAGAGATTTCTAAAATATTTAATGGTATTCAAGCACAATAGAAATGGATGGTTTGCCTCCAAAGACAAAACATTAATAATACTTAGCCAAGGTCTAAAAAAAAAAGAAAAAGAAATTATCAAATTTTGTGACTCTCTAATTCCAAATGTTGCATGTACAGTACACATTAAAATCTTTATGTTCGATGGATTATTTTGGGCAACTGAAAAAAGTGAAAGGTGATCAGAGTCCACACAGATGCTTGGGTGACTTTAAAACCAACATATTCCTCATGTTATGGTAATTTAGCAAAACAGGCTAAATTAATGTGACTGCATTTATTTCCCATTTGAAAACACTGGCGTGTCAGAATACACAGTCGACCCTTTTAGGTCAGTTGAAACAGAAATGACAAGTGAAGTAATAGTATTTTCAGCAATAACACATTAAGAAGAGAATGTGTCATGTTGCATCATTTCCATGGAGCTGCACCTATTGATTGTACATCACATCATGATTGTTATCAAGCACTGACAACCATATTCAAGGCTGAAACATTCTCCACATAGCCCTCTGTTATGGCCAATATGGATAACCTTGGCATAATAGCTCCAAAGCCCGATCAGACAGCCATATGTGCAGAACAAAAACAACTAGACCCTCTCATGGGGGGATACGGAGATCATGGCAGAGCAATTTACCAGATTGACACATTCATGGCGTACTGTTACGCACATACATACAGCATGTGATGAGGTTAAATGACAAACCAGTAGCATACGGGGGCGGGTTTCAGTGGTGCTTTATGCATTCCTCTCCTGCAATTCAGCAGCAGCTGGCAAATGACACTTTAGAGATTTACAGCATGGATGCATGAGCATTTAGTTAGACCTCTATTTTATGTGAATGGTTATGTAGAGTGAGCAGATGATTGGTCATCTATGAGCTCCATTTTTGCAGGTTCCCCTTTTCACTCCAAGAGGTGAAAAAGAAGAGTAACAGACTATACATAAAACATGGAAATGCAAGATGGAGTATCTTCATGGCTGAATACAGAAAAAGTAAGTGCGATGTTTGGAGAAACTGTGCCTAATGTAATAATATCTGGATTAATAGTCATATAATATTTAAAAAAAAAGAAGAATGGGCACAGATGAAGAAACAAAAAAAGGACATTTAAAATAAATGATTATCAATCATAATGCTGACTATTTTCACATGCAATCTTTCCACAAATTATTACTAATTGTAATAATTGATTATGATGATGATTATTCTTTTTATTCTCATTGTAACCATTGAAGAAAGGGATTCATTTGAGACGGTGGAATAGAGATAGAAAGAAATACGTTTGTGAGACAAGCAGCCACTAGATAGGACACAGGAAGGCAATATAAAGCTGCCATCCTTTTTTCTATCATGGCAGGAAGTAAAGGCATGTGGTTGAGGAGTTTGGGGAATAGTGCAATTTAATTGGATGAGCCCCGTATAAAAGGAAAGTACATCATACCAAATACCATTACAAATGCCACATGAAGTGCGTCACAGGTTTTGAGGTATCTCCCTCAGGCAGGCTCGGAGACAAAACCACACATTCTGCAGAATGCAGCGAGGTCATACCAGAGACAAGACCGAAATGATTATGTTTTTTGTGTTTTCAGAGGTGGGTGTGAGGTGTGGGGGCACATTAATCAGGTTACAGAAATAGAATGGTTTGCTCCTGTGTAATAGAAAATGATGCAGTTAGCGGAGGCAAGGTGGGTACTGATGGAAATAAGTTTCTTCATCTCCTCCATCTTCTTCCGGTAAAGGCAGACTGAACAACAAATCACGAGCACACGGCGGCTTCCTGTATCGACTCACTTATATCCCTTACTGATAGCTTGGGTTCTTTCATCCACTGTAGAGTGAAATCACCAACAAAGCCAGTAAAACATCTGGTGAAAAGTGCAAATGCTGATGCAGCATGCATGTCTTTCTGCTATGGCTTTTTGTTAAATAAACATAACTGTGGTCTGAGAAAAGTACACTATTTTTGATGTGAGTGGTCTATCCAAGGATTTAAATACCTTCATATACAGGGTACAACCGTGATCACAACAGACATCACAAGCAAGGGCAGCATGGTGACCTCAAAAACACAGATACCAAGTCATAACCAAGAGATAATAAGCTGGATCAAATCGACAGCCGCCCATGTGACCATCGACAGCCATGCCCGGTGAAAGTGTCCTCGACCTTGAACAAGATACTAAAATCCAACCAGCTCGGTTATTGTAAATCAACCCTGATAAGAACATCAGCCAAATGTCAAAAACAAAATGAACATAATCAAAACCATGTGTCAAGAACGGCTTATCAACAAATCATAGTGGTAAAAAAAACTGGCAATGGCAATATATAAGGTATGGTGAGACTTTACAATACAGTACAGGCACACACAACACAACAGACAGAGCAGATGCAATTCAACAAGAAACACAGAGTTATAGAGTCAGAAGCAAAATCTAATGCACAATTATGAATTACAGTTACAACAAAGAGAGTTCAATTGCAAAAATGACCCAAAAACATTAAAAGGAATGTGACTTAGTATTGACCACACAAATGTGAATAGTTAATCATGATCAAGTGATAAATAATCAGACAATAAATCATTAATGAGTTCTTTCTGAATTCATAAGTTTGTTGTACAACGTGAACAGATCATTAGGCCGTGGTTAGTTCATGAGCATCCGTGAATCTGAATTTCTCCTGATTACATGTGAATCAGCCACTGAGCAGCACATTCAATAATAATTACTTAAAATTTTCATTAATAATTACTTAATCATTTGTCACTTTTTTGAGCGATCTATCATACCAAGTACTTATGACGTGGTCTCTCATTGTACCATAATAGCCTTACCATTACTCACCCTTTTTAACTATAATGAAGGGGAAGTAAACAAATGTTACCTATTTAGGACTGAAACTGCCAAAATAAAAAATAAATAAATGGGGGATAATGCAGTATAAGTATGGATAAAGTAATAATTAACTAAATAAATGAAAGGGAATATAAATAAATAGTTGAATAAATACAGATGTAAATACATCCAAAGTGCCATCAAATAATGTCACATTGTATAAATTGGTTAATGCCTACATTTATTTTCAGTCTTGTGGTGCATTTACTGGCATATAAATGTATTTATTGAGCAATTTATATTTTCAGTCATTTATTGTTAATTTGGGCAGTTTCAATCCTGTATAGTTCTCTGGTAAGGAACTAATCATTAACAACTAATTGGTTATTAGAGGGTTGACCAGTATACTTATGACATCAGTTTTTAATTTTTGTTGTTTTGGTGATTCAACTCACTTTAACGAGAACTTTGCCAATTTTCAACCAGCTTTATATCACTACAATTTTGGTATGATGCAACTGAACAATGATAAACTTACCTGCACCCAGAGCTCCCTCTCACCCTTTTGCTGGCAAAAATGAGGCAGTGCTGATCAACAATCACAATCCTGTCTGTTGCCCATCTAAATATTTCACAAACATAATATGATGTAACAAAATAACTGACACAGAGCGAAAATCAAGCACCACACAACTCGCAGTAGGTAGCCCATCAGCTGTAGTGTTGCTGTGGGTTTTGTACCTTTTGAGCAATTAACAGTTCTACAGCCCCTTTTCTCTGGTCAAGTAGCATCAGTTTATTTACAAAATATGTACGTAGCCCAGCTATATGCAAGGGCCACCTTCCCAACAGTGGAGTACTTCTTTTATTGTACCTGAAACTCAATATGAGGATCAGATTCAGCTTTTGACTCTGTAACTCTGTCTTTCTTGTTAAAGTGCCTCTGCTCTCTCTGTTGTACTTCGTCCACTACGAGCCATTTCTCATCTGTTTAACACATCAATATTTGATGTAGATTCAGCTCTAAAACCATACAGGGCCAGCCTTGGATGAAGCTGAGTACTATAATCTTTGGTAGCGTAGTGCATCCGCCAATACAAGGGGCAATGACCTCCATGCACTGATGCTCTGCAATCATTTTAAAAGGAGAATCTCACCACTACGGCGTACATAAGATAAGACTAAACCTTTATGAAAGGAAGTTGGTGCTCACCCATAAGCCCGGATGTCTGTTTGCAAACTCTCAGCATAAATCCAACAATGTGCTCCGACTCAAGCTATTCGACAGCTCTAGTCAATTAGGTCCATCTGTGCCTCTTTGGTCCGTAAACTTTGAACCGGTGACATAATGAGAAAAAAATAAAACAACAGGCATCCCACTGCCTACTGCCATTGTTCATAAATTTAGCAAACACATTGACGCCCTACTGTCAGTTCCTCTGAGCCACATCCGTGTAGAATTAATTACAAAAGCCATTTGGTGTTTTAAGATTAATGACTATTGGATATCCATTTAGAGGGCCGTTCAGAGATACATCATGACCGATAGAGATGAATTCCCATGGACATTTTAATAACACTCCATATAATTAGGCATTTGCAGCAAACACAGCACACACAAATGCTACTAAACCACCGACTGTCAGGAAACATGACACATTTGCATTTCTTCTCCCGCTGAGCGACCATGAGTGTGCTGACATTCATACGTACAATGCTTCAAATCCCGGTAATGCTCTTATTAGAGACAAGCTTTTGTGTATTTTCGTATTCCATTTGCAAATACACCGCCTGTTTCCATGGCAACGGATCCTAGCCAAAAAAAAAAAAACGACAGGAAACAGTGTTTATACAGGTAAAATAAAGGACAGGTGTCAGTCTCAAAGGTTTTTTTTTTGTGAATTCAAGGAATCTTAGTCAGCTTTCTCATTGTCAAAATTAGAGCTACTTGTTCCCTTATACATTCAGGCTACATTTTAGCCTCAGAAGGGGTTCTAGCTCTTATTTTTCTTAAACACACGATACAATAGAAAACACAATTTTCTTTTCAATCCTGAGCATGTGTGTCTGAATTTTAAGTGCACTGCTGCCACCACTGTGCAGCCGCACGAGAACAAACATTTCAAAGCGATCCCTAGGTGGTACCTTTCAAGCGCGTGTGCCTTCACGTTATGTGTCAAGTACGTGAGTTCACGTCAGTATGTACAGCCGCTGTGTATGCTGCAAGACAATGGAAGCGGAGCACTTATGTACCACAAAGCTGAAATCCCGTAAAATCCCTTTACATGATGGAAATATGGCCCCTGCATCCTTTGGAAGGCTGACCTTGGATTCTTGTTTTGCGCTTCGCAGCAAGGATTAGAGGAAATCTTCCACAAACACACATTTTGCTTGGAGAGATCTGGGTCTTTTTTTTTTTTTTTTGCCTCAGCTTTATTTCAAAATCACAAAACAAGGCTACTTTTGAACTGCAATCTCTGGCTATTGACAGAAAGGGAAAACACTGTGCCAGGCTTAGATTTTTCTCTTATCATTTTCTTTTCGTGTTAAAAGTAGGTTGAGCTGACGGCAAGGAAACTTACTGATATTCAGTTCTATGAGAAGAAAGGACTTTCCAAAAGTCAAGCTAAACTCTTGGGTAATGTGACCTCCCCATAAATTAATACACTTTTTTTTCTAGCTTTTTAGCTCGCTGGCATTGCCCTAGCTGCTGATTTATGCCAGAAATTACTGAACTCCAGGGTGCTCTGAATTGCTGGGTGGCATCTTTGGGAGGAGTAAAAAAGCTCCTCTTAACATACAGTATAAAACCAAATCTTCCAGATTTTCTATAGCTGTCTTGGGTTAAAAGCGACCACATTTTAGGAAGTGTTATTTTCATGTCTTTTTTATTATAATGCAGGTGAAGGTGCTTGACAAATACTGTAAAAGTATCAAAACTCTCAATCCATGGACAAATGTACAAAGTCTAAACTCAAAAAATCAAGCTTTAAATGAGACACCCAAAGCCTCCAGTATACTGCACTATACTGGACATAATTAAGAGGTATATGTAATCCCCATGTCAGTTCTATGTTACAGAGATGCAGATCTCCTTTATTTCTGGATTTAAAGCAATTGTGAATATGGACCAGATTTTGGCAAGGAGTGGGAAGAAAAAATAAGCCAAGTTTGGAGACAATAATTGAAATAATCAACTAAGACTGACACAGTCTGAAATGCAGATTCTGTGTGATTGACTGTGTGGTCTATAGATTCTATATCTAAATTTGGAAATTGCGAGAGAAAAAAAAAAAAAAACAGTACAAACTGCATACCATTTACACAAATGTAGTTTTTATTTTTTCAAGTTCAGGCAAACCGAAGAAAATGTGGAGTTGAAGCCATTTGGCAAAAAAAAAACTAAACAAACAAAAAACAAGCAAAACAAAACAACAACTTTATTTTAACTTTAATCACAGAAGAAAATCTCACACGTGGATTTGAACTTGGGTCATTGGAGTTGAAAACAGATCCTCACGCCATTCTCCTACCGCGGCCAAAGCATTTTTGTTTTGTGGCAGCAGAGTTGTGGCAGTTCCTTGTTAGACCATTAGTGTAACGCATGAACAAGCTGTGGAACATCTCATAATCACTCAAGCACACTTTACACTGAGCATGAAAGCAGAACTGCTTTGATTACCTTTTCACACGCCGGTGAGCTGGTTGCATAGCTTAGCCAAACGTAAAGGATGTTATTATAACGTATCACACTTGAAAAGCTTATTAACTGCTTGAAGGCGGGTTGTGGAGTTTGCAGGGATACACCAGAAATGGTGGCTCGTTATTTAAGATTCCACGTGTGGTATTTAATGTGTCTGAATTTTCAAGATCAACATATTTTAAACCCGCTGTCTCCGATCTCTTACACAGTGTTACTATTCCTCCCAACAACCCCAGCAGGAGGATAAGGACAGTGAAAGCCCTTGATAACTTGCATGCATTCAGTGAAAGCTTACATGACACTGAAGCTCCGCAGCTAGAATACTGGAACAGGAATAAACAGTGGCGGCCCTGGAATATTTAATGCCTTAGGCAAGGTGATGAATGGGAGATTTTTTATTTGTTACCGAGGTTAGACCTTTCAAGTTCTCTAGTGTGTGTTAAAGGTCACGGACGTGGCGCCATTCGTAACATGCTTACATACAGTGTGTTGCCAACCTCCGAAATGAACCACACACTGAGAGCGGTACTTTATGACAAACAAACAAACTTGCCCCCCCATCTATTAAGTCAACTGAATACACAACTAGGCACAAGTGGTTAATAGGAGGGGAGAGCGACGTATGTGAAAAAGCACATTACCAAACAAGGATCTTTAGATGAAACTGCGAATAAAATATTAGATACAAACACGACTATACTGCATCACCACTGGGAATTAAGTAATTACTGCAAAAAAGTGCAGTTTAGCACAAAAAATAATGTATCGTAAAGCTTCATGAGTCATAAGGTCTTGTTTATGTCAATAGTAGAAGCTATTCGACTGTGGAAACCTGGCAGTACAGAGTGAACTGCAGCCAGGGGCTACATACATATTAAATGTATACTATTTCATGCACTTCAGGTTCAGTTGAAGAGAAAAAAACAAAAAACAACATGTTCTGGATCATAAAAGTACGAGTGTGTAGATTTGCCGAAGGTGTACATTTATGTCCTGAAGCATTGTGTGTACTGTCCTGTAGTGGTGGGAACACAGGCGACATTCTGGGAGGCCACTATGCCACTTCATATGTCATGACTTTGTATAGCCATGAAGAACAAATGGCTAAATATTCAGGATTTTGTGGTTGGAAGTTGATGGCAGCTTAGAGTTTAAAACAAACCACTTAAAAAGAGGACATGCTCAGGTTATTAATCAAATCATTTTATGTTTTTTTTTGTTACTAATGTCTGATGAAATGGGAGGTATATGCTGTGGAAATAAACAGTGGGGGTATCGAATCCTGCAGTAACAGTACTGAAAAGGCGGGGCTGATTGAGGTGCGTGGGTTGTCCCTGCTTTAAAGATTAACGGAACTTCATCTGTTAAATGATATTTTTCCCACTGAGATCCATCAGCCCTCAGACAAACACTTATCTCTACAGCGCCTCCTTTTTACCTGTTTATCTGATCTTTATCTTTGTGCTAAACAGTGAATTCATGATACTTACACCTCCAGTATGATATGGTTTGGTGTCACATGGCATGATGTCTCACTTGATACAATATTATAAAGCCTGTTAGTCTGAGCGTCATGTCCAGACGTCATTCTCCAGTAGGGGAAAGAGGAGGCGGAACATTTGTAAAGGACCCACATTAGGCTCAAGACCTGCTTGAACAACACGTTCTCACTCCCAACTCAACAAATACAACAGCTTGTGCAGTGGCCTTCCGCTTCACACAATGACACTTTACCTACTCCCCCAGTTACAGTTTTGCATGTGAAGGGCTCCGTGGTCCAGTTAGCAGTAATACAAATATATTGCTGACAAACAGTTCACATATTATGACATGTTATGACTTTGGGACTGTTATTAAGTTGTGCAACAGTGCCATGTTAGGCACAGAACTACTTGATTGAGTTATGAAAAAGATCATACTTTGGGTAGGAATGACAATGTTATTTACCTAATTTCTGTACATTGAGTTGCTTGCATGGTTTAAATAAAATCAATCTTGACTCTTGCTCACAAAGGAGAAGAGAACCACAGTCTCTAATGGGGAAGTTCAGGGTATCACCCATCCAACCATGCAGCCACACCACCCCCGGACATGGATTTCTCTTGCTCATTATACAGCAGCGGCAAATTTCGATGGATAGGCCCACTGACCATGTTGTATTCGGTCACACACCATGAAGTTGGCCCTCTCCAGGTTTTACTGCCATGAAACTAGAGGCCTATATTTTGATATGTATATTGTATTTTGTTGACTGTGAACACGGTTGAATTCGGGTTATTGAGTGACACATGCAGGTCAAGAGAGTAAGAGAAAAACAGTTTAGCCCTATACAATACAAATCTGATTTCTGCGTTGCATCCTCCTAGCAATGTGCCTGATATCAAGTCAAAACGGTGAGGCTTGAATCAACCAAGGGAGAGGGAGTTGGTGTTGAGTCACTGTTGTAGATAAAGATGAAAAAAAAAGAACATTTGTTACAAAACTCCATCAGTCACACAGAAAATACAGTATGTGACATGGTGACAAGAAGACTAGGCTAAAAATACACCACCAAACAACAAAAAACTGCCAATCAGATGGAAGGTAGATCACCCAAAGCATGTTTTTTCAATAGCTATGAATATTTTGTGGTGGCATTTTCCTTTAATCATTAGTTTCAACCAATGCAAATATCTGATCAGATGGCACGGAGGGAGCAATGCAGGATAAAAAGATACAAGACTTCCTCCTCTGTCTTTGTTTCCTCATCGAAGTTGCTGTCAAAACTGTTATTCGTCAAAACAGCTCCGTATGTCAGCCCAGGCAGGTATATCTTGTAAAGTGTTTTGTTGTGAGAGCTCCGACAGAGCTTACAAGGATTCTCCAAAAAACTACCAATGAAGATTCCAGTGTAGCTTATTTGATTTTAAATGGTTGGTGGTAACATATCCTTTGGTGGAATCGGAATGTAATTATCTACATTTGACAACTTGTATTGAAAACTGAGGGGGTCTAACTGGAGGGAAATCGTCTCTAATTGGACAAAGAGCGAAGCACTGCCCTCAAGCGCGAGAAACCAATTATGTAGCAGGTACCGAAAAATAAACAGGCCGCTTCGCTCAGCCATTCTTTGAGGAGCAATTCATGAATCCCAGATCAATCAAATACAGTCAGGGTGTCTAATGATGTGTACGGATAAATCTTGCATTTGACAGGGCACCATGTTTGAAAGGCAGCCACTGTGATGAAAACGCGACGAGGCTGGAGCTAATTTTAACAACACAGTGTTTGAAAAGCCTGAAATGTGGACTTTGGCTTTCCTTTAAGAATCTCATGCGAAGTGTATTCTATGTTCCATCCTGTCTCGTCGGTATGGATGCAGTTTCGAGCAGTGGAGAATGTTAAGGATTCAAAGGTCAAGTCGTGGGGGGGGGGTTTGAATGCAAGATGGAGTGCAAGCCATCGAACAAGAACATTTCTCATTAGAGCTCGCTGAGAGGTGTTTTTTCATTGTTCTTATGCAAATGATGAATCATTTTCTGATGCTGTACATGGCAGTTATCCTGTGCAGCAGAATATATAATCTGCACTTTAAAGGTTCTGTAAAAAAGCTGTAGACATGTTTTACCCTGATGAAGAGGAATAAAACTGACAACTGTCGAGTCTATGAGCTTTTTTTTTCATAGTTCATTAATTTTGAGTGTATTGTTACACAGACTAGATGGTTTGTTTGACAAAGTGTTGAAATTATGTGGGTTAGGGTTAGTGTGAGTTTCTGGGGCTCAATGGCTTTGATGATTCAGGAAGAGGAGGGTTTCAAATCACCATCACAGATAAAGTAGTGACCAGTTTGGTGAGACGTGGAAAGAGGAACACTCATCTTAAAACATTGATGACAGGAAGTGTCATTAAGAGTGAGCAGGTGAAGAGCTTTTATGCATTTTTTCAAAGCACGTCTTATGTGTGTTAATGATGCCTCTGACTGTTGACAGAAAACAGGTGTGTAAAACACAGAACAGATTAATTGATGGACTGATGTGTGGATTACTTTATAATCAAATTTTGTATGTGAAAAACATCCAGTGCCAAACCCAATTATGAGAGTTGTCTTCATGCGGACTGTGATTCTGAAATGAGGCAAAATACCTTTACATGAGATGGATTGGAGTAATGACTAAAGAGTGACACTGAGACATACTCCATTAGAGTATCTCTCATACAAAATTATAGAGGCATGCTGTAAACACACAACTTTACTTGGAAATTCATAAATGTTTCCTTTGAAAGAAAAAAAAAAGAAAACATTACCTCATTTTTAGGCCACAGTCACTATTAACTCACAGCTTTGTGGTTAAACATTAATAAGCCCCATGAAAAGCATACAAAAAAAAGGCTTGTCAGTCACTTTATCCTCCAAAGATTGAGATGCCACATCCAAAATGCTCTATTCAGTCAGAGGAATGGTAAGCATGGCTATGTTCCCTGTTGGCACCTTAAGGCAGCGCTGAAAATACAATAAAAAAAAAGCCCCATGAGCTCGCCGGCATGTCTCATACATCTTCAGTCATGCGGAAGGTCGTCCGTCAGTTTTACTGCACATCGGCTTCCTCTCAACGCAGCATCGATGACTGATGGCCCTAAGTGCAACTAGATAACTACGGCAGGGGATGATAAAAATGTGAAAACACACATCCTAGACAGGAAATTGGCCATTTTGGAGCAATTGACACAGAGGAGCTGAAGTGATGGCACTTCCTGTAATGCTGCTTTTGAAAAGCGGAGATGTCTGGTTGTCCGCCGGGAGATGGCTACAGTCCACTGGACATATTTCTGAGGTACATCCACCTAATAGATCTCAATTATTGTGTTTTCTCCAAGCTTTTTCTTCCATTTTAGCTGCTACAAAGTCAAACCTAAAGGGGAATAAGCCTGTCATGAAAAAGTTTCCTTCAATATCCTGGATGTTTGCCCAAAAAGAATCAATTGAAACAAGTTAGACAACGGTGAGGTAATATGAGGCACAGTCATCAGAAGAGGTGTCATCAAACCACAGCATGGTAAAAATTAGGGTAACGAGGTAAAGCGAAGATCTATGAAAATGGATCGCTGGAGCTTAATGGTGAATGGAATATCGAAAGAGACAAGTGAACGTATTAAGTTATGAGGCGACTAAACTATATTTCACAAGGTTTTTACTAGCTACAACAGCATGGCTGGAATCGTTTTTACCTTGTGAGACTGTATGTGTGTCATCATGGGAAAACAACACCCTGTAGACACCCACTGTAGCAGAAACTACCACAGATGCTGTTTTGAGAGCTTTGCCAGTGCTTTGTTTGTCCGTCCGTCTATCTGTCTTGTTTGTCTCAGGACAGATTTTGTCTCCATGATAGCACAACAACCGTGCAGAATGCTGTCACAACACTTTCCAAGTGCATATTTGAGATCAAAATAAAGGCCAAGTTTAAAGATGGGTGCGGTCCAAGCAAGGAGGCCGGAAGTAAGGGGTAGGAATTACATCTGTAAGATAGTTGATTGTTGAGTCTCATTCCCAATGACGCTTCATGGTGGTGGTCTGCCCGGCTTGCCAACCCAAAGCATCAGTATTTGACGTGTTGGAAATAAGACTCAAGGAAGGGCCAAATGTCCCCTCCATGCGTGGCCCACACTCATTTTAAGTCGCAGATCACTGCATCCCAGAGCCAATCATTCGCATCCACTCTTGAAGTTCTGACACACCAGTTTAATGGTCGGTTGATAACCAATGTCACAGCTGTCGGTGAGCATCTGTGGCCCTAGTTGTTGTGGTTTGTCTCACATTGTTGGTATGGCCCTTGTTGGCAGATTTTCACGTGAAAATTAAATGCATTTAATTCTGTGCCTGGCTGATCAGTTAGACAAATCACTCTGATTGACTATTCAGCTAAGCATATCTGTGCCCTAGAAGAGTAAGGGATAGCCCTTTGAGCATGTTGCTGTATCCATGATTGACACATTCCGCATCGCTTACCTACATCTTTCACATCCACCTCTTCGCCAGTGCCATTTGCAACTTTTAATATCTTTGATATTGGTTTTGATGTGTCTGGCCCTAAGTCATTAGGTAAAACTGGAGGCCAATTGCAATGGAATCATACCAACTGCAGCACCAAATGGGTATGTATGGTGCAATGGCACACATGACGAATGAGTATGATGAAATAGGTCAAATGTGCCATGATAACATTTGTACATTCCTAGTATCAAACAAGTCAGCAGACACCTCTAATGTCAATGCCAACATTGGTTAAAAGTTGACCATGCGAGTATGGTTAGGCATATTAAATATAATGCAAAGTTCACATGTTCACAAGTTTGGCATCAAGGCTGGTGTGACTCCATTGCGGAATGGTCTCTGGCTTTGGTGGTAAAATATATGATAAATATCTGTTTTTATACTGTCATAGCTTCTCATCTGTTATCTATTTCCTTCAATGCACCAAATGTCTAGTATAAGCGTACTGAACTGAATTGGCATGATTGATGATCATGATCATCATGCCCCAGCTGCTCTGCAAGGGTTATTGGCACATTATAGAGGGCAGCAGTTAACCTTTCTGACAGAGTTCAATCGAGAGATTACCTGCCATCTCTATATAATCTGACAGGAAAAAATGGCATCAGGAAGACTATTTATACATCACTACACATATGTGCTTTACTGAATGTATCTCCTATGGATATTTTTATTTCCAACATAAACCTTGATCATGTGGTGAAATTTGAATCTTTCATAGTCACAGCCAGCACAGAGAGTCTGTAAACAAGTGGGTGTAAAATCACTTCAGTGCTGATTAATGATTCATTTTGTGTGTTGTCAGAAAGTGTTACAGGTTTAATGCTTATCAAACTGCATTACCACTGACGCCAGAGGATTGCAATGCCTGGGATGATTTTCTTATTGACCAACCACAAATAAAATGTCTTGCTGTTAATTAGGCACGGCAACTTGAAAGGCCAATGAAGAAGCATCTGTGGCGCCGCAGCAATAACTGCGAAAGTAAGTTAATCGATGTCATGCTTAGCACACAATTAGGCTTTAATTTCTTTGGCATATAAAATATGTACTGTAAATTCAGGGTCTCCCAAAGATACATTAAAACACTCCAGAGGCTTTTGCCACAATGCACATTCAGCATTAGTATAAGTGGCATAAGGAAAACTTAAAATATCAAATGTCTTTTCAAGGTAACCTAATGGCACCCAGGTTATTTTTTTTTTCAACATAATGCAGTCAATACATGTATATAATTTCAAAATAGAGCTGTATATTAGTAACAACACTAAATGTAGTTATCTTAACCTAATGTATGATCTTTTGCCAACCTTATCCAAGTAGTTTGTTTCACTAACCCTAACTAAAACCTGGCCGTTCAACAACATTACTAACGTTCCAAAAGTAATATAATTGCATATAACATATTATTAACATATTAATTAAGGTATTATAACCCAAACTTGATCTTGAGCCCTTCACGTGAAACACTGACACCAGGGGGAGAGGCGAAGCTTCTTAGGTTGAAGCTTTGAGGCGATGCACTTTCCAGCTAATCTAAGAGGGTTGCTAAGTTTTGTATTACTCTTTACAAGTAGGAAATCAATCTCAAAACTTAAAGGAACACACTTAAGTTTATCAGAAAGACCCAAATTGGATACATTTGGAGATGTACAGATTTCACTGCACAGGGTTTTAAAATTGCAAAAGTAATGAGAAAATAATGCTGTCACACAAATGCCATGGAGTAAAAAGTACAATAATTGACGAGATGTTGTGGAGTAGAAGTATAAAGTTGCATCGAACATGAATACAAGTTATACTTCATTATAATACTTGAGTACAATGTACTTAGTTACGTTTCATCACTGTGCATGATGCGCTTTCATTGACTGAGCCCAGCGACAGACAGGTCACAGGATACAAGCTGCTGCACTTCGAATGTACATGTGTTATTGCAGCTCTTCCTCCTCTAGAAAAAACGCTGCCTGTGAACATAATTCAGGCAGCAATAACACTTCCCCTCCCAGCACAGGGTTCTGCGTCTGGCCTCAGCCACCTGTCTGAAACACCATCCATAGAAGTCCCTGCAATCTAGGGGTGATGCTTGGATTGATATGTATGGTGCAGTGATGTTAATTCACACTAATTAATTCACATGAGATGACAGGATCAAGTGTTTCAGCATTTGAAATGCGTGTTCTAACTGCTGTGAAATGAGACAACTTTGTTAAGCCTCTGTTGAAAGCAGTCACACCGCTGTAGCATGACAGACGGTTTAATGTTGTTGTTTTTTTCATAAAGTTCTTCACTGTGCTAAATGTTGGCTGCTCTTTTAAAGCCTTCGAATCCAGCGTATTTCATTGCAACAAAGTTAGAGACGGTGTTAGAATCACCCACCACACTCAAATTCTTTACACTGCGTGCTGATCAGCAGGAAAGTCTCATAATTCGGTAGTGCAATAATACTCACAGGCAGTAATTGCTGGCCCGCTGATTCCAAAGAGCTGCTGGAGCTGCTTATTGTGCGGAAGGCGGGAGGCTGAAGATGTGAGGTGGGTAACGTCTCCCTTTAATCCACATCCCCTCACAGCGTTCCTTCTTCAGTTTCTCAGCCACCTGCAAGAACCAAAGCACAGTGGAACCGTTCATTCTGAGCCAATAAATCAGATGGTCAGGTAATTAACTTTAACTTGTCTCAACGTGTGCTTCTGAAATCTTCACTTAACGATTAAGGAAAGTTAAATGTTTGAGGAAGCACGGGGTAACACCATACAGAGAAATCTTTCATTCAAACAGCCATAATTCATTTTGCTCTGTAAATAAACATTTTTTTTCAACAGGTTTCATCATATATGTGCATAAAGTCCCTGTTTTCTTGTGTTTATTTAAAATACAATGTATTTGTTCGAGTAAGTTGCTAGCAATCTATGTTTCACAGAGTGGGAAGCATCTTCACAAGCAGACACCTTCAGATAGTGTTCATGAATATCTAAAGACAGCTTTTATTAAAAACCTTCATGTACTGTCACCTGATATTCTATATATATCCTCCAGACATGCATTGTTTTAAGAGGGGCTGCCCAATGAATCAAATCCATAGCCTATTCCTACCACAGTGATCCATTTGATCTGGGAAGTTGGACTTTCCAGTCGAGTTTCCAGTTGGCAAATGTCACCTGGAATGTCCTCTAAAGTGGAATTTCTGACCCGGAAAGTCAGATGCAGCTCACCAACCCTCACCTCAATATCTAAGATGTCTGATCTGCGCATTAACTGCCGTGAAAGCTGTAGCATATATTTTATGATCGCTTGTGTCTTGTTTGTGTCATCAAATCAGTCTTATACACACTACTATCCATCCTCTACATGTTGCTTTGCTGCTGTTATGCGCAAAATACCATGTAGTGCGACTGGCATTGCTAACATCGGCTAGCGATGGCTAATCTGACTAGAAAGCCTTTTCCTACTTGACTATGAAATAATTTCCTTCTCTACTTCCAATTTCTGAGGTAGAAACAATGCTCCGTCAGACCTTCCACCAAACACTAGCTGCAGAACTCTACAAATCCATGCTATTTGTGTTACTCTTTAACATTCAATAGCTGATTTTCTGTATCATTAGGGGCAGCAGAAACAAGCTTTATTATTAATTAAATAGCAAAATTGTTATCAAGCATCCAATAGTCACTTTTTAATTTGCTCTGTTTTTGTCTGGCTCTTTAGCTGCTAAATGTGTCACACCAGCCAGACGCTGACTGTGTCTGACTGCTGTTTGTTGTCAAGCAGTTAGCATACAATGGGTTTATAAGAGCTCTCTACTGAACTTCCTGCTGCGGTGAGAAAAGCGATGTTGAAAGACTCAAACATACACATAGTCACTGGATTCACTGTAAGTATAGACATATTGATTGATGTTTTAACATCATTAAAAAGCCCTCGGGGATATCACACGCAGGCATTAAGAAAAGCCGGATTTCAGTTGATCGTGGCTTAAGTCGCTCCTGGTTTAAGTAATCAACATGAATGCAAGTCCATAATTTTTAAACTATCTGCAAGGACATCCTCATCCTCAGGATAAATGAACAGATAAACAACCAAGTGGAGTTTGCATAAGTGTACCTGAGGCAGAATTTGCTTTAAGAAAGGATAAAAACAAGACGGCTGACATTTACTATTCCAGACGTGGACTACCACTAACTATAAGAATATATTTATTCATGCAGTAACATCATATTGAAGAAGCTCCTTGCAAAAGAGTACAGCAGTGTCTCAGCTTAGTTTTTTTTTATTTCACATCTCTACTTGCTGCCAGTAATAACCACATGCTCCATTTCCCTCTCTGTGGGTGAGAGACGATCAGACTTTGGAAATGCCAAAGAGATCTTGAGTATTCAGAGGTTGTGGATGCTGCAGTTAATTTGTTCCTTCATTACAGAAAATAAATAACAAAAGAGCTTCCGGTGAAATTATTAATATTCACATTTCCAATAATTAATTTTGTATTACAGCACTTGATACTGGAGGCTACTAGGACTGCCAAATGACAAGTTTGGTCCATGATAATGAAAGAAGCATAAGTCTCTTGTAGCCAAAAATCAGAAGCTGTAGAAGTTATTTGTCATGATTTTTACAACCACAAATATCGATATATCAGCTGAGTTGCACTCATCAGCAGACAGCTCAAATGGCCTGGCAAACGCTTGATCCTCCACATTTGATATGTACACACAGAACCAGCTGACGCATTTAAATCAGAAGGGATGAACTTCCCTTTGATTTCCTGTCTGTGAAAAGTAAGACCTTGGATCCACAGCAAAGCGTTGGAGCATCTGTGCTGAAGTAATTTGTCTGCAGAGTTGTTGGCAGTGATAGAGACACCTTGTTCTTCTTCTGCAAGATGTTATACATCTCATCTGCCTCATTACTGGCAAAACAATTAATTTCAAGGTATGATATTTGGTTTCAGATTATTTAACAGCATCTGTGGTGCGGCTCATGTCACGTTATTAGACGCATAATTTGGGATATAGCTGCAAACATCTGAACCACCATGTTCCTCTTTTGTGCAGTCTGTTCAGTTGTCTGTTCAGTGCAGAAGACTGCTGGGAAAGAGCAGGCCAACACATTCTCACTCCCAACTCGTCAAATACAGCAGCTTGTTCAGTGGCCTTAGGCTTCAAACTATGATGCTCTACCTAGCCCTCTCGGGTTAGTTCTGCACATGAAGGGCTCTGAAGTCAAGGTTGGCACAATACGTTATATTCCTGTCAGACTTTTGAAATAAAGGCTCCACAGTCCAGTTAGTAGTCCAACTAGACTTTCAAAATAAATTAGGCTGATAAACAGCTAACATATGACCTATTATCAACACTGCCAAAGGAGTTTGTTTTGATGAGGTTTAGACAAAACAAATTGCAAGGTTATGTTTAGGAAAAGATCATACTTTGGGTTAAAATAGCTACATTCAGTCTCATAATGTCAGTTACGTAAGTGACAAAACGTCAGGTAAAGTACATCCGTTACATAATTTGTCTGCGTTACATCAATTAAAAACAAATCAAACTCATGAGGTCAAATCCTGGGGTCAGGGAAAAAACAGCCTATGAGTAAATGCAAACTGTGTGATGTGATGTGAGATATTCTCACAACTGTATCAAAGTGTTGATGGCATTACTTGCCAAAATAGCAAACATGCTATGCTTGGCTTCCCTCTGATAATGCAAAGAAAGCTGCTTGAGTGAAACCTGGAAGTCAGCGCCTCATCAAATCTGCTGCTGGCTATTTTAAGAGTGAAGCAGAGCTTGATAAGGGAATTGGCCCATTGTTCCCCCCACTTGAATGCTGTCAACCTGAACAAGATTATTCCCACCACTCCGGCACATTGACGGAACCTCAGAGAATATTACTGTTGCTGCCACAGCCATGCGTCCTCCATGGCATGCAGAGTATGTAGCTGCTACATGTTACTCTGTATTGTACTTCTGAGATAAAGGCATCTTGGATGACTTTATTTATCTGTTTATTTTTTGAAAACATAATGGACACGGGGTCCGAGGAGATTCAAACAATAACCTGAGAACAAGCAACTTCTCCTTCGACAACCTTGGCATAATCACAGCCAAAAGGCATAAGCACACAGATATGGTCTAAATAGAAATTGAACCCCATAAAGTAAACAGGATACTGCAGAGAGAGAAGATGAGTCATGGATAAACACCATCTGCAAGGCATTTAACTTTTAAACATTTAAAACGGAGAACAGGGAACCACGCGGAATGGAAAATAAGATCATGATAGACGACAGGGGTCTTGTGTAAAAATCCTCCCAGTAAGCTTGACAGAAAAGTAATTTCAAGGGTATAGTATGAAATGATATACAGTATAATATAAATGCATGCATAAGTGAACCGTGGATCAACAGCAGCAAAGCCTCTGGGAAGAAAAAAAATAAAAGAAACTTTTTCTCAGTTTCTATCATGTGCTCGCATGATTTTACAAATCATCTCCGTGAGCAGAAGTCTTTGCTACAGATAGCTCGAGACTTTGCTTTTTTTTTTTTTCCCATGTGTCTGTGACAAGATTAGGCTATCTCTCCTTGTGCACATGGATGACTGACTCCTTGGGGCTGGTCGCATCTCTCTTGCGCCTCCTCCCTCAATCCCATGGCAGAAAACATTTCTATTTTCAACAGGATTAGCTCTCACCACGAGCCACCTGACAGGCAAAAAGCCTCACCCGTGTGGCACAGGCCCCCCAGGCTCCCAGCAGAACACATAGCAGGCCTCGCTGACTAACAGGGATCCTGGGGAGTTTACCTTGCAGTGGCACGCACAGTGGGCAGCATCGTTTCCAGCTTCTATATGACGTCTTTCAACCGCCCCTGTCGAAAACATTGAATACAAAGGTCTTTTGAGTCCTGTCTTTCAAGACGTTAATAAATCTGCGGCTGCAAAGAAGAGTACAAGCAGTCCCCCAGCGGAGTTAACAAACAACATGTTTGTCATTAACCTAAGAGGATGGATTGGTTCAATATCCCATATTATAAAAAATGCAGACTCATCCTCAAGCCATAAAAAAAGAAATAAAGACGCAGGGAAATGAAAAAAGTCCTTAAGATGACAGCTATTTCCACATGCCAAAATATTTGGTACATCATTTCGCAAGAATAACACTGTCATTGTGCTGCTCATGATTTCCGTAGTCGTAATCCCTGTTGCAGTTGCTCTTATCTTCATTGAGGGACATATTTCCTGTCGGTGGGTTCTGTATTACACCAATACTTTCCCCTAATCTGTAATCCTTAGCCGTAAAAAATCCTCAAACAAGGATTTGATGCAAAAAATAGGACTTTGAGAGAATATTTTCTACATTCTAAAACATAGCCTGACTAAGAATCCAGCAAATATCGGATCTTCAAGATGTTTTGGAGTACACGAAGTCTGTGCCAGTTGGCAAAGTGTGTGTAGTGTGAGGAATTAAAAGGATTCACCTCTCTCTCAGCAATTAACAGCTTTAACAATAGCTTTGAGGGGCCTCTGAGCAAGACACTTAACCCCAACTGCACTATTGGGACTGTGCGCTGACCTGCAGTAGAGAACTTACACTCATAAGCTCCCGGGCAGGAAGTGTTTGCACTGATTATGTGATGCCGGTCGGTGTATTTCAGTGAAATATGTATGAATTATAAACCTCTGTGAACCTAATAAAAGGAAAACACATGAGGACAACCAGCAGAAGGTGGCTGCAAACCCTGAGTGTTATATGCAAAATGTGTATGAACAAAAGGATGTTTGACCTGAAGTAACTTATGTCCGTATTCTGTGAGTAAGGGAGTATATCGATTCCGATGATGTGTCTCTGGAATAATTACCAAGAATTTTGGGCAAAGCTGTGGATTGTCTATTAAATATGAAGTTCAAGAGATAAAAAAATCAATCAATCAATCAATAAAAATCAACCTTCCAGCACCTCTTAAAGTGAAACTCTCGCCAAAATGCAACGTAGGCTTTTTTTTTTTATGAACGTATGAGTCAAACCTTCGTGTAAAAGCATAATTACGACGAAAGAGGCACTTTTTAAGATTTACCGTATTTTTGTTTAAATGGGAGTGCTAGGGGCAAATTAGCCATAGCATCAACGCATCAATCGCTATTTAACACTAACAAGGCTTGACACAACATGAAACGTTGCCCGTAGTATCACCAAGGTCTCTACACATGAACAGGAGCATTGAGAACAGTGTTTGTGTACACAGAGTTTACTAAAAAGAGAGTTTTTGGACAAGGTATAAGTCCTGCAGGTCAAGGCAGTACAACCAAATCCCAGCAGCACCTCTCAGAATAGCTGAACACTTGTTCGTTTGAACTCGTTTAACCACATTCATGTCACTCAAAGAAAATACCCGTAGTTTCATGTGAATAAAAAACGTTTTCAATTTGAATTCATGTCATTTCTTTTCCCCCTTCAGATTTCTTTTTTTAAAAAACACAAAGGTAAGGAGAAAGAAAAGCTGAAGGCTGCAGGGTCATGTCATGCTCAGGTCATTACAGCAATACCTTCAACCCTGACGTTCTATATTTTGGCCTGTTATTTCTGTTCAGCCAGCTCTGTCACGGTGCAATGGAAGTTTCTAGAGTGCCATTACTGTCAAATGAAAATTGTACGTTAGCATTGTTGGCAGTCATTTGAAAAAATAAATTAGGTGAAATAATTACGATGAACATTATTTTAACCAAGCGGTAACATGTACTGTATGAGTCTGGGTCTTGCGTGCCAGTTTTTACAGCAGGAGCTTTAGAGTTTTGGAGCTTTACTCTCGCGGATTGGATTTGACATGAAACAAACAGGCTGATTTTTGGCTTTAACAGGTGAAAAACCAGGACTTTAATTAGACACTGGCCTCCAGCTCAAGGTGGTGGTACAACAACAATAGTTCTTAATGTATATTCTGTGTAAGTGACTGAGACATTTTTTTCAGTGCCAACCAGTGGGGCATTCTTGTCTGCAGTAACTTTTTAACTTAGAACTTTGAAGATATATATATATATATATATATATATATATATATATATATATATATATATATCAAAGTTCTAAGTTAAAAAGTCATATAGTGTACCTTTGTGCTTACAGGTCTTGTAGAGGTGCTGCTGCAGGAGTAATAATCATAGACTGCATAAAGTCTGGTGGCTACATTGGAAGCTGCATGTAATCTAAAAAAAACTCCTTCAGTGACATTGCTCATTGGCTAAGTTGCATTGTGGGTAATGTAGGCACCAGATTTTGAAAAGCAGTACACTCGTCAACACTCGTACTGACTATGTGAAGTATCAAAAAAGACAATGTTGCAGACTGCAGTTACCTTTGACTGTATTCAACCTGAATAAACTGTTGACGTGAATGAAAGTCAGCCTTCACTTTATTTATCTTCTTCCTTTGCATCTTTAGCTGTGTATAAAAATGTTGTTTGCTGTGTCAGCAAAAGCATCTTTTGACCGAAAAATATCAGAACTTACTGAACCACTTATGTTGTTTTAATTGGCCATTGTGTCTTTTATTTAATGAGATATTGATATTCTGTTTGTTCCCTGTCACACAGTGCCCTCAGACTTGTTATGCTTAATTGACTGTCAAAGTTCAACATCCTGTGAACAATCATAAGCCAAAACCACACCACTCGCTCTTTGATATGGGATTTCACTTTGTCATAAAATATATGTATGTCAGAACACTAATTAATTGCATTTGATGCTGTCTTTTCACTTTTCTACCCTCAAACTGACTGATTCTGTCTGCTTCACATCAGCTTTATTTCCTCAACCTGTCACATGAACTTCCGTCTGCTGAGCTGTTGAATATTTTCTTCTCGATTCCCCTGGATTACTAACCCTTTTTTATGTATTCCTGTTATCTATTTCAAATTCCATTTCACCTTTTAATGTGAAGGTGCACAAAACTGAAGCTAATCCAGGGCTAAAGTGTGCCTCAGGGGCTATTACAGAGTTCTGTTGCAGAGCACAAAAAAGGAAGAAAGACGAACACCAGATCTCTTTTGATATTTATAAAAGATCTGTTATTCAGTTATGAAATGTATCTTCATCTGGGCAGATGGGAGTATATAATTTACATTCCAATTGGGGGAGGAAAAAAAAAAAATTGACAATGCATTTGTCTGTTTGTCAAGATTTAGAGCAAAATATCAGACATTGTTGCAGTTCCTAAAGTGCAGTCTGAGCCAGGTCTGTCCAGGTTTGAGGTCCATATGTTTAGTTAAAGCCGGTCGGGTGTTATATCCTACGTATCTATACAAGTGAGAGGTATATTGTTTGGGTTAGGATTAGGGTTATTTTCATAATATCCACCTCAGTTAACTTCATATTAATTGTAATATTAATAGAATGAAGCATTTTTCACACAACCTGTTTATTGCATTTCCATGTATACATGTCAGCGCCTGGACGTAGTAATGCAGTAAAAAAAAGTAAAGCTGCCTTGTTCTCACCTCCTATGTGTATTAAGTGATTCCTTATTCGAAGGAAAGCAATATTATGAAATAAGATACCTCTTGTTTGTCCTGTTTCTACATGTTTTTCATTATTCATAGTTGCAGCTACATTCTCGATTTATGACCCTCCTTATTAATAATTTCTCTCTCATTTTTCTTGGTTCTTTTTGAAAATAGAATTGGCATGTGAGAAGCAGTAAAATGATCCATGACCTGCTGTCAGTCACCAGAATTGATTTCCCTGCGAGGTTCCATGTAGTGCCGATGATGCTGCAAAATGACTGAGCCAAGGATCGGCTCCTCTCCTGTGGCCCATTGGACCTTAATACAGAAAATAATTTGTACAGTAGTCAGTGTGGAGGGAAAAATACATTGTTGATCCCATTTGAATCCTGCCATGAATTATACATAGGATGTTTGTCAGTCTTGCTCAATAAATGTCACCGTGGCAAGTACTGAACAAGGTGAAAACCCCCATATTGACAGGTGCAGTTATGCAAAAGAGTTGGTTTGAAAAAATTGTTTCCAGAGGTCAATTTTTCTTCTACTTTCAGATTTTAATAGGCGACCTATCCATCCTGTAAACACTTGATTGGCTATTTATGTTGCACTAGTCCAGTGCAAAAACACAATCCAAATAACCACAGCTGACCTCCCACGAGGCAACGAAAAAAACCTTTTGACAAGCAAAAGTAATTATGTGCTCCCCGAGCCCTTGTTTTCATGGTTCATGACTCCTGCCCCCCTCCAGTCTCCGAAAGGAGTCTGAATTCATTTTAATGACTTAATTTAAAAGCACAACACAATCTAGGTAATTAGGGTAACCTGGCAAAGTTTGGGTGACTGTCAGGTTTTTAAGTCTGTGTCATTGGGGGGAAAGATGCTGCAAACGCTGGCTGTCACATTAGTTCCATCTCTAATTAGAGGGCAGCAGTTTAACTGGGGCAGATGAGAGAGGTGTCCAGGGAGCTCCGCAGGTCCACTTTAATTAACGGATAAGCAATTAATCAATTACTCATTTGTGGAGGGTAATTAACAAAAATGTCCTAAATCTGATCTTAATTGTTGTGTTTTTCTGTTTTTGAATTCGCATCTTGCGCCCTTGCAGGTTTCCACCTGCAGCAGCTGTGAAAGGTCCACTGGTGCTTAAACATATTACCACAGGGTTGGGTCATTTCGGTACACAATGAGAAATCTGAGCTCTGTCATGATTCACCATTTGCACCGCTCCATGCCAATTTATGAGTAATCCATCAAATAATTTGCTTCACACAAGCAAATTAATCATCAATGTATAATTAGAATATCATTAAGGAGCTGTGTATTCCTGAAAATGATGCCTAAATGATTTAATGAATCATTCCGTCCGAGGTGTTAGAAAAAAGAGCTGGAACACAGCATCCCCAGCGCCTCTCACCGCCGAAAAGTTCAGCTTTGTTAATTTTGTCATATAACACATTAGCACAGACATTTCACGGGTCATGAGCCATTATACATAATTAACTCAAGATATGTTTTTTTTCCATAAGATTCTAGGAATAAAGAAATGCAATCATATTGGACACATACCCCTCAAAAACAAAGTTTGAAGTGTATTCAATGGCTTTTCTATCAAGCAAAATCACCTCTGTAAATGTCATATGCATGTATGTAAAAATGGTCAATGTTTATTCTGACTGCCACACGATTGAGCTCATTTTATGTTCTACATTTTTTATCAAGCAGTGAAGAAAAGAGAAATTTGCTGTAATCGAATGCCTAATACATTCCTCAAATATTTAAGGCCAGTAAAACAGCCTAACGTACTGTAGCTTGTGTCCAATACAGATCTGCTTGAGTTAGCTGCAATTGATTGAGTCACTCTCCAAATAAGATAAACATGTCAAACAACTATTTCTGTTTGTGTTGATCTCCGAGCACAGCGACTGAGTGTTATAGACAATCTCTTAACTGTAGGACCCAGACGTACCAGCTGATAACAGTCTCAGTCCGGAAAGCAGATGCAAGTTTCTGCTTGGTAATATTCCTAATGGATGTCTGTCTCACTCTAAAATTCTGAAATATTGCCCTCACTTACTGTAATTGCAGTTTTGGGTGGCTTATCACTGTAGAGACTCAATTATAAAATAAAGAAAAGTTTACTGATGGGATCGAGTTGCTGAACTTTTTTCCCTCCTAAGCATATTTCTTTGGGCATTGAATCCTTTCAGCAGTCGTAAAAAAGTGCCAGCGTCTCTTTGAAGACCAAGTCGTTTTATTACATGAGCGGAGGGAATGTCTGATGAAAGAGCAGAGAAGTGTTATGATGGTGGTTTAGCTTTAATAAGGCTGTGTTTATGGACACAGCGCCCACTTTAGGGTCAAGTCAACAACTGAATAACAACCACAATTTCACAATTTCGGTTTTCATCTCACATTTCTGGAGGGTGCTGACACGGGGTCGGTGTCAGCAAGTGGAACAAAAATCAGATGGCTCTAAGTTTGAAACTCCTCCCGAGGAGATAGAGCAGATAAACAGCGGGCCCATATTTCTCTGTGATTGACTTTGGCAGCTATCCATTAGATTAATCAACAGGGATGCTAAGGAAATGAGCTGGAAACAAAATGAATAACCAGCCTTGGGAACATTTACAATTTAGAAAAAAACATGATTACACATCTGAAGTGTGCGATAGATCTACTCATTAATGCATATCCACTTGATAGATGCATGGTGCTCAGAATGTTTTGGTCTGATGACTGTCTTGACGAAGAACCACGCAGAGTTCACGTCAACCTGTGAGCCTGCAGCCCAGTCATGAATATTAATGACAATACCAGGAGACCAAGGAGACTCATTAGAACGCTGGAGCATTATTGCACACCTACAGTAGCTGGAATGCTGTAACCCCAAGTGCCCTCGATTTGGAAATCTGGTGGATTTGCAATCTGGGGATCAAATCAATCATCCTCGTGCTCTTGAATGCGGTCACTTCAGATTACAGCAAGGCCAACTTTCAAGAGCCAAAGTAAGAGGAAGTAGAAATTTCAGCTTAATCTGATTGCATGGTGTTGATTTCATAATAACATAGAGCATATATTTACATTCTGGAATATGAATAACCCAATCACCAGAATAAATGTTGGTAGTGTATGTCTCTGCACAAATACAGGTTTGGTGAAACTGTACATTAACCCTAACCCAAAACCCACTTGGTTAGGGTTAGAAATACCATTTTTTTTGTCACCACACACGTTTGGAGTTGACCATTGGTCTTCTTAAAACATCCAGTCTTTTGACACAAACAAAAGTCGAAACCCTGTGGTCCCTCGTCAGTATTTTCAGAGTTACAAATGTTGAAACGCAGCCTCAGACTGCGGTCACTGGCTTGCCAGCCTTGTTGCCTGTAACTCCACTACCACCCACTCCACCTCCTGAGATGAAAGTTAGGTCACAAAAATGTAATGCAAGTGTGATTTGACATGTTTTATTTCAATGCCAATATTGTCAATGTTTGGAGAAACTTAACTGCAAACGTTTTATCCTGGCCACTGCACGACAAACATGCCGTACTGGGTTTTGTTTAACGGCAGAGGCACGTTAAAAACAACAAACGCAACAGCAATCACTGTCAAATAAATGCACTTCACCTTGAAGATGTGTCGTTCCGCGCGTGTACGAGACCGGCTCATGATTCATCTGCAGCCTCGTAACAGCTGCTTCCATCTATTACAAGCCCTGACTGCAGAAGAAAAATATCACCGGGAAGGGTTCTGTACTGTATCCGGTGGCCAGATGCTGCTGTGACGTTCCGCACAGTCTCAGAATGCACACGGGTCCTCACCTTGAACCATCCTCATCAAAAAGGTCAGCAACATACATTGCTTTCTGCTGACTCAGTGTCATAACTGCAAGCGCTCCATCACCAATGTCATTAGGTTCTCGGCTTCAATTTTACCCTCTTCAGACTGATTGCCACACTATTAAATTGAAAAACAAAATCAACTTCAAGTCATCTGTCTTTCCGTGTAAACAATCACTAATAATGCAATGGCACATTAAGCCCTCCTTTCCCCTTTAATAATGATTTTATGGTGACATCGAGTCCCGAGGCAGACTTACTGTTAGTATTCCCTCACTGATGCTTAGGAAATGATTTATATTAGCACTGCAACCTGATACCATATTCACCACATGGCACCAGAGGCAAAATAGTCCCATTTATACCCAGAGACATTAAATTCACAAATGAATTGAGGAGTGGTCCAAGGGAAAGAAAGGAAAAAAAAGAGGCAAATTCCCGAGCAGCAGATGGTGTGAAATGACTTGAGATTTTGGTGTGAAACAACTTGAGATTTAGTGCATGACTAACAAAAAAAAGGCTGCCAAAAGCACTTGAGCCTATTTCATAAGCATAAATGAGATAAAGTGCAATGGAGTGGCGTTTTAGAGTGTGAGATTAATGGTGGACGTATATTTGTGATTCTGTAAGACGGCCAACTCCTGACTGGCTGGGCTCAGAAGTACAAACAGTCTCAATAAAGTGAATAGTAAGATGACAAGATGCTGACACATTTATATACTTGAAGCATTTTTACTGTCGTGTCAGTGTTTAGTTTATGCCGGCGGTTCAGAATCTGGGGGTCTGGTCCCCTACAAAGACTCGCAAGACAAATCTGAGGGGTCGTGAGATGATACATGCTGTACAAAAGAAGACTTAAACACATTTGATGCACATATATTAGCTTTTTTGTATATTGGATTCTTTTACTTGTTTGGCACCATAAACAGTCATTTAAATGAAACATCTGAGATGATAAGAGGAGAAATCACTAGTACTCCGCCTACAATAGCATACACACTTCACCACAAATTGATCAACCTATGAGGTGTGTAGTGTGTAGTGATGACGTTTAATGTCCCCCGACAACCTCTGTGGTCCCATTTAGCCACCTGATAGCAACCGCCGTCTAACTATAAACCCATTCAAAAGCATATTGACTTTAAGACAAGGGTGCCCAGGTGGTGCAAAAATGCTAATTTATGTATTGGATTTAGGATTCATTTCTGCGGCCATCTATAGGCCTTTAAACAACTACTGTGTGCTTAAAATGCTTCGTCGCAGTCTGTGAAACTTTCTCATTGCATTGTGGCTGAATGTTGAAATAAATAATAAATAAAATATGATCAAATCTCAGATGAGGTATACACAAGAGGTCCTGAGACCTGCAGACTGCGTAGGAAGCTCCCCTGAGAGCCCCCCACCCCCACCCCCCATCTCAGTAGCCTTATCTTCGATGTGCAACTGATGAACTCCTGAAAGGCTCTCTGGGTTTTCGCCCGTATGGATCAACTGACAGAGGGACGGGGGGGCTCAGTCCATTTCTGTCTCGCTGGGAGATAAGGGCTGTCTGTCAGCTTGATTGACGTATCAAAGAAGGGCAGCCTCTGTCATTGTGGGGGGACTTGACTTCCAGATAGGCTTTCTCAGCCATTCACCGGACTGTTTTCTAATACACAACAAGCCAGACAGACAGACACGGCTGCTTTGTTTGCCGACATAAAGAGGTATTATGATGATGCTGGATTTTTAGTACAATAAGACCTGAGAATTGAATAGCAGACTTCAGCGAAAGAGGACGGGGGACAGTAAGGCTTGAGAATGGACCACAGCAGTGAATTCAGGATCTGGGATACATGTCTGAAATTACTGACTGAAGTGCAGGCATACAGTGTATACATTTCCAGGACGAAAATAAATAAAAAAAACACAATTCAGCTCATTATTTATGATAAAAAATTCAGTACTCTTTCATAGGCCTTTTATTTCATAAACCACTGGCATCATTTGTTTTGTTTTCTCGCTCAAACACACACACACACACACACACAAACACACACACACAGACAAAAAAAAAGTGGCATTGAGAGGAACTGACTGCTGCTTAACCAACTGAACAAATTAGTCGAGTGCAGAGCTTTAAGCAGCCCTCGAGTTATCACTATTAATCTTAGGCATCGTTTGGGAGAAAGTTCTATCTGTGGAGGCTTGTTGACTTCAAGGCATCACAAGCAAATAAAAGGATGTAGATAGTGACCGAGAGGCCAACCATCATGCAGCAAGGCGGAGCCGGAGTTTCGCAGAGAACGACACGGAGCAGCTTTCTACTTTGATACAGCGGCAGGCGGTTTGCCAAAATACCCTTATCCTCAGTTCACCACTGCTCAAATGAGGCTTCAATTATTTAGCCAGAGACCAGCGAGGAATCATGAGGAGAGCTTGTGCACTTTTGAGCGCTAACAGGGCTCTCTGGTGCATTCCTTTGAGTTTTTTCCATGGATGTCCAAACACCTGATGGATCTCCCCCAAAAAATTTGAGACCCGCAGCACTAAGCACATCCGCATCGCACCGCTTGCCAGGGAGGTTTGGCCGACAGAAGTTGACAATAAGCGTTTCAAACCCCGCATTGACTTTGCGGTGTGTTCCTGTCTGGCAATACATAATATTACAACCAGCACAACAAAAAGGTGTGAGGAAAACAACCCATACATATTGCAGCTGTGGGCTCGCGCGGGAGCTTCATACATCAAAGGCTGGAGGGGCCCGGCTGCTGAAAATCACACAGGCTGTTTTGCATTCACCCCTTCGTCCTTCAAAAGCTGCGCGGGTAACCGGCCCGACCGGAGAAGCCACAGAAAAGTAATTGGAAATGCAGCCCCACACGAGGAGCCACCATTTATCAGACAGCGATAGGTACAGTAGCATTTTACCCGACTACTTCTGTGTTGAGGGGATTGATGCTCCTTAGGCGCTTTGTTGCAGATGAGACTCGTGATGCAGCTGGGCAGGAAAAGCATTTTCATGTTCGGTCAGTCATTGCTTTCATTCAGCAGATGGTGCGGCTAGTGTTTTCTGATCTGTTGCGTTCATTTGGTAAATGACGCTGAATTAAAAAAAAACAAAAAAACAAATACATTACCACTTGTGCACACTACAATCTGAAGCCTGTATATTTAATCATTGTGTTTACATATTCATAGTCTATTACTTTCTATAAATAAATGGAAACCCACCAATTAGAAATTAATAAAAACAGAATGGATATTTTAACAGTTCTTTACGAGTTGACTATATGTCTTTTTTCTCTCTTCATCCGTGATTTTGGCACCAGACGGGCAGATCAGGATGTTTGGAGACATGAAAATGCCTAAAGTAATGTATGTGAGTGCCAGTATTTATGCATTACATCAGTGATGGGAGGGGATAGCCACCCCTGAATTCACTCTGGTACTCTTCAAGACATTTAATAGTGCGGTACAGTGTTGAAGGGCACAATCCCATATCTTTGGTTTTCATTTACATTTAGCAGACGCTTTTGTCCAAAGCGACTTACAGTAATTCAAACATACATTCATACACTGATGGTGGTGGCTGCCATGCAAGGTGCCGACCAACCCATCAGGAGCAGTAATGGGTTCAGTATCTTGCCCAAAGACATTTCGGCGTGCAGACAAGGGGAATCGAACACGCTGAAGACGCTGGGTTTACCCCTGAGCCACAGCGCACACTCATTTTTGTATTGTTGCTTTTTTTTCTTTTTCCAACTTGTTAAGGCCACCCCTCTTCTTCTAATTAACCCAGATGGTGCACACAGGCATCATAGCTGGAGCTGTCAGGGCCAATACTCATTTGTTCAGATGAATCCATGCAGAGATGATACATCTTTTATTGTATATAATTTAGGGCTGTAACAAAAGATCATTTTCAAATAAATCTGTTGATTATTTTCTCAATCATGTGTTTAATTGTTCTGACTGGCACGTCAGAAAAATTGTGAAGTATCTCAGAGCAAGGGTAATGGCTGCAAATGTCTGGTTGTGTCTGACGAACAGTTAAAAACATTTAACATCATGTATCACAATTGGAATAGTTAATCTCACGTTTAAACAGCTGGGACCGAATCGTTTTCTGCCAATCAGCTCATCAAGACAAATTGTTCTAGCTCTAATATCACTACAGAAGAATACAAAAAAACTTGGCACACCAACATATTTCATGAATTCGTGTTTCAAATACAGTTTCCCAGGTGTCAGATTTTTTGACGGAAGAGCCGCAGCATTTCTCCATATTACAACAGTGCTATTCTTTAAAGGGATATTCCTCTATAAATTTAATCCATGGTCTAACACACCCTGACACAGAGTAAGACCCCCCCCTCGAGCTCACCACTCTCCTGCAGCAGCTTACTCGATGTCGGGAAGCCCTGCGATCAAAGTTCATATGTGTCTTGCCTACCAGCTTATAACAGTTATTATCGAGAGCGGACAGGAAAAAGAACGGAATTGAGCATTTCTAACCGCACTCAGTAATCGACTGGCATGGCTTCCCCACAACGAGCACGCTGCTGCTGAGAGTGGTGAGCTGTAGCTGTGTTCTCTTTTCAGTTGAAATCCGGCTAAGCTAGCAGATGGTCGATGCCTTCAACTATGTGCTAGGACCCTAGTTTGGTGCTGTTCTGAGCATTATTTGTTGCTTTTTGATGCTGGTTTCTTGGTTGGAGGAATAGACTGCAGTGTATTGTTATCATGCAGTCTTTTCTGAGGTTGCTGAAACTACAAAAGCTAGCAGTCAGAAAACTTGATCTGTCGGGGGGGATCTTACTCAGTGTTACGGTGTGTTAGACCATGGATTAAACTTACACTGGAATATCCCTTTAAGCGTGGTCCCAGACCTGTGTTGTTGTTTTTTATTTCCTTTTATCTTATTCCCTGCTGAAGTAGCCTCGAGGTCTCAGTAAATCTGAACAGTTTTAAACATGTCGTGACACAGTTTATTCATCTGTCACTACTCCTAATTAGTTTAGTTTAAAATAGTCTTTTCCAACATAAAATACAATGTTTTGCTGCTCGGGTTGATTTAGCTCACCACTCAAAAACTGTTAAATCAAGTTTGTTTTGTGAGAACTGAAACAGAGCGTTTTTTTTTTTTTTTTACTCTTTATTTACTAGATGAAACGCTGACCTAAATGTTCCATCTCCCTTACTTCCCGTCTAAAGTCTAGCCTTATTTCCTGTTTACCAATACATCGTATTCCATATGTGAGCCATTATCATTAAAATCCAAAGACTGACACCCTGCTGGCATGCTGGGAGAGACGTGACTGAGTGAAAAAGAGCAGACACTTTTTTATTGTCACGTCTGATCTCAAGGTGACAGGAGAGGTGTCGAAAGTTTGATTGATTGTGCTCACAGCCAATACAGTCCAATAACACACAGCTGAGTCAAACCACCTGGATCGATACAGTTCCAAGTGACGAAGACGGATATGTGTTTGTCTTTTCCTGTGAGAGGATTGTGTATTAAATCAAGCCTGGTTGATAATTACTGCAAATGCTAAAGGACAGACATTATGATGAACCTTGGTATTGTTTATTATTAGTACCTTAACATAAACAAGAGGATTTATTTATGAACCCTCAACACGCTGGCAGCAGGATTGTGTCAAGGTATGGATGTTTAGTTTAATTGCTTTTTGAGCATTCACAACATATATGCATCTTTTATAAGCTTCGGACCATAAGTCTTAGTACACATAACTAGCTATAATAACTGTAGAATAGTTGCAGATGTTAAATAGCAAGCAAAGGCGAGTGTTTTGGCTGTCCTACCCAGATAACAGAGTGAGGCATCAGTCACGAAGCAGAGCAAGTCGAATCATCACGAGACTGGCAATTGTAGTATGTTGCACAGTCATCTGTATGATGAGAAAATACGACTTCCACAGAACCTCAGGCCCTTAAGTTGTCTGAGTGTATGGCAAACAAAATCAACTGCGTAGACTAATCAACGTTTTCTAAAAAACCCTAATTATCTCACTGCTCCCCTAAATGCTAAAACCTCTCAATCAACCTAATCTTCACCTTACATTCAGCTGCACTTTCGAGAACATAAACACAGTTGTGCTACGGAACAGAATCTCTCGCTCAAGTCGCTTAGCAAAAAATAAAAAATAAAGACTGCACCAGATGCTTATGTTAGATTATCGTGCATACTGATAGCAGCAGACTTTTCCCAGCACTGCATCAAAATGTTAATTTCCCCGAGATGAAATAATCTAACATTCTGAAGTTTTAATTAGCAGTTAGTTTCCCTCAATTTTTGAAAAGATGTTATGTCTGTAAAAGCTTGTTATTGGAGCCTGCGAGGGGGAGTCTCACACAGGACAAATCTCACACTTACAAACAACTGATCTACCAAAACAGGTTTTAATCAATTTTGGACAATAATCACCATATCGCATGGGCAACAAGTGTTTTGAGGGCATTGGAAAATTCCACACCAGCAGCAGAACATGAGCTGAGGTTAAAAAGAAATAAGGTTATGAGAACATTTATTTTTTGCAGTCTCCCGAGTCAAGTTGATTCTGGATTATTAAAAACTGCAGAGTCTGAAAAAGACTAAAAAGAAGGAGCTTTGCGAATCACAATGTACAAAATATAAATCCATGTGGCAGAGTCAATGCTCTAGTTGAAACACACCTTTATATAATCACTCCATTTATCTAGATGTTGTGAGTAATCATATTCTCTCACTAAATGTAGGAGACGCACAGTTTAAATGCAATAATTATGTGTTTATTATAATTAAATAAATGAGGATGAGTAACTGATGTGACTGCAACCTCTCTGTGTGCATCAGCAATGTCCACTAGACCTTTAAAAAAAAAATACCACTGAGGGGAACCTGCACCTGTGAAAATATTAAGAATATAAACTGGAAAGAGTGCAAGTGGAGTTCAATTACACCAGAGTCCCTCACCGTGCTCTGAAAAGACTTCTGCTATCATGTTAATTAAATTTAGCTGAAAATCAGAAACAGGGCTTGTGTCTGGAAGTTTGTTGAAGTTATGACAGCACACTCACGAAGCGTGTCGCACTCTGACATTTCAGTATGACAATCTTGCAGTTAATTGCTTAAATAGCGTATGACTATGTGGATTCCTCTCAGTCCTCTGTGAAGTAAAATGTCCATTTGTCCAACACGATAAAAGAGTCTGTTTTACACTCTAGGGCATAAATTACCATTGACAGTAGTGCTGGACTACTGTTTGCTTCATAACATGTCGTTGTTCAGAAATTTAAAAGATACTGTGATTTCAAAGTCAACTTTTAGACAGTATTTGACAGTGTTTGAAATATGTCCTCAATGTAATTCCTCACGCAGACCAACAATCGTAGGTTTATGTCATGCCCACTACTTTTAATATCTTTGTTTCTGATAAATGCTGGCCATAAATACCCCAATACCCACGAGCCTTATACTTTGCTCTGGAAGAAGCTGTTCAGTGGTGCCAGTCGGGGCTCTAATGTGTTCAAGAAGCCGCATCAGTACAGTTGTGGACAAAACACAGGTCCAAACTGCAGATACTGAATTGAAGCATCATCATCTTTAGGTTGTATTCCCTGTAGTAGTGCAAGTAAAATAATTTCACTGGCCAACTGTTGATGGCTTGCCATGACATCTGGTAAAGACATCCATTAGGAGGATGAATCATACAGATTTATAGGATTCCTTGACTTTTGCTCCAGTGTTAACATGAGGATGACATTTCTGAGCTTTTGTTAAAAATATCTCGACAACTACTATACTGTACTACTATAAAGTTTTGTACAGGTTTTTATTGAATTGTCTAAAGTAATCCGAAACAATACCTGCTTTAGCGGGTTAGTGTTGGCATTGAGAAACAGTTGGCAGGTACCGTAGCCAGCATGGCTGAGAACTCTTGGTCGTGTTTATCAGAGAACCAGACATGTTATGTCACTAATGCACTTATTCTTATGCATGCTGATGACTAAACCAGGGGAGTATTGTGTCCATCCTAGCCACAGAAGTGCTCCAACTGTCTATCACTGAATCTTACATATGGGGAAAATGAATGGGACTTTAACTTCAGAAGCCTGGGGTGTCCAGGAGAAATCTACCCACTTTGCAACTCATTTAGTATGTATGGCAGCTGAGTGACTTCGTGATCACTAGAAAACAGGTTTTCAGGGAATCTATACACGTTGCCAAGTGTCCTTAAACGAAACACCAATTCACTGTCAGCAACAGGATGCTGTTGTACAGCTGGCCTGGTACTCTGACCTTCCTTTGACGGGGCACAAACAAAGAGAAAGCTTATCTACAGTTGGCAAGAGAGTATCTTAAGCTTCTTTTTTCAACAATGCAGCTTTGCTATCACTTAAGAATTCCAGGTGATTCTGAATAGACCTTGCAAATGTTAAGACAGTCCCATTTCAGTTAATCTCCTCTGTAATTCTGGACATCAGAAGGAGACGAATGGGGTGCAAAAGAATGGAATGAGTTAAACCTCTTCACAGCCACACTTCCCGACTCTTTCCTTCTGTCTTGTTCTCAAAGCTCGAGGGAGCTCTTGTAGAGAGGGAAAAGGGGATATTTTTAGCAGGTTCCACGATCCCTCCTGTAAATAATTACCCTAGTTGCTGTTGAAGCTGCCAGCTCATCGGGTTGGATGAGCGCACAGCGTCAAACATCAAAATAAAGCTAACGTGGAAGGGGAGCATCGCATCTACACAGGCCCCCTTGGATATGAGAGAACAAGGGATACTTGCCAAAACCTCAACGTAATGGGAACACTGGAGAGATGGAATGTGGAAAACTGTGAGCAAGCTCATTTTAAATGCACTAGGTAAGAAATTTACCAATAACACTTTAAAGGTGGGAAGGGAGAATGCAGCTACTGCAGCAATCTGTTTAGGGAGCTGTTGAATGGAGGTAAATGTGTAAAAATGAACATAAAGAGCTGGATAACCAATGGCATTAAATGAACATTAAAAAAACCCCAGCTGCTGTAATGGAACCGCTTGGTGGTTGACAGTAGACTGCAGCAGTACCAGGCAGTTCCCAAATGTGAGTGTATATGTGTGTACCCCTCCCTATTCTTGCAACTGCTCCCCTAGGCCATTGCTGTAAACAAGAATATGCTCTTAGCCAAGTCGCCTGGTTAAATAAGGATGAAAGAGAAGAAACTCCAACAAGAAGGTCAATGAAAGTTTTGCAGTTCTCCAGTCCTGTCTACTGTACTGGAACACACATACAATGCAGCGCATTAATAATGATAACACTGGGTCATTTAAGGTAGAGAGACTGTTGGCATGCCGTAGTTTTTGAAGGCTTTGCTTTTAAAACTGTTGAAGAGATTTTTTTTTATCCCCAGAGCTGCACAGGTACATATGGTGCAACTCAAGCTGCTCATTGGTTCACTACTTTTTTTTTTTACTGAAAAGTTTAATAACTTCACTTTACGTAGAACAGTTATCAGTACCACATTTATGTCTGCCAGTAATACCGAGCCTGGTTCCATCCAAATGCTGGGACCATCTGCAAGGAACCAGGACAGACCATAAGTTACTGCACCTGTCCAAAATAGTCCAGTACATAACCAAATGAAATGGAGAACTGTACCTTATCACTACATGTTTTCCTTTCACGAATTATACCGTCAGGGTACGATATGTTAATTAACAATCTTAAGAGGCGGAGTCTCTATATAATCCAGGGATGTAACCGGTACTACCCGGTTAAAAAGTCTGGGATGAGATTGGGAAGATCCTGTGCAGTTCTCAGCTGCTTCAACAGATTCAAGGAATTACCATAAATATCTTAAAAAGACACATTTATATTTTACTAATGTAGCTGGTCTCTTAAATGCAGTTCTTTACTGATTATGCTTGCTAGCTACAGTAAGGTTTCCTTATCACTTTAAATGTGGCAGATGGTCAAGTTTTTTCTTCATTATTCATTTGAGCTATTGTTGTACCCAATGTCTAATATGTAAACTCTGAATAAGGTTAAGATCGTCATCCATTATAGGGTACCTTAAAACGAAGGTAAACTTGCCTTTAGTAACATGTTCTGGCTCTTGAGTGCTGGCTCACATGGGGTGCCACTTGCGCATATCCCTAGTATGCTAAGCATACTAAACAGTAAGAGCAGTGTAGTGCCGGTATGGAGATGTGACAGGGTTAGTCAGTGAGGGAGTCAGCGGCAGCAGGGAGGACCATGGGTAATAGCAGTAATGCTAGATAGTGAATGACACAAATCCATCCTGGATTTACCTTTAAACAGAGCCAGAGTAGCTGTTACCCCCTGTTTGCACTCTTGGTGCTTAATTGAAGCTGAGCTAAGCAAACTGTGGCTGCTATCTATTGTATTACATTTGATGGAACGAGATGAGAGTGGTATTGATTGTCTCATCTAAATCTCTTGTCTCAAGGGGATATAATTAATGAGTGTTAAATCTGTCTGTCAATTCTTTAGAAATATGTACAATATGTTATGTTGAGCCTCATCAAAGACATTTTTTTAATCAAATGCGATGGCCAATAATAGAAACTATTTCATCTCTATGACAAGCTTTGTAGTTTCTCAGACGAACGAAAAGGGCCATAAACTACAGGACTGTGATTACAAATGCCCTGTCAACAGATTCTCAGAGGCCAACTCTTTTCTGAGGAGAACAGACCGTCAGCCCTCCTTTAGTATTCTATTAGCGCTGTTTGAAGAAGCTGATGCAATTCCCCCTCTGCTGTGATGTCACTGATGCTAACTATCTGGCTTTCATCTTTTTTTCAGCTTTACTGCCTTCGCACTTACTGCTGCTGCATGGCTGCTTCGTTCCTTTCAATCCGAAGCCTGCATTATTTCTTTGTGTGTAAGGCAATCCGTTGATTTTTACATATCCTCTGGGCCTGCATAAAAGAAACTGTAATTTGGCCAAACAATGTTAAATCCTCCAGTGAAATGTACCAGCCGTGAATGTGCTAGATCAGATCAATTATGAAACGAGTAACATCAGTCATCGACTTTCAATACCCGCCGCCAAATACTTGTCCCCGACAATTTTCTCAGCTGTCTATCTAAACCTTCCCAAATCAAAGCCTCACTCTATAAGCCTCAACACAGTCCATCTTTGCTGTGCACAAAAATACATGCTTGTGTTTTTTTCTGTGAGGCAATGTCAACAGATTATTATTAATACTATGATGTTATTCTGTGAGAGTTTATTTGTACATCTTATATGATATTTTCATTATCTCTGACATGGTACAAGCCTGGATGAGCAAGTTTTTCCATGGGTACATAACAAAGATGTAAGGTTAATTTATAATAAACGAAACATTAGCATCTACATTTTGATGTCACTGCAGTGTTTGACTATAGCTGATCCATTACACAAAACACTGAATGCAAATGTAATAATTTTCTGATTGGCCATTGCCAGAAGCTTGTTGTTTAGAGGTAATTTCAAATAATGATGTAATTCTAGTAGAGTATCTGAAAAATGTATCTCTTAATAGTGTATAATAAACTGTATTGCATTTGAAAACACATAAGTTATTTAAGCGTAAGAAAAAACTTCAAAAGTTCAAAAGTTCAGTGTTTAAAGAATTGAATCACAGGTTACAGAACAGTGGCTAAAACTGTATATTTTTGCAACATATTTGTATAATTATTATTTATGTAAATGTTTGGAGAGGTGAGAGGGAGACTGTTTGTTGTGGTATATTTTAAGAGTTACGCTGAAACAAATAGAGCATAAAATAGAAAGTGTAAGACTATAAAGGGACGAAAGAAATGTATGTACTGTGTCCTCATTTATTTCTCAATTTCCTAAACGGATTTCACTCTGATTAACTTTGGCTCGCAGGTTGAAGGTTAATGTGGACACTGAATTAAATTAAAGCACTTGAAATCATACAGTTTAGATGGATAGTCAAGCATAGCATAAAACAAGTTGGTGATTAAAAGAATACAACGGCTACAAGGTCAGCTGCGATCTTTTTTTTTTTGAAAAACAGGTTGAAGCCACTGTTGTGTTTGTCTTATGGTATATAGGCCATCTCCTTCTGTAACAGACATGTCTTAAGATCACTGCTCTCTGCTGGGAGAATGTGGGTTTATTGCTATTATCAATTGGAGTTTTAGTGCGATAAGAAAGACCCTAAAGCAGGCCTATTTCCGGGGTCAGGCTTGAGTTGCCTGGTTCTGTTGCTTTCATTGCAAGTCATGTTCAGTATTAAACCCCAAATATTCCATGGATCCTCAAAATCCGCCTGCTGAAAACTATATATGTGATAACAGAATATAAATGAGGAACATTTTTATATTCAACAGTATTTCACTCTGAGCACCTTGGGAATACTGTATATACTTCACATGAAGGATCACCTCAATCATACATGAGCATGGAATTCTCACATCATCAATGAAATAACAGTCCCTGCTTTAAAGTACACCTAGGGCTGTGTTATTTTTTACACCAGGTGTTTTTTTTTTTACTTAACGCAATATTTTGTCCTTCAAGGCACATAAAACTTTAAAACCTCGTTCGTCATAACTGCGTTACATTCAGGTGAGCACCATTCCCCAGACATTTTAAGCAAAGGACTCAGTCATGAAAAGTCATGAATGCTCTGAAAGTACTCAACAAGCAACATGTTGATTGGCTGCTCTCTCACCTCACGGCTGAAAGGACCCTCTGAGGACTTTATGTTTCAGCCACAGAATAAATTCACCTTAACAAATACTGCTCTCAGCAGAAGGTCCTTTACGTAACTTCAATTTTTTTTTCTTCCCTTTTTCCCCTCTTGCACAACTGTAGAATAGAAGGGGAGACAGACTTATTTGACTTGCAAATGGTAGGCTTGCTGGAACAAGAAGGCTAGTGGTGCAGAGAACATAGCTTTGTTGCTCAGCAAACGACAGTCTTAGTCTTAGTCTTAGTGTGGATTAGACAAGGAAAAAAACGTTAATGCAACAGGGCTTTCGACTGCATCTCACCGTCTTCATCAGTGAATGGAGTCGGCTGAGTTGTCATCACATCAGTGTCACATGATAACAGTATTTGGGGGCTGATATTATATCCCTGTTGAGACTGATACAGACAAAGTCAGTAAGTAGACATTTAGTCATAAACGCATTGCCAAAGTATTGCTATTTGTTTATTAGACCGTTTTGTCTTAAATGGCATGGCTGTGGCATGAAACAAACTGGGCCCTGTACACAGCATGCCTCGTACCTTGTTTCAGTCGGTCCCTTCGCCTCATATACATTTATTCTCATGCATTTAACTTAATCTGCAAATCAACTGTTTATAAATATAGCCATGCTCAATGGTAAATAGTTAAAGATGTGTGCACCATTACACGAGGTTTCACATTATGCAGTGTGCATTGTTTTTATTGTTTTCTCTTACAGCAAGTATTTTTGAAACAATTCCCACATACATCGATACACAATAACGAGTGTACTTTTACTAATTAAATTTTAATTTAATCCAAACAAAGGTATCTGTGTACATAATGATCTAGTTTTCATTATATTCATATTACAATGCTCTAATTTAATGGCTACAATGAGCTACTGATGTCTCTGACTCACACTGTGATGATGTACAGTACATTTGCCACTCTGGGACTTTAAAGTCAGAGACGAATCAAAACAAACAGCATATTATTATTCGCAGCATAAACAATATTGTTTATAGATGCTCACAATCATCAGAAAATGCATCACGAATATGACCTGTCTGTCATTGCCTTTGATATACAGCAGCAATTTCACTTCGAATTGAGTCAGTTAACTCAACATTAGACTGATGAAGATCAATGCTGTCTGTGCCAAACAAAATGACTGGTTGGAAAAAATAGGCCGCTCAAAAGAAGCTTTTATGACTTCATTATATTTGTTGTAATATCACACCTCTTGCTGCAAACGCTGCCGTCAAAATGGATTTCAGTCCAACTTTAAAACACGGTGTTTTCTTACCCTAAGAATAACAAAAAATAAATAAAAATGTCAAGTCTGTTTTTTAACTGACAGTAATGCCAAATGAGCTCACTAGATTTACTACAAAACCCAATTCAAAGTTTGCCTTACACCGACATTTCGTACTCAAAATAATTTCAAACAAGCTCCAGACGGATACAGCAAGATCGAGTTTAAGCCAAAACAGAAGTGCCTTCTTTTGTGCTATTTGCCACCAGGTCGCTATTCTGTTTTTAAAGCCACATTTATGGAAATGGCTGTAGTTGGTGATGCTTAAGGGAGAGAGTATAATTTTGCAGTGGCGGTATGTGTGCAATACTCCTGAAAGCTGTGTATCTTTTAAACATACACCCAAAAATGTGGGTGTTAAAGATACTTAAAGCTGAATAAATCATTCATGCATCGAATAAAATGTCTTCTTGCAATATTAAATTAAACGTGTGAAGTGCTCTCTGTAGTGACAAACCCAGAGAAAAATAATAGCCAACTCTGTAGCTCTCTGGGGCTTTTAGCATCTTTTGGCTCATTGTTTGTCAGAACCAAAACAGTAACTGTGTCATAAACCAACAAAAACAGGTAACAGTATGAAAGCAGCAGATTTTATACAGTATTCGACTACATCCAGAAGACTTGTTTGAAAAAGTCTAAATCAATAACATCCTGAATTATATACATTTTTTTTTTCCCCAGAGCTGATAGCACACATTCCCATGGAAGGCAAAGGCCAGATGCTAGCAGGTGTTTGTGGGTTTTTATATTATACTGCTTTTATGATAATTTTAGAGTATTTTTTTACATACTGTGAGGAAAATTCCCTATTGTCCCTCTTGTATTTTGATATGTTCTTCATGCATATGAAACCCAACAAATGTTGTATAAATATGGATATGTATCCCGGGTTATATCCTGTGTCTGTGGGCTATGAGATGTTTTCTGTCTAATGACAGCCATCTGGTTGCAGATTATGAATAGATGTATTGTATATAGTATGATGTGTCATGAGAGCTAACATTTAGCAGCTCAATTAAGAAGTTCATCCTGGAGGAGTTGATGAGGCCTTTTCCTGTGTATAAGTCTGATGACCTTCGGTTGACTTTCGGTTGACATGTATAGGACATTATATGAGTATCCTGAGGAGGATGTGGAGATGATTCGAATGTTGTCTGGAGTGAGATCATATGTGATCTTGTTGCTATGTTACAGTTGTGTGTATTGGTCTATGTTATCATATAAGATGAAAAGAAGCTACCTCTCTTCAGTCATCATCCTTGCGCTGCTGATGCGTGACTAATAAAGAACATCTAGAAAGTAAACATTGTGTCAAACGTGGTGTTTTGACCAACTCTCATCTGTGTTGTGCACTCTATTCCATCTGTATCAGGAACACAACTTTACTTTACTCACTTAATCACATACCCTGTGTTGCATGTCTATGTGTATATTTCATAGACAGAAAATATAAGAGCGGCTTTTTAAAAGCACCACTGGAACCATCTACCAGACTTTAAAAGCTTCAAAATTTTGTTCACATACTTACCTCTCCAACACCTTAAAAATTTAACACCTCTGTGTTATTTTTTTTTTTGCCTGTCAGCAAAGATTTAGGTATTGTTAGCTGCTGCTCTCTGAAGGAGAAACAACAAACTTTTTGTAGCCACCTTTCAAGCCTTCAGAGGGGGAGTGTTTGATACATAAAGGATAGATTTTGGATTGAGTATCACTTCAAGGGTTTTGTCTCATACACGGCATGCTTTTTACACATCCAGGCATCTTTTAGATGCGTTCTCACCAACGGCTTCTAAACTATTAGTGAAACATTACTTGAGAGCCATAGCAGGGTATGATTCTGCTGACACCAAACACTCAAAGAGAGTTCTATAGCAGTAACAAAGGTCCCTTTAAGAACGCAGGTCTTTTACTTTCCAGGCAGGGTGATTCAGGGATGTTCTCGCACAAAAAAGGCAGTGTGCTGCAGTTTGACAGACTTTCACTGCGCCTGGATGTGTCTTCTAAATAAAGAAAAAAATAATAATTATATGAGCGAAAGAAAAATGTAAGAGAAAGGAGACAGAGAGATGGAATGCTGAGAATCGGCCTAGTGAAGAGATGCAAGGTAGGAACAGGATGAAAGACCTGATGCGAGAGAAGAAAGTATTAGTGAGAGAAGAGGCATGTCCCTGTCTGTTGTCCCACAGAAAAAAA
>CAEMYA010000045.1:3115991-3128874 GCA_903131615.1 Diplodus sargus | reverse complement strand
AAAAAAAAAAAAAAAAAAAAGACAGTGAGAGAGACAGGAGAATCCGTTTGTGGAATGCATGAGGGCGGGAGAAAAAAAATGGAAGGATGATAAAGAGATGGCACAACATCTAAGACTCGAGGCAATTCTCACTGTCCCTCCTTCCCTCCCACTCACTCTCATTATGACTGCGTTCTAGCCAGCTTCTCTCAAAGTGTTGAGCTCCAGACAAGATGTCGCTGTTGGTGTTGTTGTTGAGATTATTTGTGCAGGTAAGGAGGAAGTTAGAGGAATGTGGGTATCTTCCCTCCTGCAGTATGCAGGCAAAAAACAAACATCTGTCAATCAGTTTGTCAGGAAAGGAAGAAAAGGTAGCGCTTGAATGCAAACAAGAACAAACTACTATTATGTGTCCAATCTTTTTCTGAAAATCAAGGTGGTTTAAACAGGAAACAAGTTAAACGAGAGCTAAGCAAAACTCCACCACTCTGATTAAGGTGAGTGGTGGTGAGTGCATATCGTGATGATGACGCATGTCCAGAATTGATTTACTCACTGAGTTTTTGTAGCTAGTGCTTTGTCAAAGCATCATTTCAAATAACCTCATTTAACACCAGCATATGGAAAGGCTCTTCCTCGCACAAAGTTGTAAGTTCGGTCTTTAGAATTGAGGACTAGGTTTTGCAGATTAAAAAACGCATCCTCAGAATTCAGAGGTAATTTATGGGCATGTTAATAACTGCTTTCTCAGAATATTCATTCATATCATTTCCAGTGTTAATTAATCTGTAAAGGCATTTGAATTCAATCACGTTAGTTTCAAGTTTTCAAGAATTTCCACTATGCCAGAGATGACAATAAATAAATAATGCTTCTTTAAGAAATGGTTAAATCGACATGCAGACTTGGTAATGAATTCATGAGGTAGGGCTACCTTTAATAGTGAACATCGACTTGAGTTTGCACTAAATTTAAAAATGAATAATTTCATAAAAGTACTAAAATCTCATTTCTGTATTTTTTTTCTGGAGCAGGCTATTTTACCTACAACATGTCCAATGACAAGGTGTCGAAATTTGCTTGAATCTCATTCATCTCAAAACAACTGTCATGTTGTCATTTTTGTTTCCTTGAAGGTGATCTGAAGCATTTGAGAGGCTAGGCCACACATCATTGCCACATGCTGAGTTTTCTGACAAGGATTACTAATGGTAAATCCACAAATAATTACACAACTTAGACAGTGAAAAATATGTGTGAAGGAACCACTGTAAGCCCTAATCAATTCAATCCACCGTCTCTTAATACTGCTTTTCAATTAAGTTGATAACGAAGCAAATGAGGAAAAGCCATTAAAACTCAAATGAAAATCAGCCTCAAATCCTAGATTAGATCTCACCTCTTTTACTGTTGGAAAAGGACTAATAAAAGAAGGAATGTGTTTTCAAGGCATGAAATGTGGCGCACTCAAACAGAGAAACAAATGGAGGTGAAATGATGATGATGTCTTTTAAGACGCTGGTGTGAACACAACGGCAGAATGAATTATGCTCTCATTTTAAATACTTTAAGCTGTTTTGTGTGTGTGTTGCCCCCAGCTGACCTCCTAACCTTTAGTTAAAAAACATATTAACACCAATAAACACCATCGTTAAAATCGTCTCACGGGACATTAAGGTTTTCCTCTTTGAATGCACTACATCTCAAATTATTTACCTGACTTGTTTCTTGAACATGTCATCCATAAGAAGAATTACTGTCTGTTTGCATATTCAGACTAGTATGCATTTATCTATATTAGCAGGATTTTGCAAACAAAGTCATTAGAAGAGAAATATACTGCTGCTCTGCACCTCGATGCTTCTTGCAAAACTTTATCCTAAATCGTCCCTTGTGCCAAATTGTCTTCTTCACAGCATAACATTGCTGTACTAAATCTAGCATGGCCTGTAGCTATGGGTGTTGCTCTGCTTCAACGGCAGAGTGATGTATAAGGATGGCGCCCAACCTGCTCTTCATAGGGCTGCTGATTGTTGGCTCTTATTACTCGGCTTCATATTGATTTCATGGCATGTCAGCGTGTGATCGTGATTCACAGGAGTAACAAGTGCTGTATCAACATTTCCGCTCCTCTCTGACCCAATACGACTTGACGGCGTCCTTGGGTCAGGTTTTGTAACATTAACTGAAGTTTACAGCTGTCGTTATCTCAGATTAATGACAGAGAATGTCAAGTAGGGACATATGGAAGCACTCGCACTAATGTTACATGAGCTCTATTGATTTTAGATACTGATCTTTAACCTGCAATAAGGGCAACCCTGTCTGTTAATTTCATTTGTTTTCATTAGCAAAACAGTGTTTACATTTATTGAGCTAAATCTTAAAGCTGCACCGACCGATATCAAACTATTGTGTGAATGTGAGAGGGGTCTCTTATCACTCAACACTGCAGTTCCCTTCAGTCTAACAGAGCTTTATGGCCTCCTTCAGCTTATTGTTTTAGTTTTACAGCCTACAACTGCACTTCATTGCTCTGCCAAAGCACTTTTATCGTCATTGGTTCCTCTTCTCAGTGAAAAAGCTCTGACACAGACACAGTTAGTGGCTCGCTTGTGAACATGGTCAAGCATTTACCAACTAAAGAGAACTGATTTTTGCATCAGAGGTTGGTGTCATCCAAAACAGCTACCTTTAGATAGTTAGCTTGGTTAGCCGGGTTAGACGGGCAGCTAAAGATAGTGGTCAAATTGCTGACTCAGTCCCGGGATGCAAGGAGCCAAACTCTGCAAGAAAACTGTCTCTGTACTGTGCTATCAGTCGTCAAACTAGCCTTCATCTGGGCCAGACTGACGGTCTCAATGCCAATTTCCAACCACATGTGATCATGAGTTCAATGTAATGTTCACAGGTCAAGCCAAATAGTTTAAGTTAGATAATTATGCCTGCTATGGCATGTTTATGACAGCTCACTGATGTCATGTTGGTGCAAGACATATGACATATGAAGCAATTTTTATCTTTGCATTTAAAGTGACATAATTAACAGTATGAGACTTAATGACAGTCATAAGCATTCATCAAGACTACCTCATGCCATGTCATGGGTATAACAGTGCCAAGTCAGTCTTCTGCGAACCCCTTCAAATAAAGTGTTTCAAAATGTATGTGTTCAGCCTGATTTGCCTCCCCGAAATGGCCAAAAAAGTCAACTGTTGCTGCTTCAAAATATATCTGATCACACGTACTTCTTGGAGGCTCCTTAATACAACTCACAGAACAGATATCTGTGTAGGTATAAGTAATCACAAGAGTGATGTAGCTATAAAAATGTAAGGCACCGTAAAGCACAACATTGGGTAAAATGCCTGCCATCCCTTTATTTATTGCAAGACAGTAACATTTGTATCTGGAACTGTATCAACACAGCTATAAGAATCTCATTCCATTGAGGATTCTGTGCATTCCATCTCTAAAGCTGCAATCTAAATCAGGTCTTCAGTATCCAGTGACACCATAAACCTTTTCTTGCAAGTAGATGATTGCTTTCGTAAGTAAGACACTCCAGCTGGTATTTGTGTTGCATGTGACAAACGGTGACTTTGAAGGGACGCTGATCCATAAAAACAACTTGACAGGGAAATTTCTATCAACTTTAATTACACATAACTACAGGTCATCTATCTCGTTGTCTGTGAGGGAATTTCAATTTTAAAGCACAGAGTCCAATTACCGGTTTGGATGATTGTTCCCTAAAATGGGCTCACAGCCTCCTCCATTGATTCCTCCCACTGCCTGTGCTGACTGTGGCAAAGCACGGCAAATACATGAGAGTGCTGCGATCGGCTTTCACATAGATGCTGGTGTCCTAAACATTTGCACCTGTGGTGTCAGTGGTGCCAACAAAGGCACTCCTCTAAGTAGAGGTTTGATATTACTTGACCAGTGACATTCACAATTAACATTATCCATGGTCATTTGACTAGGCAGAGGCCCTGCAATGATTGCTGCAACAGGATCCATTATGAGTTACAGTGTCTGTACGGGTAGAGGTCAAATATTATGTTTTCATGTTTTTAACATTCTTTATTTCACCTAAATGAAGTAAAAGCAGACTTAGATAGAGTACATTAATTTGTTAAATTAAAATATGTACAGCAAGTGATGTTGATCCGTAATGATTATCTAAGGACAGAGTAGATACTCTAAATTTCCAAATCGCATCACTGAGGATAGGATGTTGGTCATGAATTGTCCAAGAAAACCCTGTAACCCCTTTAGATTATTTTAGTTAATGCATTTTCGAGGACATTGCATTGTTCCTATATAAAGCAAAGGGAGGATATATTATGCAGAGGTAAAAGGTAAAACTCTGTAACATCCCTACAGCATCAGACAAACCCTGGATGACTGCGGTTTTTGGCACAGGGCTCTTGTAGCTATATAATTTACTGTGTACTTCCTGGAGCATTTTCATTAGTGCAGTAAGAAACTTTAGAGCCAATAGCTTGTCCTTCATTCCCTGTCACGTTGCCATGGAAACAAGAGGAGAAGTAGGGAGCACAGGAAATACATTTATATTTTCTCAGAGTACAAGGACTAGTCAGGTCCTCAGGTTGACTAATTGTGCGCTGCAATATTTCATTAAAAAAAATAGGTTCAATGAGTAATGAAAGGAAGTATTCATGAAAGTAAGTAAATAACATATATTATGCATTGCTCCTGCTTGTGTAAGCAACTGCAGGAGGATGCCTGAAATATGCCAGCATTTGTTTCGATATTGATCAAATATATATCATATCATTGTCACTTGAAACTGTGACTAGTAACACTCATATGTTAGGTTTTACACACATCAATCTACTTCAAAAAGAATTCAGCTAAAGAAAGTACAGGTTAATTAATTTACTGATGATGGAAAATCAATAAATTAAGTTATCCCATGTTTCATGGTGCACGTACACTAACCTGATACTCATCACTCGTTGAATATCCACACAATATGGATGTGAGCGATGGCACGTTGGTTTTTTGGGGATTATCTGCTGTCTTCTAGTGCACATCGCTTATCGCATTAAGTTTTATGTGCAATCTACATCGAGATCAAGATGAGGACAAATTCTCAGTGAGTTTTCTAATACGTTTCCGTATTGTTTTTACACAGTACAACATTCAATTTCATATTGGACCAGTCCTACTGATTGCCTAACAAATAACTTGTGTTATTAATGAGAATTACTTTGTGTGTAACCTGTTAAACATACTCTGAATCTATCCAAGTAATAACACAGCAAACAAATCTCTGCTGAAACTACTCAGGCAGTTTGGAGCATTACTGAGCATTAATAGGACTGATGAATCCAGCTGTGATATGACCATCCCTTAATACTTAGTTGCAGATAATTCTTAATCATTGTATGAATTAAATAACAAACTACCATCTGTAGCGTATTGAGCATCACCACTAAGCATTTCATCTAACGGGACCGTATCATTATCAGCCTGAAGAGCTGCGGCTGGTAATGTTTTCAGTTTGTGATTATGTGTGTATCATCATGGCAGAATGTGTTCCTGATGACACCTGTTGTAGTGGGAACTAATACAAAGGCAATTTTGAGTATTTAGCCAGGTGCTATTATGTCTGTGGTTAAATTTTTGTTGTCACTTAACAGGTGTTTAGCTGACATCAAAATGAGGGCCGAGTTCAAACATGGCCGTGGCCCGAGCAAGGGGCTGGAACGAGGGAGGTAGGAGGTAGATTGGGGCCACTGGACCCCCACTTTACAGACCTGGCACACATCTGTTTTGAATTGCAGAGTACTGTAACCCAGTTCCAATCATTCCTGCCCGCAGCTGGTGCTCACTTTGTCTGTCTGCAGCCAGATTTTGCACTATTGTACCAAACAGTGTAAGATGCAGTCACAAAACTTCACAGGTGTGTAGTGAATGAAGGCTGAGTTTGAAGGTGGGTGTGGTCCGACCCATGAGCATTGAGTGCTTATGCAATCATTTAGTTATCACTACTGAGTAATCATAGGTTGGAACATGAACATGTTGATGGGCATTGCAGCGGGTTTGATCCTATTGATGGTATTCAGTTTTACTACTCCAAAGACAACCATGGAAATATTTCATCCAGATAAACTTTGTAATGCCTCTCCTTCAGTGACAACTACCTCAAAAAGGTTAGTGAAAAGGAGACATATTGGTTCAAAATAATAAGATGGTGCCTGAATGCGTCCTGGTGGATTCATTCTCCCTTGGCGGGAAGAGCAAGACTTGGGGGTCATGTGTGATTCCAGTATAAGGCTCACTCTCTGAGAGATGGCCTACAATTCCACTGGCCACCTCTGCACTGTTGTTCAAGACAGATTGAATTGTATAATTGAAAATTACGACAACCAACCAGAAAGTATGAAGAGAAAACAATCTGGGTTGTTGTGTCAAAAAATATTACATTCTAGGCTACAATATGCACAGAGGAAATGCTATGTTTCGTATGTGTATGTGTTTGTTTGTGTGTGTGTGCTGGGAGGATGAGGTGGACTTTTTCAGTCAAAAGTCGATAAATAACTGAAAAGCTGCTGTTGTTCCACAGTCCCTCTGTCTGTTTTTGTCTTTAATTAAGAGGCTATGGAACTGCTAATCCTTTAGCTCTGTGTCAGGGAGACCCAAAGTCAAACAGGACAATGCAAGTGTTTCAAGATGCAATCAAACTTTAGCAATAAAGGGGCACAGCAGTTGCAACTTCACCAGAAGTGGAGTGATTAAAAGAGAGAGAGGATGCACTGAGGGAACACAGTTCCAAGCCAGTTCTGACAGAAAACAGTCCTTGCCTGATATGTGATTATTGGAACTGTATTGTACTAAAACTTAAGTCATAGGCCCCCTAGAAATTGAATTATTTTCAAGCTAAAAATGTACAGGTGATTCTCCATTCTGGACCGGAAACCTCTTAAACATAGAGAAACTACTGTGTCCTTTGTGAGTCACTATGTGGAAAAACTGCAAGGACCTTTCTGAACACAACTAATCAATCCAAGTCTATCGTCATAAATACAAGCTCGTCTGCAGGAGTCAGTAATAAGAAGGTCAGTGCATTATTTGGACAGTCCACATGAATGAATCACAATAATTCTCAAATTAAAAGGATGCAAAGTGAAAATAAAAATAATAGTAAAATATTTGAAGAGCATTTGCAGCCAATGTTCTGACTGAAGTTTTACAGTCTCAGAAAAATAGGTCGGATGTTACACCTATATGCCAGAAGGACAATTTTATTTGTTTTCAAAAGTGCTTTCTAGGATCATTTTCTTTGGCATTTTCTTGCAAGTAAAAGTGAAGTAAGCTGTCTTTCTTGTCAAAATAAATGCAAGAGAACCAAGAGGATTTAGTTGACCTCTCTAGCAGAACATTCCATTTACTTTGCCCTTTAATGCCTTGTGTCTCAACCATGTCATGTCTGCAAAGTAAAGTACAGATCTAGTCATACGTTGTAATGTGTTGTAGCATATGTATTATCCCTTTCTTGATTATATGTCAAACCTAAAATTACAGCTGGAGATACTGTGAAGTGATACATTAAAACACTGACACATTATGCTTATGCAATAGTTATGCCATAACTCATTATTTATAGAGGAGGAATGCCAACTCATTCTTACTTCTGGTTCACTGCACAAGAGGGACATGGTATAAAGTTCTCTCAGATTTTGGTTACATCACATGAAATGCTAACATTTTCACCAAGGGCAAACTCAATTTGTCTTGTTGTTGCATTAAATGTATATTCAAAATACACGTTATTGAATGTATGATTTGTTTGGTTGTCTTGCAAATCTAGGATTAATCACACGGCATTGACACCACAGAATTGTAAATGGCATCCTTTTAAAAGACACAACTCATAAATCTGTAGTGTCCCTCAGCTTTCATCTTCCCACACAAACAGATGCCGACCTTTGTTTTTGACGCAAGATGTGACAACTGTCTAATACATGACTAATATGTGCCACCGCCACTGGACATAATTCAACCACCTTCACCTTGGTCCGCCTTCTGCTGGCAAGTCGTGAGGCAAGGACAAGGATTCTTTCGCTCTGAGAAAAAAAAACACCATTCACATAGCTGCATTAGCATAACTATTGCTACCTGCACATAATTAGCCAAATAACCTTGAGTCGGCCAGTTAAATGAGGTGTGACTAATTAACTGTGCATTTTGTGCTCAAACCTTTAGACTAGGCTAGCGGAAAGCTGGGGGCACTGGATACATCCCCAGATTTTAGAGCCATAAAACTCCTCATTGGGTACTTGAAGCAGTAGGTTTTTGATGAAGTTACTGCTACATGTATGGAGCAATAGCCTATGGTGGCTTTTACCATCTTTGTCTGTGTGGAGAGATGTAATTTAAGAATGAAAGGGAAAAGCCTTGGGGTCATACTCGGACAAAGAAAAGTATTTGGACTTGTATCAAACAAGAACCACAACTTTAAGGAAGACATTGCAACTAAATGTCTTATTTTTTCCTGATATCATGTTATGTATAAAAGCCTTTTTTTTTAAGAAAATGTCAGATGGTGAATAATGTGATTCATGTTGCTTTTAAACAGTATTTTTGAATCAGATATCATGTGGGAGGCAATGGCAATTGTGGACCCTGATTTGCAGGCATTACTGTGCCAGCAGCTCCTGATTGAAATGAAGGAAACCTGCTGAGTGTAAACATTGGGGAGAGAAATGACAAAGCAATTACTGTGTGTCTAGCTGATTAAAGGGGTGAGACCGGTTATTTAGTGAAGGATACCAATCAATATCAAACCCAAATAGAAGGTGACTAAAAAATGGGTAACTTTCTGAAAGTGACTACAGATGTTGTTGTTCAAACAGTCTTTCGCTCTCCGACTTGAATGAATAGTCAATGAAAAGTGAATGTGGTACTATTAACAATGAGGTTTTATGATTTTTGACTAGGGGCCTTACATCTCTCCACATTGGTATGATGTGCACAGCACCTTTGCTGTTTGCATAAGATGTACAGGCAAGGAAATATCACATCACTGAATATCAGAAGCTGAAGCTGTAATTTGTTCCATCAGTGATTTTGATGCAATTTCCAATGTTATACCAGGACTCTATCAACATAGATGTGTTAAAATCTTTTGGAAGGAAAATGAAACTAAAATTCGGCCAAGCAATTACAAGGACATCTCAAACTGCCACAGCTTGGGTACAAGAATCCGGGGGGTTATCGCCACAGTGCAGCTTTGTGTAGTTGGAATTGTTAGTCCACATATCATCAAAGTACTCTCTAATGTTGATCCCCCTCAGAAAAGTGTCACCGTTTTCTGTAAATATTTTAATAGACTTGGCCAAACTCACACCAATTACATAATGCTTACCATTTTGGTTTCAATTTCTATCCATGCATGCCCGGATTAATCAATACAATGTTTGTACAGATTTCCTTTGTACGGTTTACCTCACGATTGTCGCATTGCCATCACTCATTTCAGCCATAACTCTGGCTGATTGTTTAAGGGGGTTAAAACAACCAATGTTTATGTCAGTGGCGATCTCTAGTGGCTGTAATCCTAATGATGGTGGCAAAGGAGGAAGTCAGATGGTGTCATGGATGGATGGGTGAGTCCAAACAGGACTTTGACCCTGCAGTAAAAGTCTTAGGTTCCTAGTTTGTGGTGGAAATTCTTATTTAGAAGTGAACAAATGAAAGATGAACTACAAATGGTTGACTTTTGTGCAATTTAATACAGTCATATAATAAAAGTGAAGAGTAGACTGTGTCTACTTCTCTACAATTTCAGCTGCAAGATCAGAGCTCATACACCAGGTAATTCTGGGTGAGACTGACCTTGAGTCTCAAAGAATGTCACAGTTTATAGACAACGACAACAGTGACTAAAAATAGGGGAGGCTAGAACATAAAGTCCAGATGGCCGAATGGCCTCGAAAGTATCTTCAATACCTACGTAAAAAAAAACGATTAAGAGTCCTGAGAGCAGTTTCACCACTGACCAATACCTAAAGTATCTTTACATAGTTGATGCTTAGATCTCATGTGCTTAAAGCTGTACGAAAACATGAAGTCAGCAATCAATTTGTGAAATAATCAGTATCAAGTAGTGCAAGGCAACAATAATGTCTGAGGATAAATGCAAATGATGCATTTTGTTATTACAGTTTTAACTTGCATGCATAAGTTTACTCACTTTAGATACTTCCATGAGTACCCAACGTACATCATGTAGATAATGTAATGCCGTGCGTGCACCCAACTTAACGTCATGTGCGTAATGTAAGATACTCATTTCAAACCAAACAATTATATTTATAATCCAACCGTGCAGCTTTGGGGCATGAACCTAACCAAACCACAATCATTTTATGACATTCATGACATAAGGTACATAAATAACATCACGTATGTAACATAGTGTCAGAATGTAACCTAACATCATGTCGTTTTGGGAGTAGACATTACCATCATTTTGTAAGTTTTGGCTAATGACCTAATGAGTCATTTAGGTATAAGGACGTGTTGTATATTTAGATCCTCTAGAGCCTCAGTTAATTGTGTAGGTAATTAAGGCAGCACAGAGCCATTTTTTTTCCTCATGTTTAATTAATATCAAACAATAACACAAATTAGAGGAGACCTCTTGAGCACTGTGATTTGATTAATAACCGTCCATTCAGCACATTTAAAAAAATAATGTTTTTACGGGGGGCTTTTGACAAAGGTATAGATCAATCTGATATCCGCACTCTGTGTGATTGCTTATGCTTTGCCGTCAGCAAAGAAGACACAGCCTGAGGGGTGGACTTCACTATAAACAAACCAACAGAACAGGCATGAATTCCAATGAGATATTCTCACGACATCATCTCCTATACACCTAATAAAAATGTAGCATGCACCCAGTAACTCTTAGCTGTGACCACATCCAAGGGGGAAAAACCGGAGAGCGGTGGTCACATTGGCAATAAATCAATGAGTCGGACCGGCATCACTGATAAGCATTCATTGCATAAGAAAAATAATCAATTTAGCCTCGATAGCAGTAGTTCTGCTCCTAAACGGTCGCCTGTGCTGTAGGAGAGAGGAGCATAGTAGGAACACATAAATTAATAAGTAGCGAGCACTATGAAACCCGCCACGGGTGCAGGGTGAGTGAAACCAAAGTAGGCAGAGGCTGACTGTTGGTCATAGTGGTGGTGAAAAGCAGCATCACTCATCACACACTGGAGCATACATCGGTAAGTGATGGTCTCTTCCAGTCAATATATTCTGTATCCCATTAGGCCACTACCTCTTTCCTCTCATTACTAACTGTGTTAATAACCCAAACAGGTCAAGAGACGAACAAAATAGTTATTTCCAAGTTTAAGCAGAAATAGGCCAAGGACATAATAAAACAAGGGCCACCATCTTTGATTTACAAGTTTAAAAGTATACAAATATTTTACATTGCAACCTTCCTTATAATGTCTAAAAATGGTATATTTATATTTAGGTATATTTTGTTGAGTTGTGAACTGTTTTTATCCACACCGTTTACAACTATGCTCAGTACCATATAATTATAATAATTAATAATTATTAAATATAATTTGGTAATAACTTCCAGGGGAAACATCATATGTTACGTCAAATGCTGGGGAACATCACAACATGACTTACCATATTGGGAATAAAACATTATCCTGCCTGCAAACATTTCTGCATGAGTCATATCAGATAGATGCCGGTGGTGGTCATTTTTTTCAATGAAGGCAACAACTTCCATGATCCTGCGCTGTCTTTTGTTTCCTTTTGATTGGCAGAAATTTAGCCTAAACTAAACTGTACATACATTCTAGCAGCTCTGTGAAGCTGTACATCGGTGCTTAAAGATACATGCTCAGATGAAAATATTTTGTTTGTACTGTTTTGTTCACCTTCACCATCTTAGTTTAGCATGTTACTGTAACATGTTAGCATGTATAGACATTTCCAATTGGCACATAACACCGCTGAGACTGGGTTCAAAAACTGAAATACTGGATTCATTCATCCTTATGGGACCAGGGATATCCCTAATTTCATGGCAATCCAGTCGTTGAGATATTTCAGTCAGGACTAAAGTGGTATGCTGACTTATAGGGAGAGCAACTTTGACATCCCCGGAGCCATGGCTAAAAATATCAATCAGCCTTAAAAATATGCAGTATGTGTACAGTTGTAGAATTTAAAATCCACTTCATACACCCTTAAACCCCTACACCCCCAGAAATCTTATTGAGTACATGACCCAAGCGTCCTTGACGGAAGCTGTGGCCCTGATTACAACATTTCCTCAATTCTTCTTGCTAAATTATTTTGCATATTTAAACTGGCACTTAGACCCACAGTTTTGCCATTCCAGCATTAACATGTCGGGTCGTCAGGGATGCAGCAGACAAACATTGCTTTTGTCAGGCTGTCAGAGTTGCCAATTCTTTCAACTCTATTATTGCTCGTAAAACAGCTCCCTTTCTACCCAATGACTAGCATGCACCTGTGCCATTGTCGATAAAAAAAAAAAAAAACAGCTTTGGTGAGTGTTTTAAGCAGCTGTTAACAGCTCCTGCAAAAACTGGGACAGCAGGTAAATTAGTATCGTAAACCATTTCCAGATCAAAGACAAAAGGAGAAACTGTGGAAATGACGGCCCCAAAGACGTATACATTTTAGGATACAGCCGAAGCAGGAAGATGGTGGTGCAGTCTCTGCAGTGTGAGATGACTTAAAACTTCATGTCATGATGTCTGCCCTTGACGTGCTGTGAAGTTATTTTTGTGTTTTTGTTGTTCTTCCTAGTTGGTTATATGGAGCAGACAGCGATTTTTATTTCTTTTTTTTTTTT
>CAEMYA010000045.1:3096011-3115877 GCA_903131615.1 Diplodus sargus | reverse complement strand
TTTTTCTAAATCATGAGACACGAACAGAGAGAGTGGCCCCTGCTACATACCAGCTGAGCTTCATAAGCTTACCTAATCACACATCTGAGGAGCAATATCAGTGGCTCAGAACATACAGCAAAATTTCAAGTGTGAATTTTCCCCATAACGGACTCGGATGAACAGTGGAAAGTGGTGGAAAATGGCTCATTCTGTGTTGGTGTTCGAGGACAAAGAAACCAGAGGAATCACCACCCAGCTGTTATGTTTTGTGCTTTATGTCGGCTTCAGAAACATCAGTTCAACTGTTTTTTTTTACCAAGATTGCCTATGAGGATGTTCATCAAGGAGAAAGTGCATGTCAGGAACCACACCACTGGCTGCGTTAACCATGCAAACCTTATTGTTCAATTTGCATTTACTACTCGGATCCTATTTTTTGTCTGGCTGTCACATTTTTTTAAACGTGACTAATATCAGATTCCAGTGGTAAAAAGCAATGGGTCTGAACTGACCACAGAGGAACAGTAACACTTCGTACAACATCGCAAGCAGTGTGCTGTCGTATGCAAGCACACACGGAGGCCAATGGACATCAGCGTTCACAGTTTTATAATTGAGTTGACGTTCAGTGGAAGCCAGCAAATGTATAAGCAGATGAAGAGGGAAGAGGGTGAGGAGAGAGAGAGCCACATTTCTATTGATGTTTATTTGAGAGCAATGACTGCTACGTCTTTATGGAGGTGTGTATGTGCTCACGGATTGTGGATTATGGAGATTTGATCGCCTTTAAAGTTATGGCAACAGGGATGGATAGTAGAGTCTAGTAGTAGCCTTGACAAACAGAATATGTCAATGCAGATACATACTTACTCCACTTTGCATATACATACTTTAATTTAAGTATACAGTTTATTTCTCTGTTTCACATATACCTGACCTGACCTGACCAGGATAAATTGTTAGTATTATTTAGTATTTATTCATTTACATTTTCCAGTAATACATAGTAACTTTCTGTCAGTGATTTAGTGGTCTGGCGATTAGAATGTGAATTTTCTTCCTCCGGAGAACAGTTACTATAATGAATCACAACCATATGCAATATGATTAAAAACATCCTACGATGAACCATACATAAACAAGTTACATTGGATGACATATATAATTTAACGTCTGACACTTCACAGGAATTTGGATTTTGCAGTGTTTTATTAAATCAAGAGATACGAAGAAAATGGCATATTAATCAAATGTTTTTCCACCCATTTGTTTCCATCCGAAAAAAAAAGGAAGATGAGGGAAAATATATTTTTGTTCCAAGTGTCACTGGTAAGAGCAATGAACAAGGGGAACACACAGAGCGTTTTTTCAAGTTGTTTAAAGTTTTTCAAGCTTTGTTTCATCTAAATAATATACATCTGAAACCTATTTTCTGTTACAGTTATGTCAAAAATCTGTGAACATGACTGAAAACAGCCGGAATGTGTGAGATGTCAGCTTAAGACACCTACTGAGAAGTGCCTCCTCTTCAGCGACAAAATGTTCTCTGAGAAAAGGGGAAACGCTGGTAGTGTTCTAGACTGGTTCCCCATGGTAGAACACGGTCCATCTGTTTGCAGCGCCAGTGAGATGAGATGAAACTTTTATGATTTGTGCCTTGAAATTGGGCCACTGCAGCTGAAAACAGGAGCCGGATACAGCAAGGAAAACCAGTGTAAATACGAATGTAGAGGGTTATACTGACATATGTACAATGGGATAGCATAGCACTTCAGTGAACCCCCGTGAGGACATCTGACCCTAAACAACTTCAACAGAGCAACATTTCAGCTTAAAATAAATGAGCGGCTGCATCAAATTCTGCAAGAGTCAGTTTTTCTGCAACAAAGAAGAAGCAGCCTGTGTGTTTAAACTATTCACTTCCCTGCTTAAAAAAGATGCAAGGTTTTATGGTTTTATAGATGGATGCTCACATCAGCAGCAGCAGATCAGAGAGTGCGTACATAGTTGTCAGAGTTAGTCCAGAACATGACCCAACATGACTGACAAGAATTTAGCTTTAATATCAATCTTATTAATGCAGGTTAGACCACTCCAAATGAGACTCGATAGTATCGATAGTATCAACATATTAGTTATTGATGCTCTCACCCTGTCCTTTACTTATATCATCAACATCGGGGGAACCATCTGTGTCCAACAGACAGAGACACACATTTACTCTAATTGACCAAGGACAGAAAAAATGGGAATAAACTGGAATGACACTCAGTGGAGTGCACACCTCCACCGAGGCGCAGCAGTCCCCTTTTGTACTCACTCACAGATACCAGTCGCCTTAATACGGCTTTTTTTCATCAAGATCTATCTGTTGTTCTCTGAGAACTAACAAAAATGCTGAAAAATACAAATTTCATAGAAAGTGAGAAAGAAATTCCCAGATCTGTTGAGCAAGATATTGAACCCAAAGTTGCAGGATGTGCAGGTCGACACCTTCCAATGGCAGCCTCCGCTATCAGTGTATGAATGTGTGTTAGAATGGATGAACAAGTGTGGAAATGCGCTTTGAGCGGTCAGTAAACTGAACAATATGAAAAAATGACATGTAGAACAAAGAAATGTTCATTTTTATCAGTAGGCCTGCGTTGGCCCAATAAAATGTGGCCACACAATGTGTCAAGGGCTTAAACATGTTTAAGTTAAGCTGTAAAGCTTAAGCGTGTGTGTGTGTGTGTGTGTGTGTGTGTGTGTGTGTGTGTGTGTGTGTGTGTGTGTGTGTGTGTGTGTGTGTGACTGCGTTGTGAGCTCTCTATCTTATCAGAAGCTCTAGATGGAAGTACAGTATGTCCAGAAGAATGACAGATTCTGAAGCACATACATGTTATTGTTTTTTTCGCCTTACTGCAGTTATTATCAGACTGTACTGCTAGACGGGAGTGACTGCTGTGGGCAGAGATCAAAAGTAGCAGAGGTATGCATCAATTCCACTAACAAATTGAAATTATATCTGGGTTTTTTTGGAAACGATTGAAGAGATCGTGTGAGCGCTAGTGTGTAGCTACAAGACGTGATCTGACCTGAAGGTGATGAGAGTCCAAAAACAATCACCTTGTTCAGATGCAAAACATGCGCCGAGAACTCTGCTTAAGAGATATGCGGTGTGATTAATGGTTTCTTGAAACAAAAGATAGCAGAGACCGATAACCAGATTTTTCAGCCGCACAAATACCGTGTGTGTTGCAAAACAGACTTACTACCAAAAGAGATTACAATTTGCCACTTGAATATCTAATGTTGTAATTTAGGAAAGTTTACAGTCCTTATGTATTTTGCTGCGTTTCTGTCCATTCTCTGTTTCCTCATAATAGAGCCATGAAACAAAAGCAAGTGTGCTCAGTGGAAACGTGTGACAAAGATTAATTTATCAGCCTGGCCTAGAAGAAGTCAGGAGTTGGCAGAAACGGGCAACAAAGGAAGAAAAAAAAAATACTCTGGAGGAATCTCTGGAAATGGATTTCCAACCAGTTTTCAGGCTGCAAACTGCAAACACTAGTGGAGTAGCTAGTATTGAAGATGATACCATAACCCAGCCTGGTCGTTGGGGTAAAATGTTTGCAGCGAATGTTTATGCAAACCACTGATACATTCATCTTTATTTGTTTCAAAGGCCATAGTATCGTTGATGGCCATTGACATTTCAACAAAATGTATCATGTCGTGTTCACATCACATGTTTATGACCTAACTGTCATATCAAGAGCTGGAGGGGATGGTGGTGAGAGGTCACAGATGAGAAGGACGCCAAGCAAACAGTTGAGGATAATGACGTAATCAACTCTGGAGACTCCTGTAGACAACTACAGAAGTCAGGAAACAGCTAAACCAATGTCCTAGGTGTGGGACATGAAGGGTCCATTATCCACGCCATCCAAGCATTATCCACATGTCACAAATTTTCATGCTATTAACTTAAAGGCGACATCCACGGCCCTGATTATATAAACACTTCAGGTTCACCACTTTCAAAGGGACAGCAGCTGCTACATCAAGGGACAAAATGTTACACCTTTCTTTCTTCATCCTCCTCCCTCTACACCTTGAAGGCCTTGTCCGCTGTCTGTTACTCTTGTGACACTGTTTCCACTCATTATGTCCCGTCACGACATTCACTTTGAACTGGAAATATGGTACAAATTACTGTAGCAAGACACTCCAAATGTGGCTTTGTGTTTACTTTAAAGGCTCGGATTCCCATTGATAACATATTTGAAGTATTAACTTACATGACTGTGGGACACTTAAAAGTGACCGAAAAATGGAGTACGTTATGCATATTTTATGGCACAGTGGAAATTATAAAAGGTTACACTGAGTTTTCCCTCTCCCATACACACGTGGGAAATCCATATCCTCCCATACAGTGCAAGTCAAATGAAGAGCAAAGAGGGGCCACTTCGTTTACAGCAGTAGAGCGACCCGCTTCACGCAAAGTTCACCTCATTTTGGTTGCAAATTAAACGTCAGCTTTGGTTTCGAGGGCTGAGCAGGTAGCATCTAAGAATACCAATATGCCGAGGCCGTTCTCCAACGCCAGCTTTGTAATCCTGCGGGGATGTTTAATAAAATCAAATTCAAGTGAAGTGGGGTTTTTTTGGGGGTTTTTTTAGCTTACAATGTATTCATTTAATTCAGATACATTGATTCGTGCTCGTATGGAGATTATGTGTCGGACAACTTGAATTCTAAAGGTGGGAAAACACAAACCCATTTCATCAGCTTCAGTTAATCCATAGTATTAAATCTGTTTATCCTCAAAATTCCTATAAGATCCATAATGCTTTCCTGAAGCACAAGCAGCTCAGCTTGATGTAATAATAGTTTCAAAAACCCCGTCACAGACAGATCACTAGTTCACCAGTGCCACTTAGCTCTCTGCTCCAAGGGACTTTTCCAATTTGGCTTAAGTTCGGAAAGCTCACCTGAGCCTGGCCCACTTAAGGTCGTTATAACCAAGGACTGCGGCTGCAGGGAGCCTCCGTGAACCTCTTCCATCATAATCTGCTCTCTTGACTCGTGACAGCATGCGATCCCTGCTGCGGCAGGTGATGAGTAGCAATGCAGCATTAATATAATGCTATGTAGATCACTCGTCCCATGTGGCGATGGTACTCATTGGCAAACACATGCGACCAACATGAGCCATTATGCATGACCACGCGCGCTGTCACCGTATGCAAATGCAGACACATACAGCATACTGTCGATTTTGAAAAAAAACTGCAAATTTATATCATGAGGAATCGGTTTCTGTGTAATTGCATGATAGACGGAGTCAAGTGCACGCATAATATATATTCAATACATAATAATATGTATATGCATGAAAACAAGATTGCTGATGAAATAGCCTACTTTACTTGTTGCTTACCAACTACAAACTGCATACATATAGCCTAATTTTAGGTTGGTGAGTACCAACTACAGACTGAATAAACTATCAGACAAATCTCTCCAGAGCCTCCACCAAAGGAAAAAATCTCAGTAGTGAAATCTCAGCCAGTGAGGATGATACGACAGACTAGACTGTCTGTCATAAAATGTCTCACACAATCTCCCCTTGGATGTCAAATAAAAGCATTATCCAGTGAATCAGACAAAGCTGATGTATACTGCTGAAACATGACCATCGTATAGTCAAAGCCAAAATTGTTGAAAAAAAGACTGAGACGGACTGAGCACGGCTGCCGAGAGGTCGTGACCGACCGACTGAGAGAAAAGGTTCACATTCGAAGCTCTGCTCAGTAGACACAGGTGTTTTTGTTATACTATGGCTTATTATCCCTTTGCTCAGGTTGAAGCTGAGCTATCATTGAAATTAAATGACATCAACAGAGTCCGCGTACTAATAACGTCGATAAGCTGTCCTGCAACAACACTAAAGGAGAGCGAGTGAGACATTAAAGAAGCTCATCTTTGTGCACCCACACAGTCCTGAAAATAGATCTAATCAAGCACGGTGAGTGCAGACACCTGTGAGGGAGGACCGCTGGTGTATAGAGACCGCAGACAACTGAAACTTTTTTTCCCCAAGCCGTTTTGGTACATGCAAGAACAAGAAACACAGAGAAACCGGGCGCCCATTTGCTCAGTTGGTAGAGCGGGTGTCCCATGTACAAAGGATGTGTCCTCACCGCAGCAGCCCCGGGTTCGAGTCCCGTCCTGGGGCCCTTTGCTGTGTATCATCCCTGCCTCTATCATCATGATCCTGTCATCTCTGAAGCTGTCTCATCAATAAAGGGCAAAAAAATATAGATTTGAAAATCAATAAACCCCTCACAGTAGAATACTTTAGCTAAATACAAGCATACAACAAGATGAGTTTTTCCACTTTTGGCCACACAAGTTGAGGCGAGCCACACCTGTGATAGGACACTTAACGACGCTGGGCCCTGCTGAAGAGATAGTGTCAAACGAAATACCATTCTATTCTATTCTGTCTCTTCTGTAGGGCCCAGCGTCATTAAGTAGAAAGAGTTCAAAATGCTGTTCATCACGTGATTCACAGAGACTTGGGATGGTTCCAGGAAGTTGTAATTGAAATGTATGAATACAGAGAGACAGAAGTATGATGTTTGGCAGTTACTGGTAACACATAATATACAGACTGACTGATTTACAGTACTGTGAACTAGAGTGGTCCATACGATTAAAAGTGGATGAGGCAACTCTCTCCACTCAGGGGGTTCTTGTGGGGCCAAAGCACACCCAGCTTGTCCTCCAAGTGGGCTGCACTGACGTCCGGCACCATGGACATCCTGTGACAACCTCCCGTCTCTCTCATCATAGTAATTAGACTATGTGTCGTATTCAGGAGCACTGGGGCGATCACAAGCTGCATTATACAAAAGCTGATATATTTCCTGTACCTTCCATATAACAACAACACATCAGTCTTATAAATCTCCAAGGACACTGCCTGCATATCAAGTGACAAATGCAATGTTGTGAAATGCACTACGCAACAGCTAAAATATACACTGCATTCTGTAAGATTATATATATATATATATATATATATATATATATATATATATATATATATATATATATATGTATATATATACTATTCATATATTCAAATATTTTGCAGTGTCATGGTGCCCACAAGCCTGCTCCGGTTTAATTACACGAAAAAAGAAATGATGATAAATTTAGCCGAATAGTCAGCAGGAATGAACCGACTGAAAGGCACAAGCCCAGAGCCCCCGTTCTCTTTCCTTGACACTTAAAAAGTGTCCTCTAAGAAGCCGCTCATTAGCATTTATGTGTGAGGAGCTTTGTTTATTTATTAAAAACCTGGACATTTCGCTGAAAGAGACTGCCGTGGACAAAAAGGCAAAAATAATTTCAGATGGGAAAATGGCCAACGGAGATGAGAGTGCACGGCGCTGACCGGAATACTAATGATGACAGAGGCCTGGTGAGGAAAAACACAAGGTAAGAGGCTCCTTCTATCACATAAAACCCTGGACGGCCTAAACCTCTTAAAATGCACATGTACTGTGACAGCTTTTCAGGCCCCCTCACGGCACAATGCTATTTTTTTTAGATCAACCTAAACTCTGTGAAGGATGTAATATCATTTTCACAGTGGTGGTCAGGTCATTTAATATCCTTAAGCACTGCGTGTAATGTTCGAACCATGTCTTAGTTTTCAACTTCTTTTTCTGTGAAGTCAGGGATGATTGTTGCTATCATTATTCGCTATTAGGACGGATGTGTTGGTGGTATCATCAATTTTCTAATGCTTTTTGGAGAACATGATGAAAAAGCGTTCCTCATCAGTCACCCCTCTCCCCTTTCATAGTAAGTACAGCCTCAGCCGCGTGCAAACAAGCTAATACACATGCTCATTAGACTGTGAAAGTGAAAACATGCATCCACCCTGTAACAAACAGCAATCACACTTTTGTGCAATTTCAAAAAGCCATTCAATTAACCATGTCAGTTTCTTTGGGCTCTCGTGAGACTGACTGTGCCAAAGACGCTATGCCGATTCGGATTTTCTATGTCTCAGTTTGCGACGTAACACACCCCGGCCTCAACATCTAATAATATTTGTTTTTTAAAAACGTTAAACACATCACAACTTTATATTTCAGAGATGTAAACTCCCTCCCTTGGTTTCTCCTGCTGTGTTGGTCCAAAAATAGAGCCCTGGGTGCATCATCCACGATAATTAGAAATATTGGCAGCTTGCTCTAGCCTGTGTTTTCACTCTCAACTGACGCAGATCATAGTGGAGACTTCAGTACAGTCAGGACTGGGAAATGATCCAGGAACGATATTTGTGGAAGAGGCACCTCTCCCCCAGCTGTGCTTATGTAATAGACTAGCTTTTTGAGCCTGGAATTAATCTAAAACAAATAAATACTATTTTCATGCTTTAATTATATCTTCTTTTTTTTTTTTTAGCATGTTTCCAAGCAAGCTGTGAGCGACGCAGCTTTTGAAATATTAGTCACAAAGCAGGATTTGTGAAGGATTGTGCATTCCAGGGCATCAGAGTAACACACACACAGGGGGGGCCGAGGGAGAGGTCCCGACTAAACGTATTATTATTTTTAATTTACCTCCAACCGAGTATGTGCGTGTTCGTGCATGGGTGGAGGGGGTAAGAACCAATTTCAAGATTAAAAAGTGATGTCAGCCGGCCAAGAATGCAATATATTAATGATGACCGTTTGCAAGTCATCACCGTGCTGACTCACTGACATCTTTCAAAGGCTCTGCGCACACGGATCCTGCACACAGATGGTCTCAGCTTTCTTCACAGATTAAGCCCACAATTTGCTAAATAAAGATTAACCTGTGGAGGCTGTAAAAAAAAATGTCCTGAATCACATATTGATATTTAAAAATTGCCTCCGACACTTTTTGACCTGTGCAAATGGAGTGGCGAAAATATGAAATCAAATGAAGACAGTGTGTGGATATTGTCAGGTGTTTGAGTCTTTCAGTGTTGTAGTTTCACCCAAGCAGAAGTTAACCCAAGTAATATACAGATTCACTATGAATTTCAAGCAGCTCTTCTGTTAACACTGTCTGAAGATGTTCAGCTAAAAACCCTGCACGATCTCTCTGCTCACAGCAGTCACAAAAAAAAAAAAAAACACACCCCCAAAAAAGGAGCATCTGGATGAACATTTGGGATTTCTCCAATCCTACCTCCCCCTTAATTTCAGTAGGCGGCATACCACATGTGCCAGCAATCAAAGAGAATCTATTGAGCTTCCACCCAGACATATTGTTTGTCCTTTCAGCCGTCAGTAATGGACTGGCACTAACAATTCCAACAGAACTAATAGCGGGGACACAACACCAAAAACTGTGAATTCAGATTGAAGCGCAGTAAACCTGCTTCCATGGGATTAGGCGGAATGAAACGTATTTAACTGAGTGGAGCTGCAGCGAATTACGCAGTTCTCTTAAGATGTGTCTCACTCCTCCATTGCATACGTACATCATTCCCCCTTCAGTCGAACTCTTCCGCTGGAAGTAGTTTCACTTGGCTGTCGTTTAGTGTCAAACATTGTATTCTGCTGTGTGACACTGAGGGAAGAAAGCCGATGTTTCTTTGCCTGCCGTGATTCAAGTGAAAACAAGCCGTGTTGGCTCATGTTTCGTAATTACACAGTACAGGAAGTGTATGAGTAAATTACTCATGCGCATCAAAGTAATGCGCTCTACATTATGATCAATAAAACCAGGACTGTGCTGTGTCCCAGTGATTACAGTAAGCAGGGTACTATTTTTTTTTAATGGAGTCCAGGCTCCATTAAGGAGAGATTGAATTAGATTTTTCATAACTAAATTAGATGCGATCATCCTGCCACAGTGAGAAACAAGCTTGTCCACATTGTGGTTCTTGGATTTGTCAGTACAAAAAAAAAACAGATTTCAAGTTGCGATGAGCGCGTCCTTTTGTCCGTGTGTGCTTTCAGGTTTTCACAGCAAAGTGCACATTGCCCATCCACTGATGCAGTCGCGTCTGGTGTTGCTGTCGTACTTTTGAGACTCCACAGCGTCCATTAAAGTATAAATGGCTTTGCTGCACTTGGCTTAAAAATACTCTGATCAGAGAGCAGCGGGTGATTTTCTTCCCTACACAGTTGTAAGTTGAAACCTGTGATTCCCTACTTTCCTAAGATTAAATGGCCCTTTACTGTACAGTTTCTGCTGAAGGAAATCAGGCACATTTAAAAAAAAGAAAAAAAATCCAGCAGCGCACCACATGAGATGAAGTATAAAAGGCTTCCAATCCAATCAAGGGTGGTGCATGTACATTTGAAAACTTTTTGGTTTAGCACAGCATGCTGCCATGCTATATTTAGCAGTCCTGTGTACAGTTGTAAACACACAAAACATTTGAAAAACGTCTTTGTTGGAGGAACACAATAAAGACTGAACAAATGATTCATCACAAAGAACAAGGCAAACGTCTCAATAACAACTGATCTGCACTTTGAGCTCGCCTCCCATTGAGGCAATGCATCTCCCCAATCAGAACTAGGTCACCAGAGGAGGCTTGCGATATGTTTTGTGGAACGAAAGAATGCACAAAAGGTCAGGGCGGGATGAATCCTTTCCTAAAAACTGATACGTAGACATGCGTATGAGAATCTGTATTGTGTTGCCCTAGTAATGCCTCCAAATACAGAAGATAAAAGCTGTTCCTGAATTATTTATATAGTTTCCAATTTATCCCATTTAGATTCGCTCAGCCGCAAAGAAAAAAAAAAAGAAAAAAGTATGCAGGGGAAGCCAATAAATACAGCTCTCTAATCCTTCACGAACAACTGCTGAGTAATGTTGTCAACCCCGACCTGCCGCAGACTACAGTCGTGTTCGGCAAAACCCAAATGTGAGTCCATGTGAAAGAGTGAGTCCGGAGCAGGGTGTTGATTCACGGAGAGTTAACGCATGCTGAGATTTGTGACAGGTCCCTGACATTTATTTTTTTTAGTGTAAAAGAAACTTTCTGTGATGTGAAAAATGTCTAGGAGTTTGCGTCAAATAAAGAGTGGGGATACTTAAATGTAGATTGATTGCACTTGGGTCATCTTATCAGTCTCGGCTAACTGAAATCTAGATTCGTGAGGCAATTTACGATTACAATCGCAGACATTTTTGGATTTGTTTTGAAGACAAACCTCCAGTGGCAATCAAAGTGGGTTAAAGTATTATTCATTATCTATTTATTTATGAGACATCAGGGCCCGTATTCACAAAGACTTTTATCTTAACGTTAGGAGTCCTAAATCAGACTAAAAGATTTTATGTAGGAGTTGTTTCTTAAAAGTAATTCACAAAGCCGCTGAGACCTACTTTTAGTTATGAAAACAGTGAACTCCTAAACTAGGAGTAACTCTCTGTTGCTATGGATGACGTCATTTTATAAGGACGCATTTAGAAGCGGTGACAACGGTGATTGGTTGTTGAGTGACAGGGCAGCCCATTGAAAAGTCATTCAGGCTACGCAATGCATTAAGTGAAAATAAAGAAGTTGCAGACAAGCCCATGATAAGATAAAGAATAAAGAAATGTATTTATAAGGAGAATTAAGTGCCCCCCCCCCCGCCAAAAAAACCAAAAACTCTTCGGACGAAAATTACAAATTTGAAGATTGTGTGAAACATGAATTGTCAATAAAAGCGGCATTTGCTCGAAAAGCTCGGGAATCGTGTGTTGATCCGGGCCATTTCGCAACAATGTCCAGTATATTGTAACATGCGTCAAAGACGATTTGTGTATTGATGAAATGCAACTTTTCCGATTGACATTTCGCACGGGACTAGTAGCCTATAACCTGGGGACTTCCAGTAATTTGTAATAATTGCGGAGGTGATCTTAATCCCGTGTGAATCTGCCATGTCTGTAATTTGTAAAGTAAAAATTCCACTGCAAATCACCTTCCATATTTCACCAACCACAGAGGTCATTTGATAATATTAGTCCCGTGCGAATCTGCATCTCTGTGATTTGGGGTCGTTTCGTTTTCTGCCGCTTTTCCATGTGGGTCGCGGGTGATGTTGCCGCTTTTATACCACCTTTATCAAGGTGGAGCGGGGATTACTGGGGCCAAATCCAGTGACACTATGGGCGTAGGCCAGGGTACTCCCTGGATGAGTCGCCAGCTCATCGCAGGGCCCTTACTGATGTGGTGGCTGCCACGAAGGTGCTAACTACAAATCAGGAGCAATTTTGGGGTTCAGTATCTTGCTCAAGGATACTTCCGCATGTAGCTCCGTCCCGCCCCGGGGAGCCAGGGATTTGAACCAGCAACCTTCCGGTCACCGGTCCTCAGCTCTACCCACTGAGCTACAGCCGCCCCGTTTTTTGTTTTTCTTAAGGTTTTTTGTGTTTTCCACACCTTTTTTCTGCCTTTTTTCCGGTCGAGAATTCTGGAGGCTGCGTTGGGAATTATGAATGAAAGTTTTGACAGCATTTTGGGTGCAAATTCAGGACGCTCATCAGAAGAGCGAAATCTCTAAAGATGATTAGATGGATTACATGTATGGCAACATGCGGTAAGGAACACTTTTCCATCTTTCAACAGGCTCACCAGTTATTATATTTAAAAATATCCACATCTAGCCGTTGTGCCGCTCCAGGCTCCGGTGCGATCGACCCGGGGGGGATAATGTCAGTAAATTAAAGTTAAAACACAGACTTCGCTTATCCTGTGCAAATGCGCTGCACGAAACACAGACGTGGTGGGATAATCCCGTGCGAAGAGCTGCATTTCCCCCGTAGCAGAATACCGGAGTGTTGCCAAACATTTTAACTCCGGCGTTATCGGATTGCGTCAGTTGGTTGGGGACATTATTGCGCCCCTCACTAACTCAACCACAACTTCAGTCCCTTCGCGGTCCATCCGATATCATTTTAATAATTCCCTGTCATTTAGCGTCTCCTAAACATTCGGCTGTGACCAGGTCTTAGCGAGTTAGGAGTCCTCTGGACTACTTGTAAGGTCTCCCAGACTTAGGTGCTACTTTTAGGCCTAAAATGTTTTGTGAATAACTCTTATTTAAAAAAATTAGGAGTCCTTAAGTTACGACTGACACGCCCATTATTTTTAGGAGTTGCTCCTAAATTCGCCTGTTAGGAGCTACTTTTAGCATTAAGATCCTTTGTGAATATGGGCCCTGGTCTTTTCCTTTACGGAGTGAGTTCTTTGTTTTACAGTCTGTCACACTGTTGATCCTTGTACTTTTCATTGAAACATTTACAGTATATATGTTTATTCTGCTTAAACTGTGAACAATCCAACAGATGAGATTGAGGATGATTGTATTTACTCAAAGAACAGTCAGCGAAGGCTCGTCACACAGAATTATTTGGGGGGTCGTCCTAATGAAGTATTTGGGAAATGAGCAGGCCCTTCGAAAAAAAGCAAAGTGGAGCACGTTGGTAAATCCAACTCTGTCCAGAGCCAGTCGAGAGAGGAGAGAAAGCATCTCTCCCATCGTGAAAAGTCTTCTGTTCCGCTCCTTGCCCTTCTTTCAACAAAGAAGACAGCACCGATGCTATGGCAGAATTTGCACTTTAGGAGAAAAAAGCTCTCAATGTGACATTTTGTTAACATCATGTTCGAACGAGAGAAGTCAATTCAATTTTATGGTAATTTTTTCGAGGTGGCAGCTCAAGGTAGTGTGCATTAGACTACATTATATGTAAAAGTGATGATTAATAACTTATTTTTTTTCAGTAGACCTAAATGTAGTTAGATCAAGAAAAAACATTTTCCCTCCTCCTCCTCCTCCTCCCTTTGTCCAAGATTTATAAAATGTAAGTTCTGAAATATTAAAATTGATGCGAACCATCTGGATTGTGGATTTATTTGTGGGAATTAGTTCTTTTCATCCTTTTTTGGTTGCTGATGGCCATTATCCAGAAGTGTATTCATGCCGTTTTACAGTTTAATTTACTTTTAACTGCAGTGAGTTATTGAGTTTAACATTTATGAACCTCAGTTATGAAGTGTTTTGACTGGTAAATGGAAGAGAACTGGTGAAATCTGTGATCAAAATAGCTCTGAAAATCTGTCTCTTTTTTTTTTAGCATTGGCTTTGTTTCAGGATCGTGTCTGAGTACACTGGGATGAGAAGCTCATGTAACTTTACAATGCTCGTCCAGCACTATGGACACCATTAGCTGTGAATCGCTGTGACAAATTTGGCAACCTCATTTCATGCATCATGGTAAATCATGAAACCACATCGGTAATAACCATTATTCTGTATAACGGCCTTGAGAATAATTGCCCTGGAGGTTGAGGAAGAATGAGTTGTTAACTTCTAACTTCTCATTTGGCGACGGGCAGTATCAGCGCTTCCTGGCTGTGGGTGGACGGGGCATTCATGGGCACTGTGAGTCACTCTCGGATGCAAGTCACCCACTGCATGACAAGCTTTTACTGCAGCCGAGTAGGGCAGAAATGACTCCTGCTCGCCACACACAGAGGTATCCTGTGTGCGCGAGTGTTTGTGTGCGAGCGTGTGCGTGTGTGTGAGCATGCCTGAGGGAGACTGAGAGGGAAAGAGGGAGACATCACTTAATACTTACCAAATAAAACAATAAACCAATCAGTGGGCAGTATACTTCTGCCTCAAAATACAGGCCGTCAGCTCGAAATTCATTAGCGATGCATCCTGGGATACATTTGTGATTCGATCTGCGCTAAAAAACCTTCATAAAAGCTTCTCCAGTCCTGGTTGTTCATTCACAACCCTTCACGACCCCTTACGTCCACACTGATATCCCATTAAGGATTCTTAGCTTGGCTGTAGGAGTTGATACAGAATTAAAACCAAATAAGCAGCGTCTAGATCAGTGATAAACTAATGAGACAAAACCTGCGCTGCATTTAATCCAATCCGCTTGAATATATGTTTCGCAATTACCATTGCAAATATGACTCAAGCTCCGCAATGCAATCAGTGCAAACGTGAACCGGCGTGGCCCTGCACCTGTATTTCAATATGCAGCAGGATCGGCCGACCTCGCCTAAGTGCTGGAAAGGAATTATACATGAAACAGAAGCAGAAGGTCTATCCGAGGTGGGGTAATTTGATTTATCTTTTATTATTTTTTCCATCCTCCGGTGTTATCGGGGGTTTTCTTCTCTGAAATGGAAAATTTGATAAATATTGATGTCCCTTACAGGAAATGCAGCCAGGCATGTGTGAGACGCAGGGACCCGGCCTATCTGTCATGTGTTTTGGTGGATGTGTGTGTAAACTGACACCCCCCCTTCTCCACCAGCGGCCTGAGCCTCAGAAGAGGTTCTTCTTCCTAAAAGCCCTTTCTGATGCTTGTTAGCGTGTACCCTCTGCTCCTCTGTCCCTTTCTTCCCCCTTTTGTCTCTGCCTCCCTGTCAATCTCTCATTGCTATGCTCTCTCTCGACTTCACCTTCCACCACCAGCATCTCCTCGCTGCTTTCATATCAGTCCCAGCTTCTCCCCCACCCTCTCTCTCTCTCTCTTTCTTTCTCTCTCTCTTGCATCCCAACATCTCTCACCCTCTCCCTTCTGACAATCTCCCTTCACTCCTTTATCTGTAGAGTAATAGGCGAGAGAGAGAAAGAGATGAACTGAGAATTAATAACAAGACAGCAGGAAAAAGATAAAAGGAAAGAGGCTCATGCAGCATGCAGAGGGGACCGAAATAGCAACATCAATTCTATCTCGTGCTTTCAACTGACAAAGTGGGGGGGGGGGGAATAAACACGGCATCTTCGCGCGATCGACAGTATCTACTTCTTCAGGTGAGAAGGATAAACAAAAGCTGAAGAGATCTTAAATGATTCCGATGATATAATGTCTTCCTCCACACACGTTTCCTCTGATCTGCGATTGAGCTTTCAAGTCACAGCCCGTGTCAAAAGGCCCCATCAGGTAATCAGACGAACCAACATGGTGGGAAGCTGCAACTCCTCCCCCTACTTCAGCTACGGAGTGTGTGTAGGTATGCAGACGAGCAGCCGAAGACGGAATCTAATTCCCACCTTGTCACATCACACCTACACAGCACACAGTCTGTGCAAACACAAATTCACATGTTCTCGTGCTCGCCTTCCCCTGCTGTGAACAGAAGGCACATGTAAACACATCTATGCATGTTTAAATCCCACCAATCCGTCTCCTGAATCACAAATGACCTCCTTATTATGACAGTGTCTCCCTGTCAGAGTGAACAGATGGCCAAAACCAATATCATTGTCAGGTAGACCATGCAAACTTGTCTCTAAGGGGACGGGAGCTGAAAATAACAGCAGATCAATAGCAAGTACGAAGTGGAGCATTTTTCCCTCCAGCCTCTGACAGCATGAGCAACACTGCTGGTGTCGGCACACATTTCTGTCCCCCACTTCCTTCCCCACACTCTCTCACACACTCCCCAGCCTGCCAGCCCATCCTCACCCCCCCCATGTCCTAAATAGCCTGCTCTGCTTAATTTAACTACTCCCCTATCCCATAATGTGTGCTGCTTGCACCTGTCAATATGTTTTGAGAAGTAAATCAGGTAGGAAGTGCAAACATAGGAGACGGATGTACAGAAAAAGAGAGTGAGAGGAGGGAGGCGGGAGAGAGATATAGCCTTACCAGAGCTGTAACGAAGGGAGTCCAGAAATCGCTTGCCTCATCCCACGGTGGCTGCTCATTAAATCCAAGATACCGGGGAAAGGGTTGAAGATTCCATCGAGATGCTGCCCCGAGAGGAGAAAAATGAGATTCTTTAATAGGAAGGATTTTGGAGTGTTGTTAAAAAATGTGGTAAATATGCATGAGGAGAAAGGATCTGATGTCCAAGTCCAGAGCACTTCACGAGTCCTTCGCGTCAGCTGCTGCGAAGCCACATGTGTATACACACTGACACATGTGCTTCACACGGCATGCCGCACACACACACAGATGCACGCATGGGGAGGGTGCATCTTCTGTTAGTCTCGGCTAGGCTGGGAGATTGAGTGGGGAATGAAGGAGGGATGGAGACGGAGAGAAAGAGAGACACAGCGGAAGGGAGGGGATCCGGAGCAGGGCAAGGTGGAGGGAGGAGCTGCAGTGTGTGTGATGAGAGACCGAGAGAGGGGAGGGAGGGAGGAAGAGGGGAGGAGAGAGGCTCTCCTTATTTCCCCCTCGATCTGAACTGCAGTGTGATGTGCACGTAACGTAACAGTGGGAGCTAATGAAATTATTTTAACCGTATCTCCGTCTGAAAGGGCTGCAGGTGATGCCGAACAGCTAAATGTGACGGGATGAAAGCGAGCACCGCGGAAGCCGTTACAATCGGAGCGGTTTGTGTATCCGAACGCTGAGTAATGCCCCGTGCCTTGTGCACAAAGCGAAACGGATAAACAAGCTGGGAAGATGGCTGAGGAAGATGAGAAAGGGGGGATGTTGATGCACCAGGCAGATAGCCAAAGATCCAAACACATCCCGGGTAGGATAGTGCATCGGCGGGGTGCATATCAACTAACTTTGCAAACAACTATCGGAACACACCTTGTATATAACTCTGGCAGCCACTAGCTCTCATCAGTATCTCCCCCTTCAATCACATTTGCTCAGATACAAACCTACTTGCTAGTCATGACTATAATCTGATGTTTCTGTATGACATAGAACACTTTGGAAATCACTGCAAAAGCAGCCAGAGATGTTCTCCTTCACTGTGCTTTTCATGCATTTTTACCAGGAATAGTTTCAAAATCCAAGTATGTAGATAAATCTGGGAAATCAAAAGTGCTGCATAAAAGTCTAACCAAGACAAAATCAGGGAGTTCGATGCTTTTTTTTGTGTTTTTTTTTTAATTGCAACTTCCCCAAGCAACTTTGGTGAAAGTTAAACCAGACCTGATATTTTTATCAGGGTCCATCTTAACAACGATGCATCCTCCGGTATTGTCCAACCGACCACGCGCATTGCAAAATATTTCCACCGACACATCCTTTGAAAAGCATAGCGGGCATCCCTTGGCTGACATGACTCTCTCCATATAATCCTACACTGATGATTCATGCTCTAAATCAGCGTACACTTCAAGGCAGGGGTTAAGAGTATGGGTGGCATAAGCGGTCAGGACACCCCACTGCGCTCAGCTTACAGACAGGATTAAGAATCAGTGGTGGATGGATGGGAGGCTGGTGGGTAGAGCTCCGAGGATATCTCTCTCCTCAGCGGAGCCATGGTTGTCAGTGGAAGCCCTTCAGTGATCGAGGCGCTTGGCTGGCCTTAAAGGATGAGGGCGACTGTTCTCTACACAGCTGGCTTGAATGTTATCACTTCAAGTGTGCAAGCTGACAGAAACTGATTAATACACCATACAAAGATTTCTTAAGAACAGCATTATTTTTTTCCCTTTGAAGAAAAGACGTAACACTTTGTAATAGACTGGCATGGTCTCGGTGATGTTAGCCTCACTGTTGCAGCGGTGAAAGCACTTCTACTTATTGGGTGTGGATCGGTAAACAATCTTTAGGTAACTTTCTACTATCTAGCAGGTGTAATGCAACATGTTCTAATTAGCACATACAGTAAATACAAATAAAAACAGAGGCCAAAGACAGTGTATGTGTTTAACAAGCCAAAGTATTGTGAAAATTAAGAATGGAACTTACAATGATAATTGTTATAGTTAACTACCCAAAGTCTTCCACTGAAGCTTTGCTCGTTGCTCACAGATTTATTGAAGGAAAAATGTATCATAGTTCATTACGTTTATGCAGCAATCACACTCCGTACAAGTGTCTCCCGAGAGAGAGAGAGAGAGAGATGTTGTGTGACGTTGCGCAAACGTTGTTCATTGTTTTTAACAATGAATTATCCCTGACATGGAGACGGGGTCAGTCATAGCCTTACGGTGAATTTCATTCTGCACTTTTCACATTTTATACCTGTAAGGGCTTCCACAGAGATAACCATTTTCAAGGCCATGGATATAATCATTTGTCGCACAGCAGTCATCATCAGGTTGAATCCTGAGCTCCAGCAAAGCTGATGGTGCATTTATATTTTATTGTGAGTAAAATGTCTGATACGTGTACTGTGGAGAGTTTCAAATATGTTTACTGGCATTATACAATAGCCTGTGACGATGAATACTACAGATAAAGCTATCATTACACATGGACAGGAATTTTGGTAGCTAGGAAATCATAATAAAAAAAAATTGGCAAGACAGCATATTTGGGGAGATGCTTGCTAATTTTGAGGGTAATAATTGTAAGAAGCAACATACACAGATTTCAACTTTTAAAATTGTTTTTGATATCATTATTGATGCTGATCAAAAAAAAAACAAACAACAACCACATTTTAATTTAACATTTCAAATCAGTGCCAAATACAATGGGCTTGGATAAATAATCCACACAATTTTCATCTGTCTGTTGAAGATTCAACTTGCATTGTATCGGGTGGAGTTAGAGATCTCAGAGAAAGATTTGGCTTTTATTTTGAGAGGAACGTACTTAATTTCATGGCAAATCTAATCAACTTCAAACTTCTTGAGACATTTCACTAAAGAGAAAAAATGTCTTGATGGCGCAAGAGGAAATGTTATCAGCATGCTTCTGAATCTCTGCACAAAACCGCATAGTAATCCATCCAATAGGCGTTGAGTCAACTCCCACTTCTACTGCCAGACTCACAGTGTCTCTTACCTGCACACTAGATGTCCTGATCTGTGAATAGATGATTTGAACCGAAACTACCAAATTTGTGACCAAAATATTCCTTAATTCTAGGGCTGAAACGATTCATCGAGTTACTCGATTAACTCGATTATAAAAATTCCTCGAGGCAAAAACTCTGCC
>CAEMYA010000045.1:3039755-3095909 GCA_903131615.1 Diplodus sargus | reverse complement strand
AAGCTATCATTACACATGGACAGGAATTTTGGTAGCTAGGAAATCATAATAAAAAAAAATTGGCAAGACAGCATAGTTGGGGAGATGCTTGCTAATTTTGAGGGTAATAATTTTAAGAAGCAACATACACAGATTTCAACTTTTAAAATTGTTTTGATATCATTATTGATGCTGATCAAAAAAAAAAAAAAACAACAACCACATTTTAATTTAACATTTCAAATCAGTGCCAAATACAATGGGCTTGGATAAATAATCCACATAATTTTCATCTGTCTGTTGAAGATTCAACTTGCATTGTATCGGGTGGAGGCAGAGATCTCAGAGAAAGATTTGGCTTTTATTTTGAGAGGAACTTACTTAATTTCATGGCAAATCTAATCAACTTCAAACTTCTTGAGACATTTCACTAAAGAGAAAAAATGTCTTGATGGCGCAGGAGGAAATGTTATCAGCATGCTTCTGAATCTCTGCACAAAACCGCATAGTAATCCATCCAATAGGCGTTGAGTCAACTCCCACTTCTACTGCCAGACTCACAGTGTCTCTTACCTGCACACTAGATGTCCTGATCTGTGAATAGATGATTTGAACCGAAACTACCAAATTTGTGACCAAAATATTCCTTAATTCTCCTTTTATCACGAGAATTGTAGAAGCAATGAGTCTGTAACCTTGTTATAAGAGTACTCTGTGTTATCAGGAAGAATAGCTAGTATTTGCGCCCTATGGGTAGCTGTAAAGAACAGGCTCCAATGGATGTTTATGTCAAGAGTAAAGGTCACGATAACGAGCACTCAGAGCACCCTCCACTCCCCCTCCCTCCTGCCCTCGCTTGTTACATATTGTTGTGCATTTCTTCTCCTTGGCCAACTCAGATAGATAAGTTGCCATATAAGCAATGACCAACGTCAGAGCGCCAGAGATGAGAAATTACTTGTGCGCACGAGAGTTAAAACACAACCTCTTTTGGTACTTCATGGTCTCTGTACTCATCGCCATAGATGCAGAAAGTGTGCATATTTTTCCTGTTTTCATTCAACAGCAATATGAAGTTGCAGGATGGAAGTTGATTTGTGCTGTGCATACATTCTTTTCAAATAGCTTCTCTATTTTTCTGCAAAAGAAAGTTGTTCACAGTTGTAGGTGACCGTGATTCCCCCTCCTACTGTCTCGAGGCTGTCTCGTCCGACCTAGGAGCTGGTGACCGGCTGCCACGGTATGTTGACTTTCTGAAAAAACTTTTGCTTGGCCTTCGACCTCAAGTCATCACCTGTCCCACTCCCAGAGCCAGTTCGTGATAGTGACCGAAGGGTAATTAACTTGTAATCTTTCGAATGGAAATTAACTGTGGAGGGTATACTTTACCCAAGAGAGATTATGGTACATTGGAGGCAATTCAGAAAGGAACTTCACAATTTCAAATGTATTGTTTTCAACTTCTCCATCAAAAGTTGCTATTAGAGATGTATTCAAATAATGAAGACTTGTTGATAGAAATGACTCACACGCTACTTTACCAGGACACAGTGTTAGTCACAGTCAGTGTATTGTGTATACAGTAATGGCCAATAAACAACACAGCAAACAGTCATTGTCAATCTGTGTGTGAGGTCAATATTTACTGATAGTCCTAAGCTTGGATGTTGGATTGATGGTTAGTTGTTGTTTTCATGGAAGTTTTTTTTGCGTGCATGCTGCCAATGACAGACCCGAGCATGTGCCACTAAATGATGGCCCCTTTTCCTTCTTTTTCTTCCCAGAAGTTACGGTGAAACATCCATAATGAAGAAACGTTGTACCTGCAGTTTCTCTACGTGACGCAAGCAGATGCTTCTGCAGGGCTGGCAGTCGCAGCCAATCATACGCGGCCATGAATTATTAAATCGTACATCCAGCAAAGCCCAGACTTTTTGTCCATGCACACAGAATACAGTCCCAGCTTTCACCGGAATCCAAGCGTTTGCTCTTGTCCTTGTTTAGCATTTGCGGCGCGGTCCCCCGGGTAATGCAGGCACAAAATCGTAGCTCTGTGCATGACAGCATTTCTCCCTTCTCAACATCATTGTGACCCCCAAGAAGCGTTCAGCCCCTGAATTTCCCCACGGTACACCCAGTCAGTGTAGCATATGTATACCCGCGTCAAGTAAAACGGTGGAATTGATGTGTGTGCGTGCCCATTGCTTCAACACCATTACAAATTGCTTGCGCTCAAGTAATCTGTTGTGTATCCTCTTTAGACCAGAAAGGGGAGGCTCACTGCTTTGAATCTTCAGCAACATTACGCCTGTCATCTATAGTCGGTACTGTCGGTCATAGCATGCACGCATATACGTGGAGGATTGTGATGAACCTGTGAAAGTATACACTATTCCCCTAAAAACTCCTTCTCCGGTTTTGTAGGAAATTTTGAATCGCTCTAACAACTAATAAATGCAATGGCGTTTTACATTCAGGTCTGTGTAACAGCAATAAGTAATCATTAATAAGGCCCTGATAGGATGCTTATGAACATTAATAAGACTACATAAGCATTAACAATTGTGTCATATACATGTTTAGTCACTCAAATTGAGGGCCTAAGGACAGAGGGTGTCGTTCACTGTACAGATTAGTAAAGCCCACTGAGGTACTGTGATGTGATTTTGGACTATATGAATAAAATTGAATTGATTTGATTTAGATTGTAAGACAATTATAAGCACTTATAAGAAACTTGCTCACAGTTTATAGAATTCTTAATAAAAAACACTGAGTTTACATTTAATTAGCTTAATCAACAAAAAAAGCATAGCAAAGGTTCATCAGTGACTTAATAGGCAAGTTAGCTATGTGTTATGTAATGCTATTTCAGACAATTATATGAAACTCTCACAAATTCCATCAACATTATCAACTTAGTTTGTCTGAAGTGCCAATAAATGTCTCAAAATATTCCAATAAATGTGTTTAGTATGCTACTATACAGTCTTTTAATGTGAATAAGCATCTTATAAGGAATTATAAGGACCATTTGAACTATTAACTCATATCACATGGAGCTTAATATCAACTTGGATACAGGATTGTGTGAGAACAGATTATGGCTATGGGATGAAGCTGTATAAAATGGCTGTATGGAAATGTAACAGTGAAACTACAATCAAATCAAAAGAGGTGCTTTTTTCTTTAAGCCTTTCTTTTAGATTGGAGGCATTTAAGGTAGAGTTAAGTCATAAAGATGCCTCAGCACACTTAATACCTCTTTGGCTCCGATGTATAATACAAATAAAAGTTCACTATTTTAAGTTTCCTGATGTACTTGAATTAGTCATATTCTTTTGTGCTTACCCCGCAGCTCTGGGAAATATGATTATTCAGCACATACCTTTGGCCCTATTACCTTTTGTAAACTTTCTTTATACTACTTGTGTTAGCAATGTCATTGTTTCTCGGAAAAGAAAAAGAGATTTAAATAAAGGGCCGAGCACAGACCTTCTTCTCCCATTAATGAGCACTGGATCCATAGACGATGGAAATGTTTTGTCTCTAATCCAGCAAAAAGAGCAGAAATCCAACCAAGTCATCGAGGAGTTAATTAAATGTCGGCGGTTAATGTTGGCAGCTTGCTATGCTATCAAACTGGCTAATGCATTGTCTAAACACACACAAGTCAAAGTTAGTAGGGACCACTTTATTTACTTTGCATAACAAAGTAGGGCAGAAATTATTATTCAAAGCAATTTTTGATCAAGGTTGTTGTAATTTCAGTCAAATATTTTTGCAGGAACAGCATGGCGGTTCATAATGTATCAAAACATATTTTGAAATGTCGCTGTTTATTCAAGAGGAGGCCTTCACATAGGATTAGGGAAGCTCAAGGGCACTGTGAGCATATGCACCTACTGTAGTCACAGTTCTTTAGAGAGAGGTGCTCACCTCATCACAGGTTTTCTAAGTCTGTGAGTCAGAAGCTTTCCTTGGTCTAACACTAACCAAATCACCACCCATCTCTCACTTCATATTACATATCACAGGAATTTGTTCAGCCTTCGCCTTAAAATAAATATCTGCTTTACATATTTGTTTAAGTATTTTTACCAAATTAACAAATCAGTTCTCACCTCAGAACCACAACACAAACTAACTAACTGGTTGTTCAATCAGTTTAATGAAATAAAATATCTAACTACTTGTTGCAAATGACAAAAAAAAGTTTTTCTCATTGGAGGTGTAATGTTAAAATTACCATTGGTCACTCAGGTGTCACCTAAATTTTGCAGCGTAGAATTAGGCAGACAGTAATAAGCCACGTAGACTGATATTAATGAACCTGCAGTGAACACTAATAGAGCAGCGGTTTGTTTCGTTTTTTAACACAAATTAGCCTTTGTGTAAAACATGTTAAGGTCATGGCGAATGTGAATTTATCAGCCCAGTCTTGAGACTGAAATGTTGGCAGTTAACGCTTCTGCAAACCATTGATGCATTAAATTTTGCACTCGTCATAGACTACGTACTGTTTCAATAACGTATGTGACATTGTGTTCACATTACATGTTTATGACCTCACTGTCAAATGGGGAGGTGGAACTGATGGTAGAGGAGATACAGGCGGGAAAGTGGCATTGTAACATCACAGCTCAGCTTGAGACCATGTTGTCCAAAGAAACAATGCCACAAAAAAGATGTAGTATTGAATTGTTCGAGTTGTGGCGAACATGGAGTAACATCAGTTTTAATAGTTTGGGGCAGAGGTGGATTTCATCGTTTGATGTCGAGAATCAGTTCCCGTCGGTCAGGTCGGCAGAAAGAATCGTTCGTATCATTTGTTTGCTTGTTCATTTGCGTTTCCGGTACGTCGTTTAGCGGTGAATCATGTAATGCACAGTTCTCAGCGCCTCGTTCTCAAACTAACGGTCAACATAACACTGTAGTTCAAGGCAAATACATAGCTGCAACTTCACAATTATGTGTACTTTCAGACAACACAACAGTGGATAACGCGTATTTTCACCTTGACATTAAATTGACATGTATCGAAGGTAAGCCAAGGGTGACTGACTGGCTGAACGAGAACAAAGACCTACAAACGAATTAAAGTGTTTGTTTTTTTTCATGGAAAGGTTTGCTATGCTTTCCTGTTTCTCATTGGCTAAAATTCAACAACAGTGACCTAGACTCAGCATATGATTGGCTGGCTCTCAGTCCTCTTCACCACTCTTATAACTAAACAGTGAACAACACAGCGAGTAGTCTGTGAGAACGAAAGAACGAACGAGAGAGAAGTAAAACACGGAATCAGGTCAGTTTGTTCGCGTTAAAGAGTCGTTCCTTCGAACTGATTTGTTCGCCATCTTTAGTTTGGGGAACAACTCCAGGCTGAAAAACAATGTCAGTCATGTTGCTACACATTTTCTCCATTAAAGCTACAATTCTCTCTGTTTAGCTACAATATGTGAACAGTGGCCAGGCTAAATTGTTCGAAACAGGTTGTTGACGGAATCAGATGTAGGTACACATGATGCTGTCGCCCAGTCAAAACAAAGACCATCAGCTTTGCGTGGTGAAACAGATCAGAGGTAGCAGCCTGCTGTCGAAAAGTACTTAGACCGAGCGTTTCCACCGATGGCCAGTGTGCAGCGCTTAGCAGAAGAGCCTTTTCTATCTTCCTGTTTATACCAAATCTAAATACATTTTCATTCCGCTGGCCACCAGCAGTTTGAAAACACTCTGCGAAACGGTAAACACAGAGGTGACAGGCATTTTCAATGGCATCGCCAATCCAATTCACAATCTGTTTTAAAATGTTAGCTGCTGCAATTTGTATTTACTTTACAAAGATTTCAGTCCGGCTCGTCTTTATTGGCTGTTGTTTGTGCGAGGACAGCTAGCAAATGTTTCCTGCTGAATCCCCACCTCAGTTTCAACAACCATCTCAACTGTGATTTCCTTAAGAAATATCTGTTTGAATCAATTTTGGGAATAATGAAAACGAAAGCTTTGTTTTAGCCCGAGTGATTTCAGGTGGCGTTAGTATACTCATCCAGGGTGTGAAAACAAACCCTATGGTCCAGACATCTGGCCCCGGCTAATTCCTGTCTCGATGGCTGTGTCCCCCCCACCTCAGCTCCCTCTCATTAGCTTGACCTCTTACCCTACAGTTTTAATAATCCACAATATCACTACCCCTAGTGACCCATGCATATTTATAAAGCCCTCATTATGCCATCACTCACAGTAATCATTATCCTGGGGCCCATTATAGCAGGTTTTTGGCACAATACACCACGGGACTGTTTTCCAATAGACGCGGCACAAGCGCGTGTGCTTGGCAGACTCTTACACCTTGGAGGAACACGGGGATCACAGGTGGGAATGAAGAGTGACAGATGCATATACTGCTCTCCAAAAAACAAGCAACATATTATACTGAAATAATCTGTCTGGAAGAGCGGAAGGGATGAAATCATGTAGCTCGCTGGAATGACTCAAAGACAAAAATAAAAAAAATAAAATAAATAGGTGTGTGATTTCATCTCTTCCTGCCTTCAAGGACTCTCTCCGAGGTGGTCTTTCACTTTCTTGTGTTCACTTTCCAGCTCAATAACTACACTAACAACCCTCTCTCTCTTTGTGCTGCTTTTATGTTTGGCTCATTTTGCTTTTAGCTGTGTATTGATTACCACCATTCCAACAGTTTTTTTCTGTAAGTCAAAGATACGATGTCTATTGTTGCTCCCCAGATCCATCCCGGTGCTAATATTGTTTGTATTTGTATCAGTATGCGTCATCTGATTATGCCCCTCGTTTGAGTCTGTTCTGCTGTGTTGCTTGCAGCTGTGCTACTGCTGGCCTGCTGTTACTGATTCTGCCTTCTCTTGTTCTCTGTTGTTATACTTTGTTTTCTTTGTTTGTTCTCTGACTCTTGCTATTGATGCGAACTGCTACTTTATCCCCACACACACTTTGCTTCACAACATGAGACCATTGCCGAGTTTCGCTGACTTGAATCAACCTGAGTTTGATTCATGCATACCAGTTATTGGACTCAGATAACCACCATCGCTTGCAGCTACTCCTAGCAGAATTTGCACTTTTTTATCATATAGGGTAAAAGTTGAATTCCAATTGGTTGATCAGCCATAACTGATCAAACGGCTGTTCAACCGATAATTCAGTCGCGTGAGTCTCCATCCCAAAGTGTCAGTATTTGACAAGTTGAGAGTGAGACTCAAAAATCTAAAGTTATTTTTACAGTTGCAGTATTTCTGAAATTTGGATAAAGGTTAAAAAAAAAGTTTGGCTAACAGGCTCAAATGGTATTGGAAGATAGCCAAGCCACTCGACTGGAACGTTACCCAACATCAGGAAGAATACATTCAAAATATCCAGACATCGATGCCAGAACTTTTTAAACTAAAGTAACGCTCATGTTGCACAACTTGCTACATGTTGGCTCTTTGCAAATACAAAGCATCTAGACTCGTCTCTACTCTTTTGATTATAACACCAATCAGTACAAATGTGACAGTTATTTTCCAGCTTTGCTCAAAGGTCAGGTGTGGATTTACTATTTACATATCTAGCCCTGAGTTTGCAAATCGCAACCAACAGGAAAAGCAAAAGCTCCTTTCCATAGCGTGAAACGAGTCTAAGTTTCAAGGTATTAAACACTATTGAATACATGATAAATAATGTTATATTCCATTTCTGCCAACAAGTCGACTAAACTCCCTTACATCCTTCACACTGTACTGTACCTTTAAGGCCCCTAATTATTTTTTTTACCTCATGTAAGTCCTGTGCTTTGCTGACCTGACAAATACAATAAAACACGTTTTTCTCATTCTGTCTCATTTCTAACAGCCATTAATTAATGTTATAATTCAAATCTGACATGTAGTTGAATATAGTATGCACAGAGGCTTTGATAAATTATTTGTTGTATTGCAGCAACTGTGCTAGCAAATGCCTGAACTGAGCCAACGCAGCCTCCTCAGTATCCCCCTCTGTGTTTTATACACAAAATGATTGCATATAAGTGCAGCTGGGGACAGTCTTTACCAAAAGAGGATAGAGCAGGATTATCTATGTTAAAATGTAAGGTGTAGTAGACTGTACTTTGTAAATCCCCTTCTCACAACAGTGCGATTTAAAGATACTCACGCCTAAAAAAAGGGAAGAGAAGAGCAAGCTCACAGTTGCCAGCTGAAATACAGCGCATACATGGCTGACATCCCAAAACAAGTGCCTTCAGAAGAGGGATTCAATTTTTCATTAATTTACTCAGAAATATGAAGGTTTTGTCAGGAAAGCTCTTGAGGGTATTAGCAGCTTCACAATAGAGAGGCTGATTAAATGAAAAGTGGCAGTGTCACACACAATGGTACATTGTGCATTCAGTGACACAGCAGAGGTATTATGGCTATTTTGGAGATATAACCTTCAGTGTGTAGAACCAAGGTTGTACTACTCATGTAGTGCAGTGAAGAGGGACAAAGCCTGGACTATGTCATTTTGAAATCACTCGGATGAATTAGTGGTCAAACATCTAAAGTAGCTCAGCTTGATTATGGATATGTGTTTGTTTTGCCTTTATTTTTGGGCTCATTATCCAGCCAGAAAACAATATGTTAGATGCGTTTTCACTGCCAGATTTTAGATACTGCGTTATACTGAAACAATAAACAGGTCCCTTGTGAATTGTGGCCCAGAGATTATTTTTAACATTTATGAAAATATGATTTTGCTTTGTTGTGCATGTTCATGTTGGTTCTGTGAATCTGTGCATACATACTCTTAAGTATACTCTGGGTCGTGCTGTAGGTAAAAGTTTTCGGTGCATCATTACAATGTCAGCAATCTCATTAGACTTATAACTTGACTATTAATCCAGCAGCAAGGCAAGAGGGAGCTGTTTGCATCTGTTACAAAGCAGACTGCTCCTCAGAGAGGGAAGGAGGATATTAAGGTGTCATACAGCGAGCAAAGTCATTTTCACCCTGTCAGCCAGCTATCATTGTCCAGCAATTTGTTTGGCGGTGTGATGCTTATAACTTTGGGCTACCTGCAGTGGAAACTTCCTCCAACCGTTCCATATTCGCTGCAAAGAATGTTGCAAAGTGTGACCGGCCATGCCCTTCTATGAATATTTGAAATGAAAAGGCATTAATGTTGAAAAGATTATGAAATAATTAAGACCCCATCCCACTGTTAGCCGCTCAAAAGTTGAACCGCGTGTCTGCGTGAGGAACAACCTCTGCATTATTGAAGATGTGTGGTTTGTTTGTACTGTTACTGGTATTCTGTGCATTGTGACCCAAAAACAGTGGGGTGGAATCCAAATTGAACTAGACACTAGCCTTGAGCTACATGTGATGCTTAATTATTCTTGACAATGACAGCATGCATGCTTGACCTATGACATCTGTTATGTATGCATACATACGGTTTGTTCTTCATTTGACAACTTGGTCCAAACATTCTAATCCCAGGCTGGATTTGTATCTGGTCATTGCAGGTACTTGATATGTATTTCATATGTGTGTATCACAATAGAGGCATGAGTTGTTTTATCAGCAGAGAAATGATATAATCACACCTTTTTAATGATTAGCGGGTTTTGTTACATGAAGGTATAAAATGCATATTCCGACACTTATACCTTTCTGGTCTCTGTTTTCTAAATAGCTCCGTGCCTCCACATAGGGTCCTTTTGCCTTAGCTCTAATGCACTTCACCTTTTACTGACTATGTGTTCTTTCGGCTGAGCCAAGATCATGATGTGACCATCACTATGGAAACTCCCTGATCCTTGTTCATATGCTATCAGTTTGTGATGGGGAGATAGCGCTACAATCTCCGTAATGATGGTTGTACACATGATGGCAACACCCTGATCTTTTATCATTTTCAGCTTTTTTCTGCACGCTCTGAGTTCTCAAGGGGGAAGTAGTAATATTTCAGTAATGAGACTCCCAGATTCTCTTAAACGACTCTGCATAACTTTACCAGCCTTGCATCATGGCAACTTTGCTAGATTTATATCGAATGTACATTTGATGTATCTAGGACACGTCAACATGTTTGTCGCGTTGGTTATTATATTACTATATTTTATCCATATTATTTTATGAGCTGTGTTCTTGAACTATTTATTGTTTATTTACCTTACTGTACAACTTCATCTGTGTCATTGTTTGATTCAGCTGCTTTGGTTGAATGTTTTCACCATGAATAACATATAAATATGCTTATGTAAACAACATATACATATGTTTATATAAACAAGTATATATATATATATTCACTCGAGTTGGAGAACAATAGATCGGAACTTGTGGGTTGATAGCTAATTAAATTCTCTCATTGAAATTTGACACTCATTATTTACACTTTCAGTGCATTGTATTGTATTCTTTAAAAAGCTTCTGTTCATGTTTAGTAAGTATATAGACGAGTTTAACACACGGACCAGGTGCTCGCTGTCCTCATGGTGACTCACAGCCTCCACAGACCTCACCGTCAATCATTGGGGTACTATTTTTAGGCGGTAAGTGAAAAATGTTCAGTGTGTTCTGTGGATTATCCAGAGTAATGGGGAAAGTGATTCTGGAAATTGATGTGCTGTTGCACTTTAAAATGTCACTTTCCAATGAGGTGGCCAGCCAAAAATAAAACTGATATCTCAAACCTGGTATGATAAATCCAAAAATAGGCTTGACAACTCAAAAATATATTTAATAATATGTTTTGTGTACCTTGGATGAATGATGCTTTTATCTAATCCTATTCTGCATCATGTCAAATCCAAGCTCTCCTTCAGTTATGGAGAGTCACCCTCCTGTTACAAGGTGCTGAAATCATACTTGACTCTGTCCTTGGCTGTGGTAGAAAACAAATATCAGATTGAAGGCAGCAGAACGTCGGAGAGACCGGGATTAGATTAGATTTTTACAGGAGTAGCAGGTTTATTCAGAGAGCTTTTTGAAGAGGGCCGGTTAATGTGGCGCCAGTGTTCATTCTGCTGCACCAGAGCCAGAGGATGTCTGCCTCTGGGGACTGCCTCTGAGTGTGCGCGGTGAGTGTATGTGTGTGTGTGTGTGTGTGTGTGTGTGTGTGTGTGTGTGTGTGTGTGTGCGTGTGCGTGTGCGTGTGTGCTAGCCTTCATATGTGTGTGTGTTTCAAAAAGGATGCACTGAGCTGCAACCTGGAGCCATTCCAGATTATCCCTCTCTGAGCTTCAATACCCCTGTGTGTGTGTGTGTGTGTGTGTGTGTGTGTGTGTGTGTGTGTGTGTGTGTGTGTGTGTGTGTGTGTGTGTGTGTGTGTGTGTGTGTGTGTGTGTGTGTGTGTGTGCGCGTGTGTGTGCGTGTGTGTCACACACGCAAACACACGCCCACGGACACACACGTGCAGTACATCCTGCGGCGCCCAACATCAGTGGATCCAAGCCGAAGCATGAATGGTTTAAACTGATCCCCTTCCGGGTTCATAAACTCTGTATGTCTTTCATGAAATGTGTTTGGTAACCTTCACTTTAAAGTAGGGATGTCCTGATCCGATCACGTGATCTGAAGTCAGGGCCGATCACGTGGTTTCAGACTCAAAATCAGATGTTGCATACCGATCAGGGATCGGATATAAGTATATAAGTAAATTTATTCTCATTATTTTTTATCACCGTTATGTGCTGGTACAGAGTCAGATCGTCCAACATCACTTTGCTGCAGTGACACTATTGGTTGAATTTTGAACGTGGACCCAAGCCCGATTTATTTTATTTTTTTACGTCAGAGCACAATTTTTGGCAGAATGCAGACACGTGCGTAACGTTAGTCTGGCAAACCTGTGGATGAAATGTATGCAGTGTGGAAATAACTTAAATTAGTAATCCCCAGTATGCCCTATCATCTCGGCATTACATTACGTTTCTTCCACTTTTGAGTTACAATGTGCCGGTATGTGCACCAGTTTCGTGGGTCTCATACAGCAGAGCATGTAAAACAAACAGAGGAGATGCTGAACGCCTGTGATATAGACAAGCAACCTGTCCACGTCATTTTCACACTTCAGCTGGCTGCACACGAGGGTCTGCTGTCACAGTGCAGAGTCACATTCTCACCTGCTAACACATGGAAGGTGGAGGCCAATGTTGGAATAGCATGTGCAGAATAAGGAAGAGCCACATGAAAGCACATACTTTGTTTCAACAAAATAAAAAAAACTATTTAGGAATGCAGGTATTTTTTTTCTTAATGCAGCTGTATTACCCAGGAAAATATTAGTTAAGGGCTAAGTATCGGATCGGGACTCGGTATCGGCAGATACTAAATATTAAAGGACTTGGATCGGATCAGGGTAAAAAAAACCTGAAGTAGTTTGTAACTGCCAGATAATGTATTTTAAATGTCTTTGAAATAACCTCTCAATGACCACAACAATTACCTTAAAATGTTTTGAAAATATTCTGCTATTCTCCAATAAGTAGTTAATACATCTATTGGTCAATTACTTGGTACTTCTCCAAGAAACTTCCGACCAGTTTCTGGTTTCCAACTACTGCTGGCCGCGCAATTTTAAACTTCCAACTAGTTTCTGTGCAAATTCCCCTGAGCTGGCCACTAAATAGAAGTGAGTTGGTGCAGCTTCATTTCCATCTAGTTTCTGCCAAACTTCAGTACATTTTTTTTTAACAATTTACATCTTCACCAAGTTCGGCAGATCAAACCAACCTTGGAGCAAGTTTCCCAAATGACGACCTTTTTATAGTTAGCTACCAAAGTTGCCAATTACTGAAAAATACTATTTCATAATCAAGAGTCATTCTTGTCAGAAGTGTTTCTGGAAAATGTTTTAAATCAGCTGCTGTGGCTGCTGGATAACTTCAGATTCAAACTTCTGTTTATATCAGAAGTTGGGAATACCTACTCGAAAAAACTGACTTCTGACTTGCAGTGGATTGCAACATTCCTTGTGGCTCATGAACAGGGCAGGGTTCATCCACACTCTGGTGGGTCTGGACAGAACATGCTGGCCCACTACATCCCTTAGAACAGTGGTTCCCAACCTTTTTTCCTTGAAGCCCCCCTTGCCTGTGTCCAAGACAAGCCAGGCCCCCCCAACCCGCATACACTAAAAGAATAAAGTGATTCATTACAAACTTTTATTTGCAAAAATAAACAACAGTTATATTCTCCTAGTTTTACAATGTATATAGATACATTTCTTCCTTTTTGTGTCATCAAGTGTATCACACACAAACACACACACACACACACACACACACACAAACGACCAGAATAGGCCTACCTCATAGGGGTGTTGGTAATAAATAGCTTAATGAATTTACACGTGGACCAAGAAAAATGTTTCAATTTGGATCATAGAGAGTTTTGATTGGGTGTGTTACTGGGATTTTATGCAGTCCAGGGTATAATTGGCCATTTTGACTATTTTTGATTGTACCATTGTATTCACCTTAAAAACTATTTATCTTGCCTTGTTTGGTGTCATTATTTTCAGCACAGCCTCACATGTGTGACTGTACAGTTATTTTTTCATTTTGACACACATCTCTCAACTCTCTCACCGTCACTGTCGGTCCCTCCACAACTTCCCCCTGTCCCCCAGCAACCAAATCACGTGTCTTGCCATGTAATTTTGTGATTGGCTGGTGTGGTGCCTTTTTCCACCAATAGGAACGTGTTTGCGGACACTTTCGTGAGGGAGGCTCTTTTTGACTGTCTCTTCCTGCACCAAACGCGCAGCAAATGTGACGGTAATGTTAGCGAAAAAGCATGCCGTACATTTTTTATCATAAGTCCGGTTTTACTTGGCCTATCAACACAATTTAAAAACTGGTACACAGCTTGAAGGCTGCTCCAACTCGTGAAGTTGGAGCAGCCTTCAAGCTGTGTACCAGTTTTTAAATTGAGGCTCGTCTTGCTGCTACGTCATCTTAAATATGTCACGTGAATTTGACGTGCCAGCGCGTCAATCCACCTCAGAGGGTTGCACAAATATAACTTACACCTCACAACCTCAGAACAGACAAAGTCGCACGAACCCCCTGCGATCTCTGTTCAATCACTGCAGTGGGGCAGTGGTTCTCTCCCGGGGGACGCGAGTAGGCTACAGGATGGGAGGAAAAAAAAATCTGAAAAAAAACAAACAAACAAAAAAAAAACACGAAAATTCCCCTCCATGTCGAAATGCAAGTGGTTGGACTATTATAACACACAAACAAATCATCCTTCTGGCGACTTTTTTTGTCAAAAGGAACTAGCCACAAATCTAGCGACTTTTACTGGTGTTATTTGAGACTTTTGTGGTGTTTGGAGACTCTGACTTGAAAGTACGTATCACTCTGCAGTCACTGTACTCAACGAGCAGTGGGTGCTGCCGTGAGTCCCTCCCCTGTCTAAAAGCACTCACAGGAGGTCAGTCTCTCAGTAGCCTCAAGCCACAGTCCAACCCTGCAGTCAGAGCAGAGAGGAGACACACACCACTCCGCGTCCAGGCTGCAAATAATTGCGGATGCACATGGCCGCCGCCGTTCCCGCCCTGGCTTACAGAGCGGGGTGTATATGTAGCCGGGTTTCAATTAACTGCAGGGTCCCCTTTAAACGCAGGGTGCAGGTGTATATTTTGATAAACAACCCCTGGTTCCGAATAAATGCCGGGTCTAATTTATTTATTTATTTTTTAAATCAAGGAAGAAGATGTGACCACTGACACTGCACGTTTTTCTTCTTCACCTGGTTCACGTATTGTGCTTGCTTTCTGTCAGTCAATATCACACTGATGATCGCCATGGCTCCGGTGCAGCAAAAAAATAAAAAGTACAACTTGAAATTCAAACTTCTAAGATATGCAGAGGAAAACTCGGGAGAAGCAGCCGCTAGACGTTTCTCTGTCTGCAGACACAGCGGAGAGGTGACAAGACGCGACTCATCATGACTGACAGGCATCAAGGCCACTCAGCGTTACCTTACCGACCCGCCCCCATCTATTTCATTCACAAAAACAGAGCCTGTGTCAATTCTAGACGGCTGTTTTTTTTTATTTTATTTTCTTCTTCCTGGGGGGGGAGGAAGGAGGAGGAGGGGGGGCAACTGCAATGAACCAGCTTTGGGGGGGCCCAGCTTGCACAAGATTGAGAACCCCTGGTCTAGAGGTTACACACACACACACATAATAGTGCTGGGGACAAGCTGACAGCAGAAAGTCTGGGCACTACATTGATTACACTACATCACAACACATAGTAGGCATCCTGTGTTAAAGTCACCAAAACTGTGAGAGAAGGACACGGGGCCTGATGATGTCATCACAAAGGAGGTGGTCGTTTGAAGGCTTTGAAATATGATAATTTCAGTTATTATCGCGTTAAGGACAAGCGGCAGAATGGGGACTGGAGCTGTCACAATGTCCGTCACAGCCTACCTGAGAGTGTGTTCTAGTGCTAGTGCTGCCAATGACCAGCCATTAGTGCTTGGCAGCCGTGCCTCCAGCATTTCAATGTAAAACTGACATTTAGAAGAGAGCAGATGATGCTATTGACACTTGGATAGGCAGTAATTAGTTGCCCCTTTAGCATTCATTGTGTGAGGCATTTCATCACTAAATGTCAATTATCATGGCAGCACTATTCAGCGAGTAACCTTCAGTTATCACTGTAAGCATTAAAGGGAAGGGTGCCTTTAAGAATAAGCTGACTTTATCCCCATTCTGGCAGGACTCTTTGACTGTACCAAGTGATGTGGAAAAATTAAGCATTCAAATATCAAAGGGGGTTCACCTGTTTCAAATGTTACCTTTGTAATACTCTCTTCGTGCTTCTGAGAGAAACTGAGTAATTGCTACTTAAATACATCAGCCTCAGTTCTACATGTATTTCTGGCTCTCAGTTTGGTAGCCCACTGTGTAGCTGTGCTTGTTTTAATCACAGCTAATATATTCAGAGTGAAAAGAATATGTTACAACATTTCATTGTCAGATCCACTTTTCCTCAGTCTGTTGCTTTGGCAAGGTAAAGGTCACTATGCCAAAGGTGTGTACGTGTGATATTATACTTCACGAAGGAAGGTAATTTTGGTGCCACTTCTTTTTACAGTTCTGACAATTCCATGCTAAGTAGAAGGTGATAGATGAGCAACATATTGAATTTTTTTTTTTAATTACTCCCAGATTATGGCTATACATAACCTCAAATGATATTAAAAAAGAATACCCCCATTTTTTAAAATAATAACATTCTGCATTTTCCAACAACCAGTTAATAAATGTCTGTTAATTTATTTAAACACGAGGGCTGCATCACAGAGTCACAGTTTAAATGGATGGACTGCAACTTGCTGACTTTTTGTTTTTTTTCACAGACCAAGTTATTATTAATTTCCGACAGTAGTGGTGAAACCTGAATAGCTGCTGTCCTAGTCCTAATCACCCAGTCCAGTCCAAACATACAATCTACTCAACAAGCTCAAGTGTGACAACCTCCAATTCAACAATACTGAACAATGAATTAGCTTGGCACTCCTGCTGTGCCAAACCTATACTGTGAGCATGAATTAAAGTGCATGACTTGAACCATTTATTTCGAAGAAAAGCCTTTGTGATGACTAATGAATTATCTATTTATATCTAGCATTTTATGTCTATTTGGGAAATATGTGTGTCCAGGTGAAGACCTGCATGGAAATGCCATCATTCATCCTGAACTTGTCCGCCTGACCGTCACCATTGTTGCTCCGTTGGGTTTGTCTCCAATCTGACCCTTACACAAGGCTGTCACAGTTAAGGTCCTGGTACTCATTACCAGTTGCAACAAAGGGTCACAACCACTCTGGTCCTGGAGATGGAAGGTCAGGGCTAATCACAGTGATGCAGCAATCATGTCAGCTGAGAGAGAAGTGCTGAATGTCAGAGCTCATTACGCAGGCAATGACATTGGAGAGAAGTTGGAGGTAAATGAATCCTTACCTTGGTCTCTCTGAAGGAGCTTTAGCAGCTCTGAGCTCACTACACCAAGGATTTGTTCCACCTCATTCACACAAAATGGTAATGCTTCAAATAAAATTAAACATTAGAAAGAAACTCAAGAGTAATAATACGCCACAGAGATGTAATGTGTCTTAATTAAGCATGTTTAGTGTTTTCCTTTGGCTCTGACAAGAAACTGCCCAAACTGTACCATTAAAACTGAAACCGGCAAAATTCACACATTACCAATAGCCTCAAAGTGATAGGCTTTCTTGCTAAGTGATACATTTTGGACACTAGTAACCCCCGTGATGAGGAGGAGGGAGGTATTGCTTCGGTTTTTGTAGGAGGTTAACGTCGAAAGTGACATGATGTGATATCTTTATTGTTCATCAGACATGACAAAAGCATCTCGTTTTAATGTGTGGTTTGACCTGATACTATCACAGATACTACAGACAAATAGGCCCAACACTCACACACGCTGATGAGTGTTTTATTGCCCCATGCGTTGTAAGCGTGTTCACTTACATTTTCCAAGACTGAGCGCCATTCTCTTCCATAAGCCAACAAAAAACCCACACAATTAAAAAGTAACTGCAGCGTTCCATTAGTATTTTCATTTTTGTTTTACAACATGATTTATATTCAAATTCCAACAGCCCAAGTATATACACATAAAAAATAAGATCTCTGTACTGGGACTGCTGTGACAGATACACTGGTTGAATGTTATATTGGTGACATCATGGTAAATGTGCAATAGGTCCTGTGTTTTTTATAGCCACTTCAAGACTGTTTGTCTCGATGTAGACCGAGCAATATGATGCAAACAGTGGCACTGAGGTTTACAGTATAACACTTGGATATTGTTCTGCATTGCAATGCAACATACGTCCATGCTCCCTAAAGGGGCTACAAACATGTAAAGATCTTAAAAGGTGTTGACAGGTGTAAGCAGGAGTTAGTTATAAACGCTAACGACGTTTCAATTGGCTGGTTTTCAACTGCCATCAAATTGCTTTCTCATGTTATATTGACTCACACGTGGTTTGTGGTTACAGAACAAGGCCACTGAGAAACATGGCATACATGCAAACAGTGTTAATTTCTACACCCGTGATGGGAGAACCCTCCCCTGGGGTATTTGCCTCCTGCTTCAGAGAGAATAAAACGACAGTGCCATCGTGCAGTCCAATCTGTCAAGTCTAATCAATTAGAAATGGCTTCTCCATCAGGAGCCACATGATGAATGACTGATGGGGGTTAAATGTTTAGTGGTGGTTCACCAGGTTACATGTCAATAGTTCTGAATTAACTATTTCTTTCAGCGCATTTTCGCTACAACATAATTATGGCTGATAATCAAACGTAGCATTAAAGGGTAATTTCACACAAATTGCAATGAAATATTTACACAAGAAAGACCTGGAACCAGGCGAGCTAGCAGTTAAATGGTTATGGGTGCATATTACATACTGTAATTGTAACATTGCCAGTTCGTAGACCTGTATTGCACATCACACTCCTCTCACTTCCTGTCTGCTTCAATAGTAAACACACAAAGTTAAGCTTAAAGAAAAAAATGAAACTGTATTTTTTTTCCAGACACTACACCGATGTCCTGCTCACTCTGTCTTAGTTTGTGTGTTTGCATGGAGGATTAAACATATTAAGTGCCGTCCCATGGGTCATCCTCCATATGGTGGCAGAGTGGGAATGGAATATAAGACCCTGCAACAGTGTATCTGCACGGATCCTGACTAACGTTAAGTTCTAAGTTGAGAAGGAAATAATTTCTTGTTTCTTCATCGAATTTTATTTCGTGAATGCGGATACTATCTTTTTTATCTTGTCAATTGCTTGGACATACAGGGAAGAGGCACATACTACAACTCTGAGGATGCATTATGTTTACAAGTATTCAAGTAACAGCTGCCTCCTGTTTATTGAGGAGTAGTAAAGGCATCCTGCAATTTTACACCCTCTCCCTCAATATAGAGTACTCTCAGGAGATACAGTATGAGTGTGACTTGTGAAGGGCAAGTGGGGAGGTTGTTCTTGTAGAAGCTGCTGGGTATCAACAAAGACAGAATGTGACAGGCGTTTATATCAGAGTCAAGAGATAGACCCACTGCCTCCCCCTTGACCGTCTATCAATTAAGAGTCCCCTCTCTTGCACCCCAAACACCCTCCAGGTCAGCATCCTCCTCAGTCACCCGCTACCCCTCCTATACCCACTGACCGCATTGGCCGTGAGCCCTTCACCAGCTGTGATAAGTTTCCCTACTGCACATTCACGACATCTGGCACTGTTTCCCAAGCCTGTAAAAAGCACAGTAGGTCCAGTTAGCTCAACTGATTACCACCACTGTGCACAAAATACAGCGAGTACTTGCTAAAATCTGTTGGCCCAAGGTTATGACGACAACAACACTATTCTGAATGCAAGCCAGGACCCAGTGTGCCTGTTACTCTTTTATTCACGATTTGATAGGTAATAGGATGAGATTCATGCTCCAAAACTGGATATCATTTATTTTGTTTTATTTCAATCATGATACAGATCATGACTGAACATGATATTCTCAAAACATAACAGAATAAAAAGCTTTGCGAAGAAGCAAAGTAGCAAACCAGGTACTGTGGGATCTTATATGCTGTGAATACATACAGTATGTAGCCATAAAATAAAGTGTACAATGACATCAACACAAGTGGACCACATAAACCCATGTGCAGTATAAATTGTAAATGTATGGTAATGCATCAACATGAACTGGGCTTTGTACTCTCTAAAATTGCAACCCAGTTGCCACAATAAATGTTGGCCATGTGCAATTCTGCAAACAAAATATATGTTGAAACATTCCTTTTTGTTGCAACTTTTTAGGTTTCTTTCAATAAATTCAATATCAGAATTAATATTCATTTTCATTTTGTGTCAACATTGTGCTTATCCTGTGATTAGGGTTAGGAACAAGAACCACTCAGTTAGGGCGAAAAGATCATGTTTTAGCTTAAAAATTCCTGTTTTGGTCACCATGAACAGGGCTGGAGATGTTCCAAAGTCTTGTTAAAACATCTAGTTTTGTTGCAACAAACACGGCTGGGTATGCCCTGACTTTCCATCTATCTTTTTTTTTGTACCAAGTGGTGTCACACTTACAAATGTTGAAACGCAGTCTTAAACTGGCATCATTGGCTTGGGAGCCTTTTTGCCTGTAACCCCACCGCTGTCCCCTCCACCTCCTGACATGAAAACCAGGTCATAAATACGTAATGTGAACATCACATGACACATTTTGTAGAAACATCAATCCGGTTCATGGACAAATACAAGTGCAAACACATCATTGGTTTACAGAACATGCCAAAGTTGTATCATGGCAATTATATGAAGATTAGAATTAGCCTGACTTATTTATTTGTTGGCAACACAAGTAACTTTTTTATGAACCATCAACTCCAACTATCAAGAAACCTGATGCCTAACCCTAACCCTAACCCGAATGATTTGAACAACTTTCGTCCCATCTCAAACTTGACATTTATCTCCAAAACACTCAAAAGAATTTTAGTCTGGCTTTCGTCCCCTTCATAGCACGGAGGCAGCCCTCGTGAAAATCACAAATGACCTCTTGATAGCATCTGATTCTGGTTTACTCTCCATCCTGGTTCTCCTTGACCTTAGCGCATCGACAATTCCACGGTCCCACCATCACCCCAGGTAAAGAGCCTGGATGTCATCCTGGACAGCACCCTAACCTTTGAAGCCCATATCAATAATGTTACCCGTTCTGCATACTTCCAACTACACAACAACTGTATCCGTCCCTCACTTACACCAACCTGCACTGCTATTATTGAAAACCCCATGATTACATCCTGTCTGGACTACTGTAATTCTCTCCTCCATGGCATTCCTCGGAAATCACTCCATAAACTCCAACTGGTCCAGAACGCAGCTGTTTGTATCATCACCAGAACTTCCTCTGCTGAACACATCACTCCGGCCCTATTGCAACTCCATTGGCTTCCTATCAAATCCTGCATTGATTTTAAGATTCTACTACTCACTTTCAAGATCCTTCATAACATGGCACCATCAAATCTCACTGAACTTATCTATATCCACATACCCTTTCACCCTCTCCAATCCTCTTCTACTATATCCAGCTCTTTGCCCCATCAGTTTATCTGCCCCCAGCCTCTGGAACTCCCTCCCACCAGACATTCACACTTCTGACACTAGTGTTGTAGTACTCGAGATCGGTCTTGGTCTCGCGACTATTTTTTGAGGTTCTTGGTCTTGTCTTGGAATCAAGGGCATTTTTACTCTGTCTTGTCTCGGTCTCGCACTGAGCAGACTCAGGTTTTTTGAGCAAGACTGGTCAAGACCACCGCTGATAGGCTTTTTGTCCATGCCTTACTGATAAGAGTGAAAAAGGACCCTCTCAAAAACAGCTAAAAACTTCAAATCATTGGTTGTGTAAAGATATCCCCCAGCTGCAGCTGCTACCTGCCCGGTGTCAATGTGAGAGTGACTGACACGCCCGTCTGCACACAGAGTATGGAGACGACAGGAGGAAGGCGGTTGTGTGAACCTGTAAGCAGTAGGCTATTTGAGGGGGGATGCCGTCCCCCTTGTTTGCAAAATTACCAAAAAAGCCTCCCCCCTTGTTAACCTGATATCAGCATCAATCCTGGAATCTCGCCGGGCTCGGCTGCTTTGCCATCCGGCTGCCTGGTTTATTTTTCACGAAAGCTGCAACAAGCTGCAACAAGCTGCACAGCGCAGATTGCGCCAACAGGAAGTCAGAGACACAGGAATGGCATAGAGCATTCAGTCAGTTTTCAAAATAAAACACCCTGTGCAGACTCCTGATTGTATAAAGATGAAAAATTACCAGATCAGGTATGATGCCATGCGGAGGGCAGAATAAAACCTGTAGAAGGTGCAACATGTTTATTTTCAGTAATGTTCAAGTTTTTTCAGAGATTATTTTTGAAAGTTAAAATATTAATATTAAGTTTGCTATTTATGTTTTAAAACTAAATGTTACTTTTTGTAAGTGTTTGTAGTGTGTCTGTTTAGAACATGGTGGCTTATGTTATGTTGGTAATTGACATTTTTGTGCTGGTTTATAGTTTAACCATTTGTGAGGTAGCTGTTACATTTCCTGACACCAGCTGTTTTATCCCCATTGAAACGCACTTGGCTGGAATAACTTTCTCTATTCTGTATTTGTAGTTTTTTATCAGACAATATACATGCTGATATTGATATATCTGTGATAGGCTAATATTGGCCGGTAAAATCGGCCTACAAATAAATCAGTCGCACTCACTATTTTGCACAATGTTCAGTGTGTGTCCTTCAAGGCATTTAGATGGTAAAAAAATCCAAGGGGTCATGTAACTTTTATACAGTTATAAAAAGACAATTGTAGTAGGGAGAGAAGGAAGGTAACTGGATGAAATAGATAAGTTAAGGTGTCCTGCAACAATGTCCTTTGAGAGGTGTACATAGGTGTGTCGGTGCAGGGTGGTGCTCCCATCGGGCCACCCCCCCGTTAAAAATTAACAAATCACCTACTGCTGGTAAGGAAAGATGTCTGCCAACTCGGCTATAATTAAATTTGGTTTTGCACACCACAAGGAGTTATTTGTGAAAGTAAACGAAAACACTCGGCAGTGTGCACATTTTTTTTTTTTATTTAACCAGGAAGGTCCCATTGAGATCAAAAACCTCTTTTTCAAGGGAGTCCTGGCCAAGAGGCAGCAAAAATTACACAGTTACGCTCACAACATACATTCTGCAATGCTCTGCGTAGCGAAATAGCTGGGACGACGTCAAACTTTTACCAGCATGAAGACCGGTAAGGTAACGGTTACCATACAAAGTTTAACATTAACGTTATATCAAAAGTCTTGGTAAATTTCAACTCCCCCATCCAGAGACAATAAGCGAAAATAAGCTCAACTCTTTCCATGGTCGTTTTAGGCATTTATTTGCTAACTTTCAAAGCACCAAAAGTCTTGGCCTAGTCTCGGTCTCGGTACTCTCTGGTCTCGGTAATGTCTTGGTCTCGGTTGGTGTGGTCTTGACTACAACACTATCTGACACTATCTCCACTTTTAAAACCTGCCTGAAAACACACTTATTCCGAGCGGCTTACTCTGTATCAGACTAATCTTACAATCACACTTTTGCCTATTTTTCTATTGCTCTCTATTGCACTATTCTCACCCAGAAGCTCAACACTGCCTAACCTGTTTCCGGTTGACTTCCCGTACAAGGGAGGACCGCGGAGTCAGAATTCTGTGCCGAGCTCCCAGCACTATGTAATTGCATCTGTTTATTTATTTTCTTTATTTGCACTAAATGTTTCCTGATTGTGTTGTACTGTTGATGTTATGTACGGTGTCCTTGAGTGCTTTGAAAGGCACCTTTATATAGAAGTAGAATCATGTCATTAATCAAGAGCATAGATTTTCAGTTTGAGAGCATGATTTCATTCCTTTTCAGTGACACAGCGCCTTCGCGTGCTCAGATTTTTTCTCCTCATGCTCACATTTTGTGCTTGCATTTAAATGTCTTCTGCTTTCTTTCAAAATGTCTGCTTGAACTAAAAATCACATGCCTGTGCTCACATTTCTCCTTCTTGCACACAAAAATTTGGCTCGCATTCAAATGTGCCCTCTGCGCGTTCAGATCTAATTGTCTGCGCGCTCAGATCTAAGTGCACGCACTCAGAACACACACCTGCTCACAGGTCAAGTTCTGCTCTCGGATCTCTCCTCTGCTCACGGATTTTTCTTGTTTATGAACACTGTCAACCAATAGAAGGCCGGCTACTGTTGACCAATCAGATTATCCCTTCTTTGCGGGTGCGTTCGCTGTACGGGCGGGCACTCTTTCTACCGGGTTTATCTAGTTCCGTCCTCCAGGCTGTTAAATGTGGTGGTTCCCTTTATTTTATGACGACTTTTGGAATGAAATATCATTTAATCAATACACGAGCGCCCGTGCTTTTCATTACAATAGCTACATCAACATAAAGTAGAATAGCTGCTCTACTTTCGCCATATTAGCCAGCTACCCAGGCAGCGGGATATATGTCATATAGTATAAATACTGAGGGACAACCATGACTGTGACGATTGTACAGTGGTTCGGACCTATGTTTTATGCTGCTTTTTGCATCAAGGGACGCTGGTTCGCATCCCGGCCCGGCCGGCACCCTCGCTCGTGTAATCAATGAAAAATACGCTATCATCATAGCGTATTTCTCATTACACTTTTTTAATCGCGCATGTTTACCCATCATCTCTTGTTAAGCGTTTCAGTGAGAGTATCCGCTGGGTACACGGATTCTACTACTGCAGGAATTGCCACAGGCCCTGTTTTTGTGAATGAAATAGCTGGGGGCGGGTCGGTAAGGTAACGCTGAGTGGCCTTGATGCCTGTCAGTCATGATGAGTCGCGTCTCGTCACCTCTCTGCTGTGTCTGCAGCTGAGCGCTGTGAAGCATGTCTCTCTTAATTTCAAGTCGTACTTTTTATTTTGTTGCTGCACCGGAGCCATGGCGATCATCAATGTGATACTGACTGACAGAAAGCAGCACAACGTGTGAAAAAGGCGAAGAAAAAAAACGTGCAGTGTCAGTGGTCACGTCTTCTTCCTTGATTAAAAAAAATAAATGAATTAGACTCTGCATTTATTTGGAACCAGCGGTTATTTATCAAAATATACATACGGGCCGGGATGCGAACCAGCATCCCTTGATGCAAAAAGTAGCACTAACCGCTGTACTATCATCACAGTCATGGTTGTCCCTCAGTATTTATAATATATAACATATATCCTGCTGCCAGGGTAGCTGGCTAATATGCCGAAAGTAGAGCAGCTATTGTTCTACTTTATGTTGATGTAGCTATTGTAATGAAAAGCACGGGTGCTCGTGTATTGATTAACTGATATTTCATTCCAAAAGTCGTCATAAAATAAAGGGAACCACCATATTTAACAGCCTGGAGGACGGAACGAGATAAACCCGGTAGAAAGAGTGCCCGCCCGTACGCGACGCTCCTTGAAGTACAGCGAACGCACCCGCAAAGAAGCGGGGACAATCTGATTGGTCAACAGTAGCCGGCCTTCTATTGGTTGACAGTGTTGATGCAAGAAAAATCCGTGAGCAGAGGAGAGATCCGAGAGCAGAACTTGACCTGTGAGCAGGTGTGTGTTGTGAGTGCGTGCACTTAGATCTGAGCGCGCAGACAATTAGATCTGAGCGCGCAGAGGGCACATTTGAATGCGAGCGAAATTTTTGTGTGCAAGAAGGAGAAATGTGAGCACAGGCATGTGATTTTTTTAGTTCAAGCAGACATTTTGAAAGAAAGCAGAAGACATTTAAATGCAAGCACAAAATGTGAGCATGAGGAGAAAAAATCTGAGCACGCGAAGGAGCTGTGTCACTGAAAAGGAATGAAATCATGCTCTCAAACTGAAAATCTATGCTCTTGATTAATGACATGATTCTACTTCCATACCTTTAAAATAAAATGCATAGAAGAATCCTGTTGTACCTCTAATTCTGTTGGGTATCAACAAGAGATATTGTACAAATATTGTCTTAATCCATTGCCTCTGTGCTCTGAGAATTCAAAGGAAGAAAATTGTAATAGCTGGTAGCAGTTTCCTGTCACTCAAGACTACGTAATCCAGTGTAGCTGGAAACATATCATGCAAAGGGGGGAAATTAAGTAAGTCTTATCAGTTTTTCATTTCTATGGATGTTACAAATGTTTCTCAGCCAAGTGTTTTCTAATTGAAAGATTTTCAAAATGTGAAATGAAATGTCAATTGCAGTTTACCTTGTCTGTGTTTCCACAACATACAGAAGGGATTGTATGCACCACCATAAGCATAAATAGGCCAATTGGACAAACCATATGAAACTGTTGGCAATATTGTTGTTATACATGATCAAAGAGCTTGTTAGCCACAACGTATATATATACTGCTAAAAGAAAGACATAGGAATTACAGACAGACCAACTTATCTACTCTTAAAAGTGTTAGATTAATGTGCTTACAAGCTGTATCTCAGACTTAGTTATTGATGGAAAAATGTCATTAGTGTATGACAGCTCCCCCTTAAAAGGCCAGGCTCATTGCATACTGGATCCATTAAGCTTTTTTTGAGATGTTTGTAATCTTTTGTCAATGTGGTGATTAAGCTCCTCTCTGTTCTCAATGAACATATCAGCAAGCAGGAGCTAACATCTGGCGGAGGATGAGTTTGATAATGCTTTTGAACGCGGGCATCACATACACATTTCAACATCTGTGCTGTTTGCTAATTACTGTCATCACAAATCAAAAAGTAATTTAGAGCGAAGACAGCTGTAAAATTGGTGTTATGAGCATCATCGTCACAAAGAGCAAAAATTACAAGTAGATAATGTTTGCAGTGTTAGATAAATTATCCAAACAGTAGATCTTGACTTTTTGTGTCAACTGCAAACATTGGACCTGACAATATTAAGATCATGTTAATATCTGATATCTGAACTGAAAAAGGGACCGAGACAACCAAGAATAAAACCATTGAGCCTAAATCACTGAATCTGACAGAAATAGTTAAACTGCATTTCCCAAAATATGCATAGAGGTTTATAAAAGTCCCTAAATTACAGTTTAAATCAGTTTACTAAATTTGCCAATACCTGTTAGTGCACCAGTCCAGAGCCGACTTATGTGGGGGTCAGGTTTAATGTGCCAGATGCTACATGCAGACTTCCCATTTGTTTAACAGGCCTTTACAGCCACGGTCAAAGCTAAATCACACTTTGATTAAATCATAAAAATGTGTCCATGGGCTTTATTTTGCAGTTTGTCCCCACCTCAGCCATTATACGAGGCAGCTGGATGTACCACAGCAAAAAAAAGGGCCTTTACAGTGGCTATGCCGAATGGAAATGCACCAAAGCACTCATTGTTCACCGGGGCTCTATTAAGCTTGCATAATGATGCAGAGAAAGTACAAAGGAAACCTACCAAAAGAGCATTATTATTCCTCGCCGCCTTCTCTAGGAAGCCAAACAATGCTTGTAAACCTCTGTGACTTCTCTCCGCCTCCTTAAGGGTAATGAGCCTGCCATTGGAATTAAAGGCCAATGAATTAGCCCTCGGCCTTGCTTTTAATCAAGCGTCAGATCAGCCGCAGATTGCTCATCACTACCTCTCCAATCTCTACAGGCTTAATTAGTTAGAACTTCGTTCATCCAATGAACTCTGAACCGCCAAACAAATTAAAGGAATACCTAATTTACAAACGGTATAAAACCTGCTTCACTAAGGATCTCTTTTATTTAATCAATTCATTTAAGCATCTGAAGTTAGGAGATTACATTAAAAATGACCTGCACCACTGTAACAAAGGACAAAGTGACTCATGTTGAGTTAGAACTGGTTTGGAACGGGGAGCCATTTAGCTCAGTTGGTAGAACAGGTTTCCCATGTACAGAAGCTTTGTCCTCGCTGAAGCATACCCGGGGTAGACTCCCGGCCTGGGGCTCTTTGCTGCGTGTCATTCCCCTTCTCTCTCATCCTGTTTCCTGTCAGGTCTTCTGTTGATCTATAAATAAAGGCCAAAAAAAAAAAGAAACTTAAAAAAAATGGAAACGGATCATAAATTAGGTTTTATAAGACCCGCCATCTTCATTTACCTTTGCTACGCTAGCTTGCAGAGCATATCATGCACTCTTTGTGACAATAACTCCTTGATTTTATACAGAAAAACTTATATTGAGGCTTCATTTCTGGCAGATACCTGTCACTGGCAGACTCCTGTGTGTCTGTCTGCATACTGTAAGTCTTGCAGATGTTGGGCCGACAAATATCTTATTGGAAAATGACGACCAGACAAGACGTTGACCAAATGCCAAAATCTAGCCAACACCTTGGAAGTAACCCTGGGTTAGGTAACAACACAAGGTAGTAAGGTGATTAACATGCTAATTTACATTTACATCAGAGCGGAACCACACACCTTTTATTCGTGACATTTTTGCTCTTGTGTTGGGATTCGGGAAAGGTTAAGAAATACACCACCCATACCACCACCAAACTATATGTGGAGCAATCCTAAAGCCTGACAACTCTGGCATCATGTAGTCTATTTTGACAGTTAGTGACTGATCAGCACAATCTCTAAGAGAGAATGGTCAAACCATTACAAAGCTTCTCAGACAGCGAGCTGCTGTCGCTGCATCGCCAATGTTCTGTAATGTGAATCGGCCGAAACATGGTGCAAGAGAAAATACTCTCGCCATTGTGTTCAGTTTAAAGGCAACTGCTACAGAATGATCAGTGTTTTTTTAATGTTTGCATTAATGCTCGTCAGTGGGAGACTGATTGTAGCAAACACATTGTGTGACTTGATTTTTCTTATCTATTCCATTCTTACAACTGATTATTTAAAAGATAATTACATTGAACAATGACAAACCGTCGTGTTGACATGGATTAATCCAAACTATTAAATTGTTACTGGCATTTGCTTTCTTTTTTTCAGACCGAGTGGAGAAAAAAAAAAAAACACTAAATCCGAATGAAAGAACACATTCTATGCTTAACATTTGCATAACAATCCCTGGCCTTTCTCTGACATTTAATATAGCCTATGAATTATAATCAGCCCCAATAATGAGATGAGAAATACCAAGAGTGTCAGTAAAAGGTTTGCCTCAAATGAATCGTGCTGAATAGAACTGCTCCATCTTGAAATGCAAACTTAAAGACACAATCCATAATTTGCTAACTATAGTCTTTTCCGCAGTACAAGATCCTCCTCTTGGTTACTGGTACATGCCTCAGGAAATGGTTCCACAAACAAAGTAAATGCTAAATAGGAAAACAACTCTTCAAAGGCATGAGGTTTCGGCCCTGTGTTGAGTCATGCCTTCCACGCATAATACCAGAAGGAAGACACTGCAGGGGCATGCATGATGGACATTTAGCCTGAAAAATAATTGTTTATCAGTTTATGGTTGAAAAAATGAAAGGTAAGACCAAAGCAATCACCAGAACGAACATTAAAATGAACAGCTATCAATAGTACAATTATGCATAAAAGAGCAGATTTTTTTTTAAACAGCAAATTAATAAGAAATATGAGACTACAGTGTCTAAAACTGATATGAGGACAAACTCTACCCTTTTATTTTATTTTTTTTACCAAAAGAAATCAGCAGAGAGAAATAATCTGCCTCGGAAGTTACACAGCATTAAGGGACTTTTTTTTTCCTGAATGTGAAAAAAAGCAAATAAGGAACAGATTCGATCTGCTGAATGTCTTTTTGAAAATAAAACTTACTTTAGGCAGGGTAGCTTTTGTGGAATTTGCTGTCTTCCCTTTACTTAGTGAACTTCACATCTTTGTTTCCAGTTGATTATTATGTTTTCTACTATGGGGCAAAGAAAGGGCTTCATTACCGGGACACGGTTCCTTTTATTGAAAAATCTGAAACTGGTGCAGATTCACTACTGCAGTCTGTCCGTAGGGATGGTTTGAGGTACGGCTTTACTTTTACAAGAACTTAGGCCTTTTGTAGTTTCACAGCGACGATGTAGCTTTCCTCGAATGTTTATTCATGGACCCCGATGGTCTCTGATTACTTCTCTGTTAATTTCTCGGACCTGCTACATTGCAGGACAAGGAGTAACTTTTACCATGTCTTCCAGATTTCTTCATGATCATAAAATAGATATTTGATGGATGTCTCAGTCATCATTGCAGGAGTTATAAAAATGACCTGACAACGTTATTTTCAGCCGTTTTGTACGACCCTGACTGATTCTGGCATATGCTCAATTGGACAATACAAAGATGACGAATTTAATGTTTTGTCTGCCTTGACATTTTACACATCATCCCAACTTTTTTGGAATCACATTTTGAGCTATTACTGGTTTATGTAGACGTAAAGGCAGTGGTACACAACCCCTCAAACCGTTTGGTCTGACAGATTACAGGTAGTGGTGTCCAACCCCAGACAATGCTGGCACCCACCCGTATATGACCGACTGAAAAGATGCGGCATGTACAGTTGTGCATTAGTTAGGACTGCAGCCTCACATTACTTCTTTGAGTTGGTTACAAAAGATGATTTTATAGCCTGCGTTGTATACTTATTATCATACGATCAGGGTCCGACATACCAGTGTTTGCCATTAATTAACAAGAATTTGGTGCGACTCTCGCATTTTCCAGCGGCAACCTCAACCACACAGACCAGCAAATAAATAGTAAAGATGGCATTCACTGGCTTAAAACAAGACAGTGATTATCTGGTCTGTCAGTCAAGGTTTACTCACAAGTGAGGACTAATAGGCTACAAGATTAAAAGCAATAGATTGACATTGAGTGTGGCTTATAGGCTTGTGTTAACATTGTGTAACCAGAGCTGTGTAGTCAAGTGCATTGTAAGGACTGGACTAATCATTAGGCAGCAGAGCCTAAGCTTTGTGTTATATTTGATTATTTTCTACATTTCAAATTTTACACAATTTCTCTTTCATGGTGATGTATGAGATAGTCTCTAAATGTTTCCCTCAAAGTGCACCAGATTGATGCATCTAACTTTCAAATGTGCTAAATTTACGTCCGGGGGGCTGAAATCCACGCACCATAGTCTCACAGAATCCTGTGGAAAGCACTGTTTCCAGATATCTTCAAGGCTATGATATGTGATATTTAAGAGGGGACTGTTAAATATCAAAAAAACACAGTGTCACTACACAACACATTTTTTAACATTGAAACTGCAAACGTAGTAGAAATCCTGAATGAAGGCTAACATAATAATAACATTTCACATTTCTCTGTAGTTCTGCACTCTGTGAAGAGATAATGTTCCACCATTAATAACTAGACCTGTAAAGACCCACATTTATTCTATAAATGAAAACATCATTATGAGTCACGGTGCAAAGAAAAGTAATCTTTTCGATAATCTTTTCTTTTTCTTTTTTTTTTTTTAATATTAAACCTCTTAAGGGAAAAGCTGAAATTAAATATAAATCTGCTATGAGGAATATTGAAAGGCTACAGCCTGCTAATCATGCCCTCCATCCTGCTCCGTGTCATTGCCTATACTCTGTTTGAATGCAGCTGAATTCACCATATAGATGTTCCTGTCTATATTGTTCTATATCTGTTGTCGGAAAACCAAACGAAAAAGAGATCACCTTGTAATTTAATCACAGATCGAGTGTCATTCAAACTGCTGTACCGTGATGGCAAACAAATCATTATGTCATAATCATGCTAGCATTTGACAAAATCGGAATATTATGATAATAGCTATGTGATCAGCTGCATTAACATTTAAAATGAACAATAACAGAGAAAGATAGAAGCCCTCCAAGTCGTCCCCTGCTCTCTGTGACCACCTGTACTGTGTTTCTAACGTGCTTAAATTCACAATATTGTGACTCGTGGCAATATTTTAAATAATCTCATAGATCGTTGATTTCATATGGGAAACCCTCTCTGTTATGTTCCAGTAGTGATGAGACTAGATAGTAATGACAGTGTAATGATTGGACTTTGCCACTCCTGATCCCAGAAAAGAGAACAGCATGGTGGATTTCATCAGGTTGGAGCTGCGCTAGAGGATAGCACTAACTCAACACGCTAACTCGGCGGGGGGAGCTGCAGGAGACAGTAGGGGCACTCGTAATGGCTTTAATGACTGTACATGTACTGCAGAAACAAACCTTAGTTCTGCAGGAGTTCAAACTGGTATTTTGCATTTACATTCCATTAAGAAGTAAATATTGATTGAACAGTTTGTTTATTGGCGTTAAGATTAGTTTCCTATAAACCCAGCTGTCTCCCCATAATGCTGTCTGGTACCATTTCTATGTGATTTCAAATGTCCAGGTATTAATAAAATCACATGCTGGTAGTTGCTACACTGAGAAAACTGGAAAACAAGCTTTGTTGGCAATTCAAATAATACCACCCCTACAACTTCTACTACTACTACTATTACCACTACTACTACTTCTAACAATAATAATTATAATAATAAAAAAACTATATTAAAGAAACAAATCTCTTTCAAAAACACCTTGAATTCTCTGTTGCCTGATGAAAGCCTTTCTTTTTCACACTATCGAGCTCCAATGTCAGACTGCAAACCAATAAACTGCACTCCGAGGGACAGTAGATTCTGACAATGCAGGAAAAAATAACATTATCAATTACAGGTCTCCCTCATAATTTCTGCTTCTGTTCCCGCTGCAGGCTCAGCAATCCATCTCTGCCGGCTTGTTCGGCATGCAAAACTAAATCGAATCACAAAACAAAGGAAGCAAAGCTCTCCAAGAGCTTGTGTGTAATTGCATTAAATTTCATTGCACAGGGAGATGCTTTCATTCACCATTGTGTTGAAATGGTGCTGGTCTTTTACAGAAAAAGTTCACTGTGGTAACATCGGAGTAAACTGCTTATGTAGAAACTTCAGTAAAACAATGGAACGGAATGGATTATTTGACCAAGACCGCTGAGATGGTGGCCTTTGAAAGTATCTACTTGGGTTGGTTTCACTTTATAATACAATTTATTGTGTAAACCTTTAGTTTCAAGCAGTCTGAAAAAATGTTACCTGCTTTGTATTGATTACAGAGGAAAAAAGGGTCATTTGCAACACTTCTTACATGCTAAAAAACAGAGTTTGGAATGATAACATATCCTTTTGTTTTTAGGATATACGTGAAAATCACAAAAGGGTGGTTTGGCTTTTATCACAGTCTCTGGGAAATTGAAAGGATTTAGTGATATGCATGAAATGACTAAACTGACACTATTTAAGGTAATATTTTAGAAAATCAAACATATCAATCACCGCTGAGCAAATCGTCCTAGGCCACAATTTGACACTAATCTTTTATCATCCATCTTGAAAAGATATTTTGGCGTATATTAATGAAGCTCCTTACAATCATGTAAAAATTCTCAACTACACTATTCATATCACTGTGCATATCACTGACTCACTGAGAGATGTTTTTTGTTCAAGGTTGGCTGTGAAGGGAAACAAACCTGCAGCCTTCCAGTCTGAGAACCGTCCCTGTCATCCTCAGAAATATGAGGCCATACTTTGTCAGGGTCTGAGAACAATTCAGTTTGTAGTCAGACAGTCGGGGGAGCACTGGACAGCTGTACAGCCTGAACAAAAATATTCAACACATTATTTCAGGATTAAGGGCACAATTTTCACGGATGGGTTGGACTATTTTCAAATGCAACTTAATGAAAAGAAAGAAAAAAAACCTCTTTTTCTGCCAGTTGTCCGTGCTGATCTGTATCATGTGTTGCAGTACCCAGTTGGAAGCAGGGAGACGTCATTCACCAACTATGGTGGATTTGATTCTCTTCCTAAACAACACCCACTCTTGAGAAAAAATAAATAAATCTATTGTGCCTGTACAAAGTTTTATTCTGGAGTGCAACTGTTTGGACAGTCTACAGTTGTAGTAGTACCTACTAAGTGGTAATTTATTCGAGAGGTGTGAGAGAATCTTTTTTTTTTCCAATTCCTGAATAAATTCTTCAAATCACTGAATCGATTTTATATAACCAGTGATAGTCTGGCGGCTCATTTATTTATCTTTTTTTCGAATAGCTTAATGTAGCACTTAACGTATTTCACTGCCACTTTTTACGGCAATAAAGCAAAGATGCTGCTGCTACAAAATTCAGAAAGACTGACCAAGAGTTTCAAATACCAAACACAGAAGCAAGTTAGGAGTAATGTACAGCTTATTCAGCTCAAATCAAGGTCTGAGCAAGATATTAGCATCTCAAAATCACTCACTACAGCAGGTTCAATCACAGGTAGCTGTGCTAAAGAAAACTTTCAGCGGAATCCGGTGAGGGATCATGTCTGTGTTACCAGATAAGAAAGAACACGTTTAGGCGGATGCAATAACGAAGTGGGGTTAAAGTTAGAAAAAATGGGGAGAAAGAAATGTTTTTGTTATTTACTCCGTCCTCCAACAGCATAACTGGCACTAAAAACATATTATGCCATTTAGCTCTTACTGTGCTGTTGTTCCAATTACATGTATGTGAATGTTTGTGTGAATGCATTAAAAACCAGGATTTAAGTAAATAGTGAAGAAACACAGGTTGAAGACACCTTCAGATGTGAGCTGTCAGGCCTCATCATGTAACCTCCATGCAACTAATTATTTCACTTTCATTTCTCTTAAAGACTGCAAATGACACATTTGACAGCATGTTGGTTTCCAGTCTTTCCTCTCAACTATTATTGTGTCATTCTTATTTTAAGTGATGTAAAAATGTCCAACTATACATACTTTAAAAGACGAGGTGGGATGTGGAGCCTAGTCGCTCTCAGTAGGTAGCTCCATAATCAGCCGGAGGAACAGATTGTTCACTTACATTTTTGTCTTATCATCATTTCCGGCTGCTGACAGAATTGGCTGATCCTAGCACAGTTGGCAGCCAGAGTCCAGCCGATTTGTCAAACTTTCTCACTGATGATGAGATAAACACAGTATAGGGGCTATTAGCATGCAGCACTGAGTGTATTATAGACGTATAGATATAAACCTTCCCTGTTGATCTATGCCTTTGCGGTTTCAAGGCTTAAAAATCTACTCTAACTGCAGAAAAAATAATAGCAGTGGATTTAATAAATTATTTTAGGACAAGCAATTATAACCTGTTGATTTTTCTTTGTTATCATAGTGTATTTTCTGGTGGTGAGGATGACTAGGAGACTTTATGCTGCAGTATAAAGAAGAAGTTTAAATTATACTTTAATCATTTGCAAAACAATGCTATGACAAAGTACAATGCAAAACCCCACTGGTAATGAGCCTCTATGTTACTTAAATTACACAGTCATTACTCATAATCAAACACCTTCGGTGTATTCCCGTTAGATAAACTGGAGCTCAATATGTTTTCATGATGGAACCCATTACAGCTATCACTGCTCCACAGGCTCGTAAAACAGAGTTAAACCAGCAGTTCCCCATTTATCTGCAACACAAATAATGGTATGTTGGTTAATCAGAAATTGAAATCAGCAACATTATTATAGAGCGTCTAAGGACGTGTAAAACTGTCACTGGGTAAATTTTGCAAGATTTGTGAAACGGGAGAACGGGCATGTACCACTGTCAGCTCATGACCATGATAGATGAGTCCTCGTTAAAAAGGTGCACCCTCTCGCATTTTCCTCGAACCGACTGAAATGTACAGTATGTGGCTGCTTACGACGTGCTCTAATCATTCAAGATCAGGCATCAGCTGTTTGTGTCCTCGCTTATCAAGGCTAAGTTCCCCTGGTTTCAGTCAAGGCATTAAGAATAGACATGTGACTGCTGCTTCAGAGGAACTGAACACATAACCCTAAAAATAATTTTGAAACTGTCTGGTTAAATATTCAGGTTTTTTGTTCTGGACTGTGTTTTATTGATGTAAAGATAAAGTGATTATATGTGCAACTGTTAACAGGTGACTATCATCAGTCACTTATGTAGAACTTGTACAATTTCATGAATACCAATGCACCATTAACAAACAAAGACATAACTCATTCCATTTGGACCTATGAATCTCAATATTCTAAAAAAAAGTTACCCGTAATGTCAGCGGGGCTTTTGACTCGCTCTGCAGTGGTCCATCTTCGGAAACATAATACGTAACAGATGTGGTAATACAGGATATTAAAACAACCCCCTTGGGCTAGAAAGGTCTCATTAATTATCTAACTCAAAGAAAAAAAATTACAGCTTTGTGAATAGGAGCCCAGCAGTTTCTGAGGAAAATAATGAATTTATTCTTTTGTGATGAACATCTTTTGCCTGCAGATTGGATCTGTACTCCACCAGTGCTTGTGCAGGCTACAAACTGCTGCAGACTGGACGCAAAGAGATGAGGTTATGATTACGCACTCGTACATGAATATAATCTGTTGTGCCCTTTCGTTTGTACAGCTATAGTATTCCTACATTCAAGAGCACAATCATATGATCAAAATTGGCGTTACTTATGACATGTCACATTACACACTGAAAGCACATCAGACAAAGCACATTTATTAATAAACTACTGTCCCTTGTCCCTACTTGCTCTAGCCTGCTGTAAGGGTAGACAGAAGGACATAGTGAGACCATATAGATAGCACCAAGAAGGAGTCACCTAGTGCTAAAAGGCGTCATGATCCCTCACTGGCATCCCATCCTTAAATGCTATCAGTTGTTTGCAGAGCCGGATGATGTGTGAGATTCAGACAGAGGGCGGAAGTGAAAAGCAAAAGGGGTGAGTTATTACCCATTATTACTATGTTATTACTTAGTTGTCATTGCTACTGATTACTGTTCTGTTACAGGGTTACAAACTCCTGCATAGGCAAATAAAGAGCCTCAATGTTATGAAATGACATACAGTTATTTACATAGTAGCCACAAAGTTATAAAGTTACTAAGTAGCTACTACACAAACGAGCATTCTCCAACTCAGATAAAAGCTTTTGGCAACCGCAAACGATGTGTGCCATAGGCATTAAGGAAAGTCAGTGATTGTCCAATGTTTCTCCAAGGAACCCTGTGTATCATTACATGTATCGATTTGCATCACAAAATCACTTCCTGCCTCCCATCTACACAGCATAGCAACAGAATGATGTAACATCAGATGCAAACAAGCTGTTACGTTCGGTGAGGCCGCACGAGAATTACCATATCCACCAGGGAATGTGCCGCTATGGTGGGCGAGTGCTGTTTCTCATCAGTGTGCTTCCTTTAATGATGCACAGTGAATGCACCTTACATCAGGCTGAACTGGCACACACTTGTATGTAAAATTTGTCTGAACATTAATGACAGATCTAATAGTATTTACTTTAATCTGCAGAGGATTATGTGCCTGTTGTAGTCGTGTGCAAGTGTGCATAGTGAGCACAATATCCAGTAGCAAAGTAAAGACTGTGACAGCCCAGACGGCAGTTCATCAAATCCTCAAATTGATCCACACCTTCAAGCACTGATAGCCAGATTTGATGTGATGTTGGAAATATCTAGAAAATACTTTTTTTTTTATTAGACCAAGCCTTGGTCTTTCATAAAAGCAAGCAGCAAATGTCTTGTTGCCATAGTGACTAAAACACCAAATGTGAAGAATGCATTCTGCTTCAGCCCATAAATATGCATTTACTGTACCATACAGTATATAGGAGTGGGATTTCCTGCACAGTTTTCTGCTACAATGAAGTGAACAAACAGTGATCCAGGTCTAACTGCGGGGCATTTTGCCCCTGGGGGTCCGGCCATGCATGTGTGAAGAAAGCCAATTAGGGGATGGACATCGAAACTGGGAATACATGAAAAGCAAAGTACTACAGTAGATACACACAGTAGATACACCTCATTCTAATTAGGCTTTAATACAATGAATTACTAAAGGAGAAACGTATAGCAAAGCCGCCCAGTGTACAGTCTATACAATACTTCCCACATATGCACAAATATGCTGTGCGGCACTCTATGCAGTAACGTTCCAAGGAAATACAGTATGCTGACTCACTTATCTGCTGTCCATCAGATTAACTGTAACGCGATTTTGTGCTCCCTTTGCTCCATACTGGCAACGACACGTGGACTTGAATTTGAATGTTAACTGACTAGACTGTCACAATTGCAGGCAGCTCTATTGTCAACCCTTAGATGAACAAAGATACCTGTCGCATCGCCATGCTCCCGTTTCTCCGCTTACCACAATAGGAGGTGAAGCCTGTCGAGTTGTGGTCGCATTGCACTTTGCTGTTGATGCATGGATTTTAGAACTGGTTGTGTGCGAGACACCTGGCCTGACGGTTAAACTGCCATTATGCTCGGCAAGCTTTCATGTTTTTGTGTGTTTTACTGAAGGTCTAAAGGCCGGGGGAGGCTGTGAAAACAATAAAGCTTTTTAAATTGGGTTATTTGGTAAAACAAAAATAAATCAAATCAAATCAAAAGAGAATGATACTGGTAGAGACACTGGGTGCTCAACCGATTCAATAAAATACCAAAACAGAAGTGGATTGAGGCACTTCTGCTGTAGAAACAGCGACAAAATATGTGCTGTTCTCGAACCGCTTTGTCTTTTTCCCTTTATTTGCCGATTGTGTATGGTTCAAGTGAAAATATACAAAATTGTAATTTGTTTCAGCCCTGACGTAATGTCAAAAATAAGTGATGTGCCGGGTCTTTGTTCAAAACAGCATGGTTTAGCCATTAAGCAAACTGCACATCTTTGAAAAATCTCCAGTGTTGAGAGCTATTTAATGACAGCGTATCCCATTTGGTGAACGCTTTCATCCGAAACACCTCACAATGCTAACAGTGAGTGCATTTTAGGGGTGGTTGGCCTCAGTTGGAATCAGCCAGCCATAGCAACCAAATCAAGATGAACAACAATCTGTGGTACAAAAGCATGTTAAAATCAAACAGCTCTGTAGCATCTCAGCTGTAATTGTGTTCTGTACAAGGAAAGATGATTGTGCCCCCTTGTACTTTGTGTGGATCTTCAAGTACGGTTCCATTTGCACACACTGACGTAAACACACACTCAGCCAAAAACAAGAGAAAGCTCCGGCTCCCGCAGGAAATAGCATGTGACCCTCCACCTTATCGCTTGCAATCGATGACTAACAGTGTTGCCTTAGCACTTAGCCTCTCTGACAATTGAGCCAGTTTTTCTCCCACACAGCCAAAGCCCATTTCTACAGGGAGGGAGGCAGGCCTACATCAAACATGCCTGAGGCTCTGGATTAACACTCTGTTGTCACACTTTTAGGATTTCTAGCTGGTTGTTGTCTAATTTATTTATTCTGTGCTGTTCTGTCTCCATTTCTCCCGTAGAAATCGTCAAAACTGAAATCAGCAACAACCCCTGTCAAATCTAGGTGGGTACTCAATCAATTCAACACATGGGTACTACTCAGTGTGTGAAAAAATAAACTGTTCTGTGGCATCCCCTGTGTCTTTGAAAGGAGCTTTCTAAAAAAATAAAAATAAATGGCATTGACAATGCCATCAGGGTTAATTAACATTCAGCTTGAGACCGTGCTACGAGCTGGAAATTAAAGTTGAATAACATGGGCAAGTCAGGGAAAGTCAGACAGACGGACAGACTGACAGGCAGAGTCTAACAAACACTCCTGAGTTACATTGTGGGAAATGCAGTATCCATCTTGACCCATTGAGGCTAAAAGTCAGCATATATTAGCAATTTTGACCTTTCTTTTTCATAATGTCTTCCAAGACCAAGAGTTTTATGTCAGTGGAAAACACTTGCAGCCATTACTGTTGATCAAAGCTCACAGACTGGCATTGTAGGGATACACGTTCCACTGTTGACAACAACATATCCTCATACCCAAATGACTGAATAGGCCATTTGGCAGTGACACCCAAAATGATATATCATCACTCCCAGAACGCTTGCAAGCGTACCAGCGGCAGGCATACCAGACCTAATAAACTATTTGGTTAGTGTTCAGAGAACATTATGGTTAGGCTTAAAATAACTGTGTTACTACCTACATTATGTATGTAACTTTGGTTACTCTTGCTTTCACACTGTACACAAACAACAGCCTCCTGGATGACAGTCTCAAGCTTGTTTGACCCAACTATGCGTCTCTGACCTTCTCCCTATGCGTACTTACCACTCATGTGGAATGACACCACGTGAGAGGGCTGCTGTGTGTTGTAAGTTAGACTTGTACTGTCGAATAGAACTCAAGTAAAGTTGGTTTGATGTGACTGTCGTAAGGCGATAACCCACACTGAGCCACCAGAACAGTTTTTACTGCACCTTGGTTCAGAAGTCTGATTTCAGCCGTAGACGTGGAACACCATTCTTCCAGAACATATTTCCTCATTGGACGTTTTAATGATGGTGATATAGAGCGCTGTCCAACATGTCTGGATCTGACGAGTGTTAAGGCCATAGCATATGATTTACTCATTCACTCTTCTGTAGTGTTAACCATCGTTATATTTAAAAAAAAAACTGTCAGCAGATTTCTTCATATGATTTACATGAAATCGGCCAGAATCAGCATTAGCAACAAAGACGTGACAGCACCTTAGCAAGGGGAAAATGGATTCCTGTGAGTCTGGCTGATTATATTCCAGTGATACATTACTTCTAAATGATCTGTCCCACTGCGCATCCCCCTGGCCACATCCCACCACTCAAATCTGTGGATGAGTGTGGGAGGAAGTGAAGTGCTCTCTGCCTGTCTGCCTATAGGGCCATCCACAGGATGTCGGTGCCAGAGAGCCTCGGATGAAGAGATTCAAGTGTGCATATCGAAAGGCCAATGGAGACAGATGGAGGACAGGGACATTTAGACAAGCCCCTCTCGTATCGCCTTTGAAAACATGTGAGGTATTTTTCTGCCTGTCATCGCCTCTGGTATGAATTACCGCTTACCCAAAGAGACGCCGTGCGCAGCGTAAGAGAGATAAATGGTTTGCATGCTGCTGGCATGGAACACTGGCTCCCCATGCCCATCGGTGATATTAACTGAATATTACTAGCAATCTCTCCCCGCAAGACCTTGGTCAGAAATGAATCAACAGGACAATATGCCCAGAGTTTGTGTAACTCTGTTACGTTCCTCACGGATTTCTAAATCATTTAAAAGCCTGAAGAACTGACAATTCCTGAATCAAGCCATAATTCATGGGGAATTGAGCCTAAATGGCTTTTGCTGGCGCAAATGAGGCTTTTCAAGTGATGTGGCTTGGAGCTGCCTTTTGCCACGGGGACAAGCCTGATTAGCATTATGGTGATGGATCAGTGCAGGGTACAGTCATCATTTAGAAGACCTTTGATACTGGCACACTAGACCCAGGGTGCTCGAGTTATATCACTGCCTAACATAATGTTTTGACAGCACTTGACCTTGCAGTTGTTTCTCAGAGAAAATAACTCCACAAATCAACAAGCTCTGCTCTCTTCGCCTGTACTGTCAATTTGCGAGTGTAACCATCAAGACAGTGCAGTGCCAGTTTTCTAATCTCCTTTACTGCAGGGATTAGTTATGATGGGATGTTGTTGGTGCTAGCGCCACATGCATTTTTTTTTTCTGCATTCAGCCAAGGAATCACTTTCATCTAAATCTCACAGAACCTGTTTAGTCAAGGAGCCATGATTCATCAACAACATCAGGACACAATTATCGGTCTTTACACAACTCTGATGTGTGAGCAATTCATCAGTGGCATGGTATTTATGATGCAGGGAGGAAATAACTGTAATTAATCTAGTTAAGTAGCATCTCCTCATTCCACAGGTTAATGTGGTTTGCGTTTAATTGATGTGGGCCAAAAGAAAAACTAGGAATCAAAGTAGTGGTGCCACACATAAAGGACATTATACGGATTCAGTGTTGTTTTCATGTGTTTGTTCGAGGCTGAGATGTTTATATTCACCATGACAATTTCCAGAACTCTCACAGAGCAGTTCTTATCTAAATCCAACATGTGACTGTGCAGTCCCAAGCCGAACAGTGGCAAGAAAACATTTCTTTCTTTGTGGTTTTAGTTTGCCTGATTTCAAACGCTCAGACTTTCATCTGGTAATTTACATTTTTGAGGTCAGTGCGGGCCAGAGTAGAAATCCACCTTTAGTGATACTGTTTAGCTTGTGCTTTTCCTATGTTTGCACTCACTGTAGGCGGGTTCTGTAGAAGATTTAATAACAGATACTACAACTTTCAACTGATGTTAACCGCTGACCTTGAAAACAACAGGAAAAAAGAGGGGAGCGGAGTTTGTCCAATTGCCATGGAACTGAGGATGATGAGGGACGTTTGATACTGTCGAAAAGTCCAACACAGTAACAGTAAGTAAGTCGTTTTTTCAACAACTGTCCCCGAGGTCAAGACTAATCTCTGACCCTCAGCATTTTCTGCAAAATGGATGAGAAGACCTCGAGTCGCTCAGAATCATCAATAGCTCAGTGTATGTGTGAATACGTCTGTATTGGTTAGCCCAGACTCGCGACCTACCGAGGTTCTATCTCTCACTAGATGTGCGCCGGGGCAGGCTTGGAGCCTTCTGTGACCCTGAACAAGATAAGAGGTTTACCAAATTGACTGATGGCTGCATGCCTCCGACATGAACATGTTCTTGTTCTCGTAAAACGTTAAATCAGTGGAGACGTTTGTGTTCAGTCTCAACTGGATAAATCATTCATAAGTAAACAGTAACAGATTATATCACCAGCCGTGTGTATTCATATGCTACTTGTCAGCAAGCTCTGAATGTCTCTTTTTATATGTATTTTATCTTTATCTGTTTATGTCTTAATATTGTACCTCACATGTTCATCTTGGTGTCTCTGTCTTTTTAAAGCAGCATTGAGAAGCCTACCCTTTGTATCAAACATCTATGGTACACAATTCTATACCATTATCTCCAGGGTTCCTGGTAGAGACATCGCTCGCTCTTATGCTAAGAAAAGAAGGAAATGAATCATTTATTCCTTAGGTGCCGTCGGGCCCTCTTCTTCAGTATCACCAGTACCGCAACCCATCGCTGACCAGCCACACAGACCGAGGTCATTAGTGGAAAGAGGGAGCCTGCCTTTGGTCCGTCGGGGCGTCAAGGTGGGTATTGGACATGACCCACCAATGAAACATACAGGTGATGACAGGGGAGCAAGAGAGGAATTAAAATAGACAGCGAGACACAAAGAGAGACTGAGTTGGGTGGGGGAGATGAAGCGTAAGAGAGGTAGATAGGAGAGACTGGGTGGAGGGGAGGGAGTAGATGGTCTGGGAGGGAGCGATAGAGACAGAAAGGATGAGAGTGAAGAGGAGGCCTGTTATCTAGGGAGAGTGGCAGTTTGGGGGCTGCCTTTTTCTGCAACGCTGCCATCTAGTTCTAATGACCGAAGCACTGCCAGAAGGGGCGGAACGTGTGCGAAAGCCATGGGAGCAAAGGCATCCACCTGGAGAATTACTGACATGTGAAGTAAATAGAGCAGGGTGACCACGGGTACTGACCCTAAAAAAAGAACTTTGGTCAAATAAAGATGTATACAGCAAGTGTGTGAACATAAACAACATAACTGTATATTACTGTTTATGTTGTGTTTTGGCTCAAATTAATAAATGCACTGGATGGATTCAAACAACTTTAGATCATCACTAAGTCTTTATTTTAACTTAAATTTAGATGCAATGTGGAAAGCATAATTAGCACATTATAGTCCATAGGAACAGTCAGTGCATGTATTTAATTTGAGCAACAACATAACATAAACAATATTATGAATACAGTCATGTTATATATGTAGTGGCATCGGTATGACCTGTGTGACACAGCCAAAACTCTGGCCATAAGATATGAACCACACATTAGCAACAAAATATATAAAATATTTTTGTGGATGACTTAAAAAGATCTAGCCTGTCAGATTTAGTAGCATCTCACAATGCAGTGGCAGATCGAGACCAATTTGAATAAAGCAAGTTTGAACAATATGCTCCAAAAACATAATGTGTGCAAAATTCAAACACCACAGCAGGTCAGCAAGGTTTGCTGACTTAATAGGGACCAAATACATCTCTTATAATCAGGTCTTGTATAGGGTGTACATGACATGGTCCTGATATCGCATAGACAATATATTTTTAAAAGCTAAAAACTTTGATCTGTTTTTGCTGGTAAACTCCCAAATAACGCAGCCATAGGGTAAAAAACAACAACTGTAGGAGCAAGTACGGCAGTGCAAACAGTGATGTTAGCACGCAAATATCTTTTTATACGTTCTACTCGTGATACTAACAGCAGTTTTAGCTGAGGATCATAATCCCTCATGAGCCTTTGTTTATCTTTGCCATGGTGACTTTAGGACTGTGACCCAGTGGGAGTGCTGGAAATAATTGATGGAGATGAGAGAGAAGTCCTGTGTGACAAGAGAGGCTTTTCTTCCGACATACACCGACTAGCACTATCTAGTGTGAGAGTGCTTTACTTGCATGGCTGGTCAACAGTTTCACTTTGCTTTTGCTGGACGCATAGTTGTAACAGGATGTGATACTGAATCAATAAGAATACACATAGACAACTGTTAAAATGTCTTCCCTGACAGGAGACCGCAACTCAGCTCGGACAAACTGAAGTCTACTGCGTATGCTGCAATTGAAATCTGACCCGTATGGACTCTGACAGCCAGTGCAGAAAAAAGGGGCTCTGTACACCGGTTATGTATTGGAGCTTCAAATCTCTTTTAACAGGTCGTGCTGGGGCTTCTTGCACACTGCGTCAGCATTTTGGGAGAAAGACAGAGGGCAGCCTATCTGTATTCCCAAGTAATTAAAGGCTTTGACCTGTTCCATCACCTGGCCTTCGAGGCTCAGGGATACAGTGAATGGGGGGGGAGGCTCCCACAACAACTGAGCTCATTAGCCCTCCTCAGTGTCAGGATGTGCACATACCAGTGGTATGTCCTGTAGAAACACAACTGTAAGGCCGCGCTCAGACCAAAAATACTAATGCAATGGCATTAACATATGCAAGGAGGCAATGTGCCAGCCAACAGGTAGCCGATAGAGTGTGAAATATGCATACCTCCACGAGGTTGAAGGCAAACCAGATGCAGAAAAACACAATAAGTAAAAGCACAGACTGGAGGTATAGCAGCCATACTGCTGCCAGTGTTCACAAAATGACAGGCAAACACTGCACAGACTGCTGCGTCCTTCGACAATATTAAACTATTGATTTCAGTCTTTATTGTTTTCTGCTGAATGTCAGTTGGGCTTTTTTATGAGATGCCTGACAACAACCAGGAATGACTGACTGAAGTTTTGATAAATCATTAAAAGGGCATCATATAAAGGACTGGAGCAAAAGCAGAAGCAGGGAACACAACATGCATTGCCTAAAACACTGTTGATGCACAAACCGCCCAAGCACTTGAAACCAAACCTCCAAAGCCTCAGATAAACACTAGGGGCTCTATCTTGCACTCGGCGCAATTGACTTTGTACACTGGCGCTTCTGTAATTCCTATTTTCCCTCCACAGACTTGCGTCCTTAAATTATGGAATGACTTTGCGCTCTGGGGGCGGTTCAGCAAAAAGAGGAGGCGTGTTCCGGCGCAAACGTTCACTGGTGCTATTTTGCCGTTTCAGAAAACACTTGCGCAACAGACCAGGAAAAACCTGGTCTAAAGTCAGTGGCGCTTATTCAGATGCTATTTTAAGGGCGCATGCTTGGCCATAATAGCGTGTGCTCAACATGCATACACTTTGCTTCTCTCATCTACAAGGAAGCAGTTCCCGTTTTTGCAAACCATACAAAAAAAGTTGAAAAGATTTAAACAGAAGAACTAATTCTTTTCCCCTCTGATATGCGACGCGCCCGCCGTAGCCGTGAGGGTCCGGGAGTGGCAACGCGAGATGTGCTCCTAGTGGAGCAGGTGGACAGAGATGGAGTTGGGGGAGGAGGAAGGAGGAAGGGGCACAACAGGAGCAGGTGGTGCGTTTGGAGACTTGAGGCGATGCACCTGAGAGGCCGCAGCAACATCGCCACCCGGTCAAGACGGGCATTAATACCTTGCCGCAATGCTGCCACGGCATGTAGGGAGTCTGGATCCTCTGCACCTTGGTGTTTGCGCTGCTCCGTCATCAGCTGGCCGTTGCGCACTGCTCGGCCCGTGCGCACTGCTCCCGAGGTGCGATGTCATGGGGATGCCAGGCTTAGAAAAAAGTATGGCAATTTCCTCCCACGCCCGTTTAACCAAAGCTACTTTGGATGGATTTCGCCCATCCCCATACAAGGCCACTTCTCGGTCTTTTACAGCCCCGACGAGAACGCCGGTCTCCTCGGCTGTGAAGCGCTCCTGGTGTGCGCCTGGCAAATGCGCCATTAAAATAGCAATCTGCCATGGAACAAGCGCGCCTGCTCTTAAAGGGAATGTGAGATGACGCTCTGATTGGTTTACTGCACGTTACGCCCAAACCACACCTATGACTAATGCAGCTACTTCAGACCAACCCATTTTAGTCATTTATCCCGCCAGCATAATAGCAACAGCGCCTGAGCTCCGCCCACAAAGCTACTTGCGCTTTGCGCTTGAGACTTGCGTTTCAGATCGTCAAAATAGGGCCCTTGAACTTTCGAATCGAAGAAGCACCCAGAAAGATGGCTGGACGTAACATTTTGAGCAGGGATGAACAGATTATTGTCGTGAGTAATACCATATCAACTAGTCACTAAAGTTATCATATAAATTTAATGGAGTGGCAGAACAGAACAGGAGAAATTGGAAATACTTAAGTAAATTTCATAATTGTATCTAAGTACAATAATAGAGTTAATTGTAATTAGTTACATTCCATCTCTGGTTATTAAAAATGTTGACACATATTTGTATTTTTACTGCAAATGTTTTTTGGTTCCAAATATTGGTCATAAGTCTCTGATAACTGATTATTGGTATTGGTATGGACCTTGAAAAAAAACATATCGGTCAATACCTAGTTTTGGGGGCTTTACTTTTAAAAGGAATATATGAACTTTAAATGGTTCAAATTAAAATATCTTTTGATCTACCCCTTCACTGACCTTTTTATCACATTATACCAATTTATTCTGTTTTACACATAAGAGTTTGATTCCATTTCAGCCGAACTGAAACCCACCCAAGCAGTGCAGAGGCACCCAGGGCAATGGGCGGCAAAGCACCGCTCACCTGGTAAAGCAAGGGAGCTATTGTGGAATATAGAGTGGGTTTTAATTATGCTGCTGCTCTAGTTTTAACTTGAACAGAGGGCCATTAATTCAAAGAGACAATCACGCCCTGGCCCTGTAAGCCTCCCAAGAGATAAAGGCACATTGCTTTGACGATGTCAGCTTTGCAATAAAAGACCTCATACGACATACTCAGATCGGTGCAATTCTGTCTGACAACAAGCACATAACATGAACCACACAATCAATTCAATTTCTTTTTTCTGAGTAAATGAGCAAGGTTGTTATTATCGATATGATACCTGAGAAGAATGGCCAAAAACACAGCACTCACTTCCCTCACGAAATCGACATACTGTCACATTTTGACACTTTAAAGCGACTCATGACATTGTCGACTGTGACAGTTGCTGGTTTTACACACATTTTAAGATTAGGAAAAGTAGATTCTTATATGTAGCCAAATTAATATTTTATCTACACTTCTGCATTAAATGACTTACCAAATACAGACAGCACAGTGCAGAACAGTGGATACTTGTATTTCTGTTGAATGCGGAGTGAAAGTTAACCTTGGCCGTACAATTGTTAGGGCATAAATAGACTGCAATGATTGAGGAGAGACTCGTGACAGGATGTGGCCTGAAAGAAGCGCTGCTGCCGCTCCTGCCGTGACCTTTCACTAGCTTACCCTGTAAGTATTGGGACATCGTCTGACAAAAGGGTTTTGATTTATCTTCTGCCAAGATTAAGAAGTTAAGACCATGAGAGAGAGGCTGCTAACTAGAATTTAAGGTGGCATTTGACAGAGATAAGTGCTGGCAAAACCTGTCTGGAGATGCAATCTGCTGCTTTAGAAGTTAAATATTAGATTTGATGCCCCGTCCCTGATATTTTTATCAGCCAAAAAAAAATGTAAAAGAAGATTATTGCCCCTCTCTTGAGCACTCATTTAAGAGCAATTTCAGTTTTTGCTAATGGATAAAGTTATTGTTGTTGTTGTTCAATCCATACCGTGTCTAATGTCCCTGTACATCTGCTAAGGTAGTTTATCTACGGTACAGTAGCTCTACTCTGCTACCTTTCACCCCCATACGGATCATGTGCACTGCACACTGGAATGATAAAGGTTTGTAGTTAAACATATGTTAAACTTTAAACTACAACAGAACCAAACAGAATTTGGCTCAACTTTTGTGGAAATGTGCAATGAAACTCAATCCAGCAAGGTCTTAAATGCAAGCCCACATACTGATCTGCTACTAGGTGATTTAAGTGGCGCATTTAGACTGCTTATCCTGTGGTGGGTGTGACAGATAGTAGAATTTGGTGCTGTTATGACTTTCATAATTTGAAAATACTGGATCATTAGATTATTATGCCGTGTTTTAGTGTTTAATAGGAATTTAAATCGATTCTTAATTAAAACTGGATCTCCTGGATTATATTCCCTAAACAACACAGCCTATTTTTTTCATTTTAATTTGTGTTTAGCCGGGCTACTGTGTTTTTTTTGTTTGTTTGTTTGTTTTGTTTTTTGTCTGAGGCCCCAGACTACATACTATTTTGCTTACTAGCCAAAGCCTATCCGACTTAGTGCAAATTCAAACTTGTCTTAACCTCAGCGACCCATGCAGTAATTAATGGATGCATTTAATGACCCTTGAGTTTAAGCCATGCAAACACTTGAATGTATCCGATGGCCTCTACCTGCATGTCTATATACTGTAGTTCAGCACTCTTTTTTGTTTAGACTGGAGTGCAGAAAGTATTACCGATTTGAATTTGCTAAAACTCACAGCTGTACATTAATGTGTCTTCAAATTAGCTTTCATAGTTTTCTTGAAAGTGTTCTGCACTTTTGCAAATCCTTGCTTTTTCTTTGGCATAACCTCAACACATCTGAGACCTGCCAGACTTTTTTGCAAGACATTTGGCCCCCATGAAAGCATCACATCAAACCCTCTAGGTCTGAATAAATGTACATAAATATAAAAACAACTACACTTGAAACAATTTTCACAACACATTCCAAAATCTAGTGCACCCGTAAAGCAGCTCAAAACTAATTCAGATACATTTAAGATATCCAAACTATTTTAGGATCCTCTTTCGCCACCATGCTTCAGGGAGAGACTGCTCTGAATCAATTACTCTCCTCCCCGCAGCCTTCCCGGCCACGTCCTGCTGTGGGCTCTGGAATGCAGTAACCCCACAGCCATATGCTAATCAGACTCACATATGTCGCCTGTGAGACTATCAAAGAGCCCGGAGGACCCAGAGGACAGAGGACGATGCTGGGACTGGAGGTGGGGGGTGCTGGATAAGAGGCAAGTTGTTGTCCTGTGCATGTCTTTAGGGTTGCAGCGTGGTGGGAGAAGGACAGGGCAGTGACTGGGACAGTCTGGCTTGCAGTGTACTGCCAGATGGAGAGATTGCCTGCGGACATTCGCACTTAGTAGGGGACTAGTGCACATATAGTGGTGCCAGAGAGCATCCCAAAAGACAAAATCTCCTCTTTGCTCAGCAGTCTTTTGAAAGTAAAAATAGCTTTTTATGGTTGGAGCCATTTTTACGGATGTCTGCAATTTAAACTTAGACAGTCTGTAATGTCAATACAGAAATCAATCAGAGATTTGATGATCAACACCAATGTCTCAGGTCAGTAAGCTGCTAAGATAGCTTTAAAATGGCAATTTCCACTCATTTCACTCTGACTTTTTCTTTCTGATTGGGCAAAAAAGCGTTCCTCATCTATTTGGTGACCAAGCTTCCGCTGCCTTCTCACATTGTCGGTCGCCCAGTGATGGAAGACAACGCAGTGACCCAGCAAATGCTGTCACAAGAAATTTCAATTATGAGGGCTACAGAGCTTTGTTATCTAGCCAAGGTATTAACATTCTTCCGGTGTTTTGCATTGTGATGAGCTGCGTTACCTCTTCACATTTCTAAACGCTCTCCAGTTGAAATAACTTCCCCTTTTTTGTCTCCTGTGAAAATTTGGCTTTACAGTTTGGGTTAATTGCAGGTTGTTGCGAAGCGAATAGAGAGATGATGCAGGCTGACCTAACTTGCAGAAGCCTCTTCTTGCTGACAAAGGTAGCTAATTACTTTACTGTTATGAAGACAAATAATAGTGCATGCGGAGTTCCTCGTTAAAAGAAAGCAGGTCATGTGCAAGGCAATGTAGATTTGGCCTCGGGTGAACCTCCACAAATGGACATGATAGCAGGGTTAAGAAAAAAGTGTCAAAGAGCATGAATTAGTGACCTGTGCACCGTGTTTGGTGCCAGTGAGCACAGTTGAGCTTCAGAGTACATTAAGGCTCTGCGGACAGCCTGCAGGCAGAGTTGCAGACCTGACAGTCGAGGAGCACTCGGGGTCGCTGAATGCTCGGCCGGCTGAGTCATAAGCCATGCCCCACATGTTGTCAACATCTCAAGACTGAAAGGTCTTTGGTTTGAGATACAAAAGCACACCTCCTCCAACTTAAAAATACTCAGACGGGTTCTGAAAGTGTAAGATTTGCACTTACTTTACAGTAATAAATGTTGCTTTACAGGCTGTGCATCCAGATGCTTAAATCTGAACATAATAATCAGTTTATTATTTCACATTTAATAGATTGCTTCTACACAATTAAGGTATTAGGACGGTGCTTCTTCTTAATTCAGGAGAGACCTGAAGTCTGTCCTCCTGGCAAATCAGTAAGCTCAACTTGTGCTCTTTCCTTCAGTGACTTCCAGTTCGGCCTTGGAATATTTAGAACCCTCGGCAGGCTTTTGACTACAAATGACACACACACATTCACGTGTACGCACATACAAATGTAACAGCAAACAAAATAGGTAATGTGAAACTTAAAACCATCCTCAAGTTCCAGCAGTACTCATTAAAAGGCTGATCCTGCCTGTAATAGTGCGCAGTATAACACTATCAGAGTTTATTTTCCCCTAGTTTAGTCATACAACACATGATTATCAAAAGGAATTTAGATGGTTGAGAGTTTGAGTCATCTCACCGTGGACGTCATGAGGGCTTGTCCAGTACTTCCTCATCGGGGGTAAACTTGGAATCTAACACAACGTATCTCAGCGTTCACCACAGAGTAAAGTGGGTGAGGTTAAAGGGAGTAGACGATGCCGACGTGCTTTATGGATACGCCACATATGAAAACAGAATAACATGCAGTGTTCTATGAGGATTCAGTTCACAGTGAGGCGCTATGTCTAAATGATGTTTAATTGCTGTGCGTCTGGAAGCAGCCGGTCTTCAAGGGTCTACTGGGTTCCTGGTGGGCTAGACTTGGCCCTGAGCCAAGTCAGTCCGTCTAATCAGGTCAGGTAGGGTCCCATTGAATAGCAGCGGCTCTCAGGTTTGTGTGTCAATATGAGGATCAAAGCAGTCTCACTTTCATCTCTGATCACACGCCGTGTTTTTCTGACTCAAGACAGAGAACATTAACGGTGAGGTGCGGCGGAGAATGACATGCACGTCTCTTCGCTTTGAGGCCGTTTTATTAATTGGTGGCTCATCACGCTGCAGCCAGTTCTGGTGTTCTCTCTCAGCTTGGGTTTGTTCAGGTTGACTACACTTTGAATTGGGTCTAATTATCCTCAGGCTTATTTAAATTGGTACTGACTCTCCTCAGATCCCTTTCAGATCAGGTCTCCTTTTTTTTTTTTTGTTCCTTTCTCTTTCTTTTCCAATTAACTTAAGCACGTTGGGTTCACGATTGTTGTTGGTGGCTGTGTTTTGGATCAAAACCACGTTATAAGCTTTCTGCCAACAGTCTCACAGTGTAATGTTGAACAGTCTGCTAACTAACTTAAGGCTCACACAATCAACAGGCAAGTGTTCTTATGTTGGACATCACTTAAATCTTACCATTTAGTTTCACCATCATGCTATTGGTCACATTAAAAAGGAAATGCAGGCATTATCGTCATTCTATTTGAATCAACAAGAGCACGGGCTGACACACATTTGTGCTGGGACAGGTCGGAGAATCCGTGGCAAAGTAAGTCAGGTCAAACTGTCTCTGTGACTGTTAAATGGGTCACAATATACTTGGGCATCCATGTATTTGGAAGGGCTGGCACAGAACAGTCTGTGTTTGGCGCTGTATCTAACATAAATGTTCACAAAGTGAACCCCAGCTGTCGCGTTTACCTTGAAATCTATCGAACACATTCCGAGCCAGGACACGCAGAGATTGAGATTAATTGTATTGTTTAGACAGGCCTACCTGGTGTTTCTATGACTGGTGCCTCCGATCGCTTGTCTCTTTTATCAACCTTGGCCTGGAGACAAAGAAGAAAAGATGTGACCCAGAATTCAGATTGTAGCCCATTAAGCTATATCTCCAGACCAACAGACGCACTCACTGGAGATTTTACATCTAGAGACATCGAGTCCTGCTTCACTGGGCCGCAAAGGTTGTCACGTTAACGCATACATCCCACGGCTAACCTCATATGCCTTGTAAAGAGTCCCTGTAAGTCACAATACAGTGTATTATTGTCTGCAATAAATCAGGCGTGAGGATGAAAGTCTGTCATCTAAAGCCAAGAAAATGCCAAACAATATTTTTGAGTCTAATTGGATGAAAGAGTGTCTTCAGCCAAGTGTGCTGTGCTTTGAGTCTCAGAAGTATTGAGTGTCTGGATGCCATTAATCAGAACCAAATGATCCTTACCGAAGCAACCGGCAGGCCGAATGGATGAGTAGCAAAATGAAAATGCTTTCATCTACACTTGTATACGAGTTAGACAGCTCGAATAGTTTTTGTGATAATTGATAAACATACGCTCATTTGAATTAGGTCTGAAGGAAAGGTTCTAATATATGTAAGATATTGTCATATTTAGTACAAAAATAAATAATCCACTTCCATATAGTGATTTGTTAAACCCTATACATTAGAAGGGTTACCACTGTCTGAATGCCATAATGTTTAATTAGACAAATGTAATTAATTAAAATGTAATGCCTATAATTTTCAGTGCAGGTACCATTATATGTAAATGTTAGCATTTGAAAGACGGATAGAGTCTAAATGACCAATGATTAAATGTGCTGAACACTGGAGCTGTTGGTCACTGAATGTATCTTTGAATTGTTAGAAATGGCTGGAAAGTTTAACAAGGATTAATTGCCATTACATTAATATTCCAAATTATATTCCAATATATTTTACCGTCGACGTCATTAAAATGTCTTGGAAATGTAATAAAACCATCTCAGTCACAATCCAACAGGAAATCTGACAGTAACTAATATGTGTTGTGTCTGAACTTAATTATATCCAAGGTAATTAAAGTCTGTCTTATCATTTAGTTAGTGCCTGGATCCACCGAATGATCAAGAGGTCCCCATTAGTGGCTTCTGCAATATTTCCCATTTGAAGTCTGTATCCACAGGGAGTGTCCTGGTTTTGTGAGATGCATAAAAAAGGAGTTCAAAGCCCAGGCCAAGGATAGAGCCTGTCAGTAAATAAGCCATGAGATTAACACAGTTTACTTCACAGTGTATACTGTAGACCCGGCGCTCCAGCTGTAGACATTTAATGCATAATGCATTTCCCAGAGAGCCGCTGACAATGGAAGCAAAGGTGCCTCTCCAATTGCTGTTGAATACAACTGTGGAGTTGTATACTATGGGTAGCCTATTGCATCTTTGTGTGTGGATGCGGGTAGTGGAAGACACTGAGTTGGTCGTTATCGTCAACTGTTTGCCACCGATTCATCCTTAATGTACAATTCTCAGTGGTTATAAACTCTTTGTTTATCCTGCAACACTCATCACTGAAAATGAATTTAATTGCTGCATAATCACCCAGGGATCACAAATATCCATGATCATTACTGTCATGGCCCCACACAAAACTACAAAGCTTCCTTGTTCCTGACGCTGGCAAATGTCGATCACCACCCAAGTTCTAACCCTTTAAACTGGAGTGTTAATAGATACACTAAATATGTTTACATTTCACCCTCTGTTGGTGTCATTTTTCCGTCTGATCTTATCACCCTCTTCAGGATTATTTGCACGGCTTAATTACATGTTGTAATTGTTTGCTACTGAGCAGAAATAGCACTCCATGTTTAGAATTGCACAGCACAGCATGGTTTGTGTCGTTTATTGAGTGGGTAATTGTACATTTGGTTATGATTTGTACTTATTGCAACAATGTCATACCCATAATTACAGTAATACCCTCCCAACGATAATTACAATAGTAACGAAGGATTGCCCTCCCACACACCTCCCCTGTTGGAGGATTGAGAAACCGTGCAATTGAATTTCAGATGGGAGTGTTTTGCAGCAGTTTTATACACATGACATTTGATGAACATGCAGACAGATTTAAGAGGATGAACTTTGCTGGGAAGAGTTGATTACCTGTTTGAGAGCACATGGCAGCTATCCGACTATTTTCAGTGGTCAGAAGGGGACCTAAGTTATCAAGGATCAATAAGAATTGATCAAATCCAAAGCACAGTGTGCCTATTTTTAGCGGCTGTTGGTGCACAGTTCACACAAAGTTGTAGTTACAAAGAATATAATTAAATATTAAACATCATGCATGATCTTGAAACCAGTATCTGTAGCTCAGAGATCTAAAGCTCCACTAAATAGCTTTTTTTTCTGAACTTTGAACTTTAATCCCATCAGTAAATGTGATGGTGATCAATGCCACTTCCTCCATCTGCCATAGTGAAAGTCTACAGGTCAGCAAAATTTCCTGTGCATAACTGTGCATGATTTTGCTGGGAGTCAGACTGATCCGAATATCTGGATACAAATTATTTGTCAGTCTCTCTCTCTCACAAACAGACAAACACACTCACAATTCTTGTCAACAGCTTGTTTTCCATTCCCATACCCTAAACAATAACATGATGCCTCTGCATCTTTAATAAGTCTCTAACCCTGAGAAAACACACAGATCTCAACCATCTGACTCAGCACTGGCTAAATTGTGCTGCCTCTGGATACTGCAAACTGTCAGTCTCACACTGGGCAACATCTGTCCTCTGCCACCACACAAAATGCCTCCGCTCACATTTATTTCAGGGAAACAGCAATATGAAGCATAGATTATGGACGGATAAACAGACGAGGGAGAACAACGGAATGAGAACGTCAGATCATCAAAACACGCCGGCCATATGCTCGAAATGTGCCAAAATGTTCCCAAAGATAATACTTTTAATATGCATGAGTGAGAGCTTTTATGTCAGCTAAATTATGTGTGGCGAGGGAGACAACACTTGATACCTTTGTAAAAACGATGCTTTGATGCGAGGCAGGCCTGAGATTTGGTCATGTAAGGGCAAAAATGGATGAATAGTAATGTTAAGAGTCAGGAAAAGAACACTCAGAGTTTACATCAAACACAGTAAATAACTTGACAAGAAGCAGGCCACGCTAAACCCTGATTAACCCTGTAAAGCCTGACCCATCAAAACATTGTCAGAAAATTCCATTTTTTTGGAACTGAGATGTTTATGAAACTTTTTAATGAAATCAGCTCAAATTTTTTTTCTATATCATTTTGTTTATGAGATATTTTTTGTATCACATTTGATACATTGGGCGTTTTGGCAACTTTTTGCTCAAAACAGTGTTGATTTTAGATACAAATCAAATTGTGCAAATAACATTTTGAAAATATAGAACATCTTAGGCAGTTTCTCTCATTGTTTTTTTATACATAAAACTTTTCACAGCCATTTTTTATCACTTTGTGGTCGGCACAAGAACAGTTTCGGTCCTTGTTCGGGCAAAGATGCACCTTACACCTTCACAGTAGGCATGTGAGAGGTGATTGCTGGTGCACTGCTTGCAAAATAGTGTGTGGTTGTATTGTGGTAGGATTGATGTAGATTACCTGACAAAAATGTGACATGACCATCCAGAGATAAATACCTGCAGTATCAAATTTGATACACACATTTTTAACACAGTTTAACTGTAATATAAATAATGAATCACTGAGTAATTATGCATTGATTCAATACATAACATATTTACTTTAAAACATTAGTAACAATATAAATGTTATTCCTACTGTAACTTCTTGAAAATTAGCAAAGATTTTCCTGAAAAAAGTGTGAAAGTGATTTAATGACAGCGGCCATTTTGAAAAAGCCAAAAAAAGTCCTTCCACTGCCTGCAGTGGAATAATTATCCACTAGTGGGCAGAATACAGGTATCAGGTGATATACAACAGGTTTTTAAGGAAAGTATTGATTATGTTGACAAGATGGAGGTCTCAGAAACTTGCGTATCAAATATGATACAAATGGTCAAATAGGGTTGGGGGATAGACACAGTTGATGAGTGCCACTCCACAGAAATGA